>VXBW01005677.1:644437-681195 GCA_013400375.1 Thinocorus orbignyianus
CCGCGCGCCCCAGCCAACCGCCGCTCGCGAGCGGCCCCCCGCGGCTGCTCACACCTTCCCCTCCCCGCCCCTCGCCTTCACCAACCGCCGGAGCGCACTCGCCCCGCGCCTGCGCGCGGCGGGGACGAGGAGCCAACGGCCGCTGCTGAGGGGAGGGAGGACCCGGATGTGACCCCCTCCGCCCCCACAGCGCCCCCTGGGGGTGCGGAGGTGCGGGGCGGGTGGCTCGCCTCAGCGGGACCCCACCTCAGGTGGGGACACCCCGCTTTCCTTTGGGGACACCCCGCTTTCCTCCGTCCGGGGAGACCCTGGATTCCTCCAGGTAACTGCCTGCCCTGCTTGTCCAAGGAGCTCCGTGGCCCTCAGCTCTTTACGGATCAGGCCGCCCGCTGAGGGGCTGAGGTAAAGGCGCAACGTCTACCCCAGCCCGCCGTCCCGCCCAAGGGCAGAGGTAGGGTTTTTTCAGGTAATTGGTGGAGGATGATCCCATCTGCTGCGCTGGCCCTGCTATAAATGAGTAGTAAAACCATACCGGCTTTCCTCAGCGTGCTGGCCCTGCTCACCGTGTGGCAGCACGCCCTAAAGCGCAACATGAAGTGTCCCAGAGATGATCAGAGGGATGGAGCACCTCTGCTGTGAGGACAGGCTGAGGGAGCTGGGGCTGTTCATCCTGGAGAAGAGAAGGCTCCCAGGAGACCTTCTAGTAGCCTTCCAGTATCTGAAGGGAGCTCCAGGAGAGGTGGAGAGGGACTCTTTGTCAGGGAGTGGAGTGACAGGACAAGGGGTAATGGTTCTAAATTGGAAGAGGAGAGATTTAGATTAGATATTAGGAAGACATTCTTTGCTGTGAGGGTGGTGAGGCACTGGAACAGGTTGCCCAGAGAAGCTGTGGCTGCCCCATCCCTGGAGGGGTTCAAGGCCAGGCTGGATGGGGCTTGGAGCAACCTGCTCTGGTGGGAGGTGTCCCTGCCCGTGGCAGGGGGCTTGGAACTGGATGATCTTTAAGGTCTCTTCCAACTCTAACCATTCTGTGATTCTATGAAGTGGCCTGGACAGTAACTGGGTGCACCCCTCTTCTGAGAAAGAACAGAGATGAACTCACTTGTATCTCCAGCCAGAGATGTCTCTCTGTGTGTCTCTTGGCAGCGTCTACCTGGATTTTGTGTCTTTTCTCTGGGTAAATCCATGCTCTCACTGCAGTACACCAACAAAGATAACTTCCCTCCAAGATACTTGGGTTTCTGGAGGGAGTTCAACATCCCTGACGGTAACTTTGCTGAAGCAGAGTGCCACACTAGACTATTTTGACGAGCTGATCTGATTTAAATCCTGCCAAGGTGGCAGCCTAGTGCTTCACCTTTAGAAGCATGCTCTTGTATTCAATTTATCTTCTTCCCTCTTTGGCTTAACTTTCCCTCACAACTCTTAATTTTTCTCTTCCCATGTCGCCATTGCCAGCTATTCTACTTAATCATCTCCTTTCTGCCTCTTAAGATAGTGTTATGTTCTTAGCTTAAAAAGAGATTCTTATTCTTTGCCATTTGAAATACACAGTATATCCTTTTGCTACTAAATAAATTCTCTGGAAACCACCAATGCGCTCTCTTATAGTTAAAATAACAGGCAAAAGGATTTTCCCAGAAATACACCATTACCAAGCTTTTGCACTCCCAAATTATATTAATGATAAAACTACACAGATTGATCACGTTTCTCAGTTAGTTAAAATTCCTCAAAATAGCTGATACTGAAGAAATAATTAACTTTTTAAATATTATCTCTATTTATTATGGTTTTATAGATTTAGATAAGGCCAACTTAGCATCTTAGGTCACTTTACTGGAGCTACTGTCACATCAGTATCTCTGCAAGTAACATGAATGTTACTTTTCCTCCACAGCTGAATTACATGCTGCTGTTCTGTTAGTTATACAGACCCATTTGTAGAAGAGTTTTTTAAATCACCTATTAGCAGATGATAGGGATCAAGTGCCTTTGCTTCTTTCACATTCATTATGCTGGTTTCAGGCATGGGAGTTTGCAAGATTAATATATGTATATATTTGTACCTATAAAGTTTCTCATAAGTTAGTGTAAGGAACCTAAAATGCTTTTATTACCAAAATAATTTTGAGTTTTATGTCTAAAATATAGTCTGAGAACCTTATTATTTTGAGTTGCTATTTTATTATTTACATTTTTTGCAGTGGGTGCACTCTTCTAATGAGGATCACTTGGCTGCAACAGTTTGTGGAAGACGAAGAGTAATACAGGGAGGAGGTTCCCTAGAACAGCCTTTCCCCAACTGTCCAAATGTCAAACAGCTCTGAAGTTAAGTTTTCTAACTGTTAATTTCACTAAAGCAGGGATGTGTCATGCGAAAATATGATGGCATTTTTTACAGGAGACTTGTAAACTTTGGGGAATATGCCAGGCTTATCTCTGCAAATAGCACCACTCTGAAGATGTTTACGTAGCTATTTTGGAAACAGGTTGTTGAGTCTCATTTCTAACTCCTGTACCCTAAACTTACCTTCTTAGAATCATAGAATTGTCTAGGTTGAAAGGGACCTTGAAGTCCAACCATCAACCTAACTCTGATAAAACCCATCACTAAACCATCTCACTGAGCACTATGTCAACTCAGCTTTTAACTACCTGTTCCTATCAGGCCAGATTTAGCATCTAGTGAGATATATATAAAAAAAATAAAATACTTTCAGTGTATTCTTAATGTGGATTTGTTTTGTTTGGCTGGAGAATATTCTGTTTGCTACAGTACAAAATGAGGAAAACACTATTCCTGCAAGTTTATAAGAACTTCTCTGTATTTGCACTTTTCAGTGCAACTGACCCAAACGATGAAGCCATAACTCTATTTTTAGTTCTTTTGGTTTGGAAAGATCTGTGTCACAGCATTTCCCAAATGCAAAATGTCCGCCAAAATGTATCATTAGTGATATATTTTTGATATGGTAGATTCAGTCTTTGGTACATAAAAACTTGCTTAAAGTTTTGAATTAATGATTTAAACAGACCAAGAAAATTAACTTTTCTTGGCTTTTTAGTTATTGTACCTTTCATTCTCTCTTTTTAATGTATCTTCCTAGAACTCAGAGCCCTGAATAGCTAAGAGTTAAGCTATACTCCACGTGGTGCCTAATTTTACTCTATTTTTGTTTTCTGTGAAGCAACTCTTAGATGACATATCTTGATATCAAAGCAGTTATCCTTTTGAGAGATCAGAGAAAATAATCATTGGCATAGGGAGGCCAAGTCTAATGACTCAGATGGAAGTACAGGATTGTTTCACTGCCCATAACAAGTCTTACAATCTGAGCCAAACTGTACATCAATAAAACATTATTTATTTTTTAGAAAAGGAATACTTTTACAACTTGATATGTGACCAGAAGTGCGTATATCTCTTGCTACTAAAGAAAAAAACAAAAACAATGTTTTATTTGTTTAAAGGAAATGCCAGTTAAAACACTTCCCAGGTTTCAGTATCTTTTGTCAATCTGAAATTAATATTAGTTTCTAAAAACTAGTTGTTACACATGCAGAAGCTAATTTCTAAAAATAAACACAACATACACATATATAGGATCTAGTCCTCAAGTGTCATGGGAGTGCCACATCTAGGGTCTACCTCCTTTTGATGGGCCTCCGTATCTCTGAGTTAGTGGGTCTCACTTGCACAGAAGTACCTTATAGGCTCAGATTTATATATTTTATTTTATTATTTTAATTACAACACCTTCAAATAACTTTCAGCCTTATTAAGTATGTATTTGGGTCCACTTTCCATCTTGCACCTGGTTCCCCAAGTTTAGAAAAATGGCCCCGAGGTTATTTGTCACTGCCTTTCTGAATTCTTCCGCATACATAATGCTGTGGAGCAGGTTCTACAATCTCTGTCAATATACTCCCTTACTTGTGGCTCATCAGGAGTTATGGGAACTTGTTCCATCCTGATTCTTCAGTGTAAAGACAGGTAGATTAAAGCTAGAAATGAATGGGAGATGTTTAAAAATACCTGCTGTCTCAGACTTTAGAGCTGCCTGATCTTTTAAAAAAAGAAGATACCTTTGAGGTCAGCTACTTTATTCCCAGACAGAAGAATATTTAGAGGATGGTGTTAACACTTACAAATTACAGAAGTCTCCATTATGCATTTTCCTTTGTATAGAAGCAACACTTTAATGCAAATATAGCCACTTTAAAGATGTTTGTACCCATACTTTTGTAAACTTCTGCATGTATGTTCTTTGTGTTACAGTTCACAACCTCCTTTCAGCCTTGATGTTTAAATTATTGAAATTGTGAAAAACTTTGTCATACGGTTGGGTTTCACCTGCTGCTGATTTTATCTTCTATGAAACGGCATCCGTATTTGAAAGAACCAGCCCTCTGTTCTACCAGTCCTGCTGGGATTATTTCTCCATCAAAAGAGGGTCCCACATTTAAGGCTGTGAGATTTTCCATGGTGGACCAAAAAATCCTTTCCATACAGAGCCATGTAGCAGACAGTAACAACGACGGAGGAATTGATTTTTTCCTTCCATATAAGCAGATCACTTTTGCAAGGAGCTTTCAGCAAGCAAACAGTGGATCTGAAGCAATGTTGCACACCACAATGTGGTCATTCTGGTCCCTGCTGCACCTCTGTGCGGGCACATCCTGGAAGGGAAAATAATAGCTTCTTTCTCAGCAGCCTCCTTCGTGTGCTGTGTCACCACTGAAATATGTCTGGGATCCTGGCTGGAGACATCTACTATCTGTAGAGTATTTGATAATGACTGGTCTGAGTAAATTTCTTCAGTGGAGAACGAATGATGCCTCTTCCATATCATTCACTGTTGCACCTGCTCAGTTTTTATCAGTCTCTCCTTTAAGCTTTTTATTTGTATATCTTTATCATGGCCCTTGTAAATATTGCACATATTTCAAAAGTTGCCCCTTTTTCAAATACATCAATTGATTGAAAGGAGTAAGCAGTCAAAAGCCTCTAATGGAAAACTTTTTTGATTAAAAAAAATCAAAGTGGAAGACACTGGAAAGAAGAAGCCTTTACTCCTTTATGTTTTGGAAGATTTCTACATGAGATTTCATCTCTGCATCTCTGGATGTGGGGGGCACCCACCCTCACCCCAGCACAAACTGTATGTATTTGGTAGGTTCCGGAAAGGAATTCCTTTAGAGAATGAATTGAAGGGAGAGTGGCTTTTCATATTTACCTCAGCACCTCAAAAGCCTGAGAAGCTGGTCAAATCCCACCTCTCTTTAGAGTTTAAAATCATCCTTGTTTCTTCCAAAAGGAGAGGATGTCTCCTGTCTGCATGATACTATGAAATAAGTCTCTTCTTCTGAAATTAAAACTCTTTTTAAAACCTTTCAACATTTAACTGTAAATCCATCTAGTCTTGCTGCCGTATTTACTTACAGATTATTCATGACAGTGTCTACATCTTCTTTTATAGTTTCTATAATTTTGTAGAGTAAGGAAGAGTAAGAGTTTAACTTTTCTTTTTCCAATATCTTTCTTTGCTTTTAAATTCTGGGATTTATATTACTGAAGCCCCAGCTGGTCTGTAAACAGTCTTATACCTCTTTCACTGCCTTTATTTGCTTAGCTCCAGTCTCCCTGGATTCTCGAGCAGTTCTCATTGTTCTCTTCCTTTTTACTCTTTCCTCTTGCTCCTTGAACGTGGGAGTGTGCTGTAACTTGCTGATGGAAGAGGATGTTATCCCCTCCGAATGGATCAGTATTCCATTGAGTAATGATCTCCATCTGGGAGGACTGTTAATGGTACTTCAGGAAACTTCTGGCACATGACTGAATTGGTGAGAAATCGATTACAAGGTGGGAAGAAGCAAAATTTCCTGAAAGCAAAATTTCACATCTCTGTTTCCCATATTATACACTTACTCACCCCTCCTTCCTTTTCCTGCTCTCTGTTTTTAGCTGTATGTATAAATGTATCTTTCCTTTTCCATTTCACTTATATTTTAGTTTCCATCTCACAATTTCTTCCTTAACAGTTGTCAGTTATATTCAGTTATTCCCTCCTTAATGTTTCTTTCTACATATTTTTTCCTCAGACCAGCAATACAATCCTCCACAATATCGACAGTCTTAGGATTCATACTCCAACTCTCCTTTTCCTTGTGCTTTGGTACCTTCTCTATTCTGGATTCATCACTTTGTTATTTCACAGTGTGATTCTGCCTCTTGTTCAGAATTAGACTCAGCGTGTTCTTTTAGCTGTTTTCCATTAAGATCAGTTTCCCAAGGATTTTAATCCCTTCGTTTTTCTCCATGGTGATGTGGGCTGCTCTTAATATGTTAAGATAAATAAAACGTGAAACTCCCTCTGTGTCTTATATTTGTTTAAGATAGCAATAATCTAGTTTATTTCTTTTTCTTAAACCCCTCTAGATCAGAAATACCCCAGTGTGCTTTCAAATCTGTTTCTTTTGTTAAAAACAACACTGTTACGACGTTTCTCTGCTGTTTGAGTCAGGTATAGGAGGGATATTAAGAATGTTGCCTGTTCCATCTGCAGTGGCTGTAGGAAAGAGTCTAATAATTAAAGGTCTCCCTCACTGTGTAGCTTTGCTTTAATATGTTTTACAGACTCATTTCTTCACATTTTCTAATTTTTGTGTTTGGTTGTTTTCCGTCTTCTGTATTTATTTTCTTTTTTTTTTTTTTTTTTTTACTTCTGAACATCTTGACTTACTTTGAAGATCTATTTCAAGTTACATCTCTTTATGCACATTTATTGTCAGGGATTAGCAAGGGAAGCTGAGGGTGAAGGCAGCTCCCATGTGACAGGTCAGCCCTAGCTGTGGCTGCCCCTCCAGCAGCTGGCTCTGACCCCCACAGCCAAACCCCCACTGTACCTTTAGGTCATTGACCTCACTTCCATGTCCCCAGCTTAAATATGTTGTAAAAACTAAAATTCCATCACACTGAGGTGTATAATTTTGCTTTTACATGAGTGTACTTGGGAGCAGAAACTGATTTTGAAATACAGTAGCATTTTCATGGCAGAGTCATTCCTATTCACATAAAAACCATTTAAATGTTGGGAGGGTTTTAAATCTTCTATATTATATATATTTTATTTATATATATCATAGAATAATAGAATGGTTGGAGTTGGAAGGAACTTTAAAGATCATGGAGTTCCAACCTGCCTGCCATGGGCAGGGACACCTCCCACCAGAGCAGGTTGCTCCAAGCCCCATCCAGCCTGGCCTTGAACCCCTCCAGGGATGGGGCAGCCACAGCTTCTCTGGGCAACCTGTTCCAGTGCCTCACCACACTCACAGCAAAGAATCTCTTCCTAAAATCTAATCTAAATCCCCCCTCTTCCAATTTAAAACCATTACCCCGTGCCCTGTCACTCCACTCCCTGACAAAGAGTCCCTCTGCAGTTCTCCTGTAGTTCCCTTCAGATCCTGGAAGGCTGCTCTAAGGTCTCCTGGGAGCCTTCTCTTCTCTTCTCTGAACAGCTCCAGCTCTCTCAGCCTGTCCTCATAGGAGATATGCTCCATCTCTCTAACCATCTTCCTGGCCCTCTGCTGGACCCATTCCAACAGGTCCATGTCCCTTCTCTGTTGAGGACTCCAGAGCTGGACATAGGACTCCAGGCGGGATCTCACAAGCACAGAGCAGAGGGGGAGAATCACCTCCCGTGACCCACTGGTCACGCTGCTTTTGATGCAGCCCAGGGTATGGTTGGCTTTCTGGGCTGCTGGCGCACATACATACCTATATATACACACATATATACCTCATATATACAATATACACAGAACTGAAACTTCTTCTGTTCGCATTGAGAGACTCAGGATGTCAGAGAAGAAAGATGTAGTTTTCCTGTTAGTGTATAAATAATTCCTGAAGCAAAGCTCTTACCATCACAACTTCCGTCTAAACTTGACTCTAGTTAGCAAATGCTAATGACACTCCTGTAATGTAAAATCAATAAGTGTTATTTGAACTAAACCTATTATTTGCGCAGAGTGAAAATGTACTTAATTAACACACATTCAGATGTTCTAAAGAAATTACATTTCTTTATTTTTGAAACATCATGTTCCTTTCCAATCATTTTAGAGGGACTGTATTTGGTAGAATTGAGGCTAAGCCCACATCGTGCTCAGCGCTCTCAATTTAAGTAGAATCATTGCCAAGTACTTTATTTCTCCCTGTTCCTTCTAGAAAAAAGGTTCGGTTCTTACAGTTTTTTTAATTAATCATGAAATGAATCTATCAGAAACTGGCAGGCTGGAATGAATATATGGGCACAAATACAGAGAGACAATTGCATCTTTTGCTCTCCATGCATATTTTCATGTAACTGTTAACTCGTGTGTGCCCTTGTGGTGTCTCTCCTGTACCCCCCAAGACATCAAACAACCGTTGAGATAGAAGGAAACTCTAATTCTTTGCAGGAACCCAAGCACTGCTGTTATCTGGCTGCTGTGGCAGCCTTCATCTAGTGTTTGAACAGGTGCTAGAAGGTAGGAGGCTATCTCATCCTCCTCTTCCTCTCCTGAGCCAGACAGTTATACCAGTAGGTTATTCCACGGCCAGCTCTGGGAAATGTCTCGTGAGGTGTCTGAGAGACAGAGGGGACAAGCCTCGGGCACGATCCCTGTGATTCCTTTGCAGAGGATCTTGTACAGGTAGAAGAAGCAGTTCCAGAATAGAGGGGCTTCTTGGGAGCGTAAAGTGTGTTCACGTTTCTCCACATCTCCAGTTACAGCTCGTCGCTGAGAGAGAGCAGAAATTCCTTGTACCACTTCCCAGTTCGTTCCAATGAGAATTGCTGCAGCCCTGGCAAAAAGCCTGGGACTAGGGCAGCCAAGAGTGGGCCAAATGTACTTCATAACTCAGGCCTTTCACTTGTTTATATTCCATCATCCTACTCCAGCCATTCAAATGACTGAAGGCCTAGGAAACATGGCTGAGAAAAAGAAACAGAAAAAGAGTTTATTGGGGTTTTGTGAGCAGGTTATTTATTTGTATGGTTTGATCTTATTATCTTGGAAGAGAACATGTTGAATGAAGAGCTACTATATTTTATATGAAAGAAAAACAGAGGCAGCAGCTACCTTTAACGTACAACCTTCTTATCAAATAAAGGCTTTTCTGATATTTTCTGTGTGCTACAAGAGCCATTTATATATTGTTAGTTATCCAAAAACACGGAATAATAATGATGAGTGGCAGACCCTTGCTTTTTCGAATGAGGTATAGTGGAAATGGAGGCAGGAAACTAAGAACAATAGGTCTGGTCCCATTTTCCTCTCCTCTTTATATAGAGATTTTGAAGGAAGTGAAATGGCTCTGTTTCCTCACATCTGACCTGTGAGAAAAATAGCCTCTGCAGTCAGTTTTTAGCTTGGGAAAACATACAGACTCTATTTCCCAGTAATGAAATAAGGGATGTGTATTAGAAAGTAAGTGAACAACAGAACGACTGCATTTCTTCTGGTGTGAGATACTAGTCTTTCCACCTTGTGTTTGCCTCAGTGATGGAAACATTCTCATTTGCAGCAATCAATTAACTGATGCAGCAAGTCTTTATTGATGACTGTATGCTATTGTGAGAAGCTTTTAATACTGAGGATAATTTGTGTGTTTTCTTAGAGAATCTTTGGTTAATTGACAGAATGAGGTCAACCACACAGCCTTGGAACTTTAGTTTATAAGTTTCTTAGCTTACAGCTGTGACCAAAGAACTGTTGTGTCTTCAGCTAAAGGTTAGTTGTCATCTCTGACCTACCTATTGAAGCTCTCTCTGTAGTGGTGCTTTTTGAAAGGTGAGGTATTTATCTCTCTTCTTTACTTTTGAAAGGTGAGGTATTTATCTCTCTTTTTTACTATAGACACATAACTATGTCTGTGTGCAGAGAGCCAGTCAAGTAACCAACTTAAAATAGACACTTTATTTTCAGGTAGCTAAAGTCTGGTGGGGTGAATCACAGAATGCTATGGGGTTGGAAGGGATCTCTGGAGATCAGCCAGTCCAACCTCCCTGCCAACGCAGGGTCACCCAGAACAGGTTGCACAGGAACGTGTCCAGGTGGGTTTTGAATGTCTCTAGAGACAGAGGCTCCACCACCTCTCTGGGCAGCCTGTTCCAGGGCTCAGCCACCCTCAAAGTGAAGAAGTTCCTCCTCATCTTTAGGTGGAACTTCTTATGTTCAAGTCTGTGCCCATTTCCTTTTGTCCTGTCACTGGGCACCACTGAAAAAAGACTGGCCTCATCCTCTTGACACCCACCCCCAAGTATTTATAGGCATTGATCAGATCCTATCTGATGTCATCTGATCCCATCCTCACTGATGTGAGGTGTATGTACAAGTAATACAACTTAAAATACTGACTGAAAATTAGAGATCTTTCAACTCCTACTCAAAATCTTAGCCACTGCACTTTACCTGATGATTTCTTAAGTGCCTGCTGACTTTTCAGGGAGATTGTTAATTCTTCTCTGCACAGTTCTTCTTTGCTATATCTGCAAATAGTTTGCCATGGCTGATGTACATCCTATGCAACATTAGCCACTTTAACAGTGTGCCTCGTGGTCAGTCTTTCTTCTGAAAGGAGCACTGAGAAAATGCCAGCTGAAGTCAAGGGAACTCTTCCAAAGGATTAGTGTGAAAGGTCCCAACACATCCTTTTAAGAAAAAACAAGAGGGTAGGCTCTCACTACATTTTCCCATCAGATCTCTTTTCTCCTTTGCTTTCACTGCCAAGTGAAATAATTCAATAGGAGGAAAGAGGGAAAGTTGGCTGGCTGGAGCCTTTGGCTTTGCATGCCTCCCTAGCACTAGACAGAACTGATCCACTCATTGATCTAATGATCAGTCGCCTCTGTTTTAGAGATTGTTTCTCCAGTTTTCTTCCACCCAGAGGACTTCTGTCAATTGTCCTTTACATCTCCAGCTATGTGACTCTGTAAAATAACTGAGAGTAAGTCCCTGTTCTGTTTTTATCTCCATTTTAAGACCTCACCTCTCCTGAATATATTCCTGAGGAAGACAGCTAATATTTCCTCTGTACCTTATGCACCTTTTCCTTCTGATGGACGTGCATACCCTAGTTATGTAGCTGGGAAGTTCCTCGTGTTACACAGACTTACTTTGCTTAGTCTATGATGCAACTGATTGTCTAAATAAAAAATAAAACTAATCCTCCCATTTCTCTTTCCTGTTAGACCTATAATTACAGTTACTTATGGGTTTTAGAGCAGAAATACATATATAATTTCTGGAATTATCACCCCCCTGCCTCGTTTCTGCCAAATTTGAAGGCCATTAGAAGCATACTTTGTTGACAACTAGTATTATTTATATAATTTTATAAACTTCCATTAAATTCAAAATGGAGATGAACTTTATAAAATGGAGTAGTGTGTTGGTTCCTAATAGTGAAAGGAAGTTGAAGCTGGTCTAAAATTACGTGAGGAAGACTTGGATTCAGAGGAAGTGCATTGGGAAGTGCATGCTACTCGTGTGACAGAAAACAAATAATATTTGCTTCAAAATATGATGTCACAGTGCCTTGAGAAGCAAATATTATTTATATACTTGCAACACAATTACACAGCATAACTATGAAGCAAACAAGGTGGTTTTACTTCATTTTCTTAACTAGGTTTTTAACTCTAAGCTTCTCCAATATGTCGGAGGTGCTTGGACAAAATTTCCTCAAGGAAGAATTTAAAAGGGTAAGATTTAACCCAGAAGTTTGGGATTTGCAATTACAACTAACTTTGCAGATTAAAAATTCATGAAAATTCATAAAACTGAGGTGTTAGATGAAGGAGAAAACTGGCACATCATTTGTTATCAAACCATATGGTCTGTTTAAAAATGTAAATTAATGTGATGTTCTTATACTACTTCCCTGGTAGATATTTGTCTAGTATTTGAAATCAGCACACAGTCTGACTTCCTACACTGGGACAGAAATCCCTGCTAGACTGTTAGGTCAGTAGGTGAGGCCGTTAGCTGGGCTCTATGGGAAGCTGCGTTGGGAATCTAATCCTTGTTCTGTGCTATAGTTTCAAACAGCAGGAAATCGGATTATTTAGGATCAAAAGACTTGTGGCTGCAGTGCCAGTGAGATTAATAAAGTTTGATCAGTTACGAATTCGAACCTCACTTGGATTTCAGAGCGGACGTTGTATCTTGAAACCAGAAAAGAATTCTTAAAAGGCAGGTTATATAAAAATTTGACCCTGAAAATACACTTCCCCACATGCAGGAACCAATAAAGTGTGCTGGGTTTCAAAATATATTATAAATTCAGTGTAGTTGTGAAGATTATCAGGTTCAAATGATCCCGTGTGCACCTTAAACACACTCTTTGAGCTAAGAACCTGGAATACAGACTAGCAAAATCACAGGTTTATCCCTAAAAATGCTTGTAAACAGAATTTTTGCCTTAAATTATTATTGTCTGTCATTAATCCAGCCATAAAGTTTTCTTATGGTTTTTAGCCATCTATGAACTTCTATGAACCGTGCTTGCATGACCAGCAGGAGGTCTTGACATTTCACTAAAAAAAAATAAATATTTAATATGACTTTTGCCATGACAAGATTTCATATGTTAAATAAATGCATCCTGACAAATGTCAATCCACAGTTCCATTTCAATAAGATTTCCTTCAGGAAAAGATTTGATGTACTTCTGTCGCCAGTCATTATAAATGCTTGAGCTTTAGGAAGGAAATTTATATGAAACTAATAAATAAAGATATTATACCTAGAGCTGTGTTTGATGTGGATGTGAACAGTAATTCTGTATTAATGTAACTGTCATCTTGCTACCATTATTTGACATCTTTATGCAAAGCCAGTATTTTTGGTTTTCTGGAAAAGTCCCTGAAATGTCAATATGTGTATGTATAAAATATAGAGGGGAAGGGAGAAGGGGAGGTGTTGGTTGTGGGTTTTTTTCGTGGTGTGTACCAGACAAGAGGACAGAGGGAGTGGGTGATTCAGCTGTTACCACGCTGTCTGGAAATCGGGAGATGTACTGCTGTTTCCTTGCTGCAAGAGATTTTTTTGATAATAATTAGTCTTCGTGCTTCTCTCTCTGAAATACTCAGCTGTTGTAGCAAAGAACACCATAAAACACACTGAATACAGTCAGCTATTTCAGCTGAGACATGTATCAGCTATATATATAATATATATTTCCTTTTCTCTTTGTAAACTGTCTCCAAACACTTCTGCTCCCTCAAGACACCAGAGGAAATGGTCTGAAGTTGGGGAGAAGGCTCCGGGGAGACCTTAGAGCAGCTTTCCAGTATCTGAAGGGAGCTTCAGGAGAGCTGGAGAGGGACTCTGTCAGGAAGTCTAGTGACAGGACGAGGGGTAATGGTTTTAAATTGGAAGAGGGGAGATTTGGATTAGACCTTAGGAAGAAGTTCTTTCCTGTGAGGGTGGTGAGGCACTGGAACAGGTTGCCCAGAGAAGCTGTGGCTGCCCCATCCCTGGAAGTGTTGAAGGCCAGGCTGGATGGGGTTTGGAGCAACCTGCTCTAGTGAGAGGTGTCCCTGCCCATGGCAGAGGGGTTGGAACTTGATGGTCTTTAAGGTCCCTTCCAACTCTAACCATTCTATGATTCTATGATCTTACTTTTTCTGTGGTGTTACAAAGTCCACAGGAATAAGGAATGCTGTAGATCCTCTACAATTTGAAATCTTTAAATCCTTAAAGGTGTATTTTTAAAGACCTGGTTTAGGCTGGGCCGGAGCGGCTTTGCGACTTCACGTTGAGTCATACCCCTGCTGTGGGTTGTGTCAGCCGGCACACCCGCGTGAAGTGACTCAGGGCAGGCCAGCGGCACAGGGACATGATGGTGGCTGGGCTAAGACAAGGCACATACGCTGACTCCTGCTTGAATCACCGCCCTCTGGTTTCCATCCAGCTTTGGAGACAAGGAAAGAGAATGTTGGGCATTTCCACAGGTATTAGAGTAAAGGGGTTGGATGCGGGCACATGTGGCAGGAACTCATGTCTCGACTATTCTATGATTCTATGGTTAAATCAACAAGTCAAACAAAAATGTCTTGAAAGAAGAAAGTAGGACCTGGACTGTGTAAGAAGACAGATAAGATGATCTCTTCCAGCAGTGGAATCTGCAAATCATGGTGGCAGCACTAAAGGTTTTTAGCTGGGGAGGATCTCAACAGAAAACTGCGTGGCGTTTGTCTGCCTATCCACAAGCACAGATAATGCAACAAAAATTCAAGAAAACAGGATTGTGCAAAACAAAACCAGCACGGTTACCAAGAAATACTAGTAAAGTGAGAATATTTAGTTAATATATGCTGGAAAACAGGGGAAAAAAAGGGCCATTACCTGGGAAATGATGCTGTAACTTTCTCCTGTATTTTTCAGGCTTGGCCTGCGCTGCTGCGTGCCTGTCTCTGGAGAAGCCTGTTACGACAGCTATGTTTACAACACGTTTACTGCAAACATTAAATACTTTTAGAGAACTGATTTCTTGTGAGGTAAGAGGACAGGCTCAATTCAGAATCAATAAAGAGCTGAAAGAGAGGTTAGTGGTGTGCTCTTAGTGCCACTGATTTCGGGACCTGCGTTGTTCAAAGCTGCCATTGATGACATGAGAAAAGAGGTGACGAAGTTTGTGTGATCCTGTTTCAAATCACAGAGTGAAACAGCCAAAAAGGCAAAGGAACATCCTAATTATCTGTAACAGAACGATTAATTACTACCAGTTTGGAAACAGTGTTTGAAACCTGTGCTCAGCACTCTTCAAAGAGGCAAGTAAAATGTTGGGAATTATTACCAGCGAGAACAAAGCAGACAACATCATTATGTCATTGTATACACCGCACCCATGTGCTGAATAATGCTAACAGTTCTACTCATTCCATTCCAAAAAAAAAGAACATGAAATTCTTTGAAAAAAGATAAAGAACAACAGAAAGGATCAGCAACCTGCAAAGGCTTTCATTTCACATGAGACTAAATAAAACTAGGGCTCTTCAGCTTGATGATAACATGAGCTATAGGTACGAGCGTGATGGAGAAGGGAGAAGATGGAATAATTACTTGCTCCAATAAGTGCCAGGAGCCTGGAGAGAAGCCAGGGGATCAAGCAATAGTTTTCATTGATTCTACTGTTTTCCAAATGCCTGCTGTTGCTCACTGCTGGAGGCAAAATGTTGGGTTAAATCGATTGCCTGATCAGATCCAGTACACGTCCCGTGGTGTTCTCAAGCTATGTTATTTAAACCTTGTGTAATTCCTGTCTTTGGCTGCCTTGGTGTAAAACAGTGCATCCGAGGGAACAGTAACAGTACTGATACCGAATTTGCCCCAAAAGGCACAAAGAGACTGCTTAGAGACAAAGTTTCATGCCCAAAGCAGGAGGTATTTTATTTGCAACGCGTTGGGGAGCTCTCCAGGTTGCCCTGGGCAAAGAGCTCCGTCGTTAACAATCAGCGAAGTTCTTTTATACACTTTCTGAGTATAGGTTACATCATTACATATACATATTCATTACATTGCAACACTCGTGTTAATATTCATATATAGGCGGAGTCTGGGCGGAGTCTTCCAATTTGGGGAGGTTTGCAGGGGGAGATCCGGAGCCTTCATCAGGGAAGGTGGTCTTTTAGGTTGTCTTCATCGGGTTAAACTTTTGAACTCCTCCCGAGTCTTTCCTAATTTGGGTAGTTTCCTTGTGTTGTTGGCAGGGTCTTGGTGACCTTTGCCCATCCTAAAACTGCTGATGCCCCTATATCTTTGTTTATGCTATTTTATGGTTTTAGTATTATTTTCTGTCAACAGGTTCTGTTCTTTTAGACCATTTATTGCCTCTGTGTTTTCCTAATGCTAAGCTTTTCTGTAGTGCTTCACATTCTTGTGTTTTAACCCTTGGTTTCTCAAAGACTGCTTCCCTTTAGTGGTTTCAGTACAGTGAGATGCCAAGGAATGTCAAATTAGAATAATCTTAATAGTTTTAAGGCAGAATCTCATGACTTTTGGGAAGCACTCAGTAATGCAGAAAAGGAAATATGAATTATGAGCCCAGTGACACACAATATGTATGAGCAGTATTTCCATGTCTGTCCTCTGTGCTTGGAAAGGACTATTTTGCACTCTTTTTTTTTTCCTTTTTTAATATCATTCTGTGGAAGCAGAATGACTGAAACTCCCCATCTCCATAATTTTCACATTTCCTGCTCTCTGCTGCTGCACCTGTAAGGACATAATTGCTCACTTAGTCCTGATGCTGCCCAGCTCATTTCCATACTCTGGCAGCATCCCTGTTCCCTTAATTGTCATGGCAACAAATGCTTTTGAGTACCGATTTAGCTAGAATTACTTTATATTACATGACAAGGAAGGGCCGTGAAAGAAATAGTAATGAAAGCATCCCATGGTTTGATAATCTCCTCATGTTCTTGGGGACCAATACTTGGGTACACGACACTTCCTTTTCAGAAGACAGAATTTTAAAAAAGAAGTTGTACTTCCTCAAAAAAATAAAGAGTTAAGAGAAAATGACGAGGAATGACAAATTTTTGTTCATCTTTCTCAGCTGTATAGTGATTTACTTATAAATTAGGGGCTATGATTCAAAACAGAAAAGAATTTCTAACATAAATTTAATCAACGTAATAATAATACCTTTGGTCTGAAAAGTCCCCAAATATTACTTGATCAAACACGGGTTATCCGTAATAACAATCACATTATGCAGAGTAGAGCACATTATTTGTGCAAATAATAGTGTTCCAATTAAGATATCTAGAGTGTGTGCGTGATAGAACTTAAAGCATGTTTTTAACATAGAAAGGACATGGAACTGTTGGAACAGATCCAGCGCAGGGCCACCAAGATGATTAGAGGGATGGAGCACCTCTCCTATGAGGACAGGCTGAGAGAGCTGGGGCTGTTCAGCCTGGAGAAGAGAAGGCTCCAGGGAGACCTGAGAGCAGCCTTCCAGGATCTGAAGGGAGCTCCAGGAGAGCTGGAGAGGGACTCTTGGTCAGGAAGTGGAGTGACAGGACAAGGAGTAATGGTTTTAAATTGGAAGAGGGGAGATTTAGATTAGATATTAGGAAGAAATTCTTTCCTGTGAGGGTGGTGAGGAACTGGAACAGGTTGCCCAGGGAAGTTGTGGCTGCCCCATCCCTGGAGGTGTTCAAGGCCAGGCTGGATGGGGCTTGGAGCAACCTGCTCTAGGGAGAGGTGTCCCTGCACATGGCAGGGGGTTGGAACTCCATGATCTTTAATGTCCCTTCCAGCTCTAACTGTTCTATGATTCTATGAACAATGAGAACAGAAAATAAACCCTTCTACTCTATGCTGCTACATACCTGGAATATTTGCTGTATTTTCTAACATCCAAATTAGATTCTCTTTTAGAAGTTTCATCTGAAATTTTCCTTAAGTCTATCCTTTTTACTGTAGTATTTAGCATTGTGTTGGCCAACAAAACGAAGATTTTAGGAAAAGCAGTATGCCTTAAAATGGGCACATACGTCATTGTATGCACAGAGCATCAACGCTCCTCAGACACTACATTTTTCTTAGAATTCTTGCTGCCTTTAGATTCGGTTCAGACAGATTAAAATTTCGTTAATTTCATTATCGATTTAGGAATGGAGCCTTTTCAATCTTCAGTTTGTTTTCCTAAATTCAGGGTTTGGTGGTTGCTTTTTTTTCCAAAGAGCACCCCTTACTGATGTTAAATACAGCTAATCTGGTCAGGAAAATGTTTTGATGCGCTATCATCTGCTCGCTATATAGCTCCTTGAGCAGAAAGCAGCATGGGGCTTGTTTTTTCTGAGTAACCAAAGATTCTGTTACTGATAAACAGTGGCTATTTTAAGGAAAAGTTAATCTTTTAATAAAAATGCCAACATCACAAAAGTCCCCAGGAAAGGGCTTGGATTCCAGTTATACATCCCTGGAGTTCTTGGCTTCATTTCCACTGTGCAAACTGATTAATCTGGCTGCAGGTTCTGCCAAGCAAGTCCAAGCAGAGCTTGCTGTCGTGGTTTCAGGTGCCGCTCGCTATTTCTTCATCCCCACAGCAGGGCTGGGAGGCTGCTGCGAGGGAACAGACCTTGCGAGTGTAACTTGCAGTCTGAGGAAAATATCTCAGCCTCACCTCCAGCAGCTGATGGATGAAAACGTGAAATGCAAAGGCTGGAAATAGCTCCTCAGACTAACTCCACTTCGGGGGCAGTCACGCCTGACAGGGAGGTGGGAGAGACAGCGATGCCTTGAGCTGTGCCCGGTGAGAGTTTTCCGGAGCCTTCCCTCTTGATGAGCGGGGTTGGTGGCAGCTTCCTTGGCTTTTGTGGGAGTTAACGCAGCTCTGGGGTTCGGCGCCTGTGTCCTTGAGAGGAGATGTAAACATTTCTGCGAGGTGAAGAGGAAGCGAGAGAGACGAGAGCAGCAGCAAATACCCAGATAGGAGACGGAAGAAATTAAACAGCCTTCCCTCCGCGGTGCAGAGTGCAAGGACGTGGCGCTGAATGAAAAACTAGGAAAACCGTGACGTGAATTTATCGAAGGTAAATGCTACTAACCTAGCTCTTTCTGTGGAAAGAGAACTGTTTTTCTAGGAGAAAACAAACGGAGGGGGGGCGTAAGAAAAGAACATGGTGCAGTTGTAGAGGTGGGTGTCTCTTCTCTGACAGGAGATGGGACAAAAGTAATTGGCCTCAAGTTGTGCCAGGAAAGNTTAAGCCGGGCCCGGCCTGTTTCCCGGCGGGGGGGAGCCGGTCGGGCCCACCCAGGAGGGCGATGTGTGGAGGGGGAGGTTCTCAGTGTGAGGGGACCAGGCTCTGTCTTTTCTGGGGGGGTTGAGGGATCCGCAGCGGGAGGGGGGGTGGTTCGGGAGATGCGTTTGTGCTCCATCACNGGGCTGTGGTGGCATCCCACCAAGAAGTGGGGGAATCACCATCCCAGGAGATGAAAGATGGGTGGATGAAAGATAAAAGATGGGGCTGAGGGACGTTGTTTAGTGTTTTTGTTAATATTAGGTTTATGTTGGACTTGATGATCTTAAAGGCCCCTTCCACCTCAAGGATTCTATGGTTCTCCACCCGGGGACGCCAGTGGAGGTGGCACCGTGACAGAAACCCACCGGGGCAACAGAGAGGAGACCTTCTGGAGGGGAGGGAGTTCGGGAAGGGCTGCCCTTGGGCGGCGTTTTCCCGAACACAGGAAAAAAAAAAAGGCGGTGAAGTCAGGAACCACCGATGCGGAAAGGAGCGAAGGCCTCAGCGGGGAGGAGTCAGAACGCCACGGCCTTTCAACTGGGAGGGCAGGCCGGCTGAGGGGGAAGGGGCAGGGTAAAGCGGCAAGGTAAAGGGGCTGTCGCAGAACGCGGGCCGGCCGCGGAGGGGCGGCGGGGAGCGCCANGGTTCTCAGTGTGAGGGGACCAGGCTCTGTCTTTTCTGGGGGGTTTGAGGGATCCGCAGCGGGAGGGGGGGTGGTTCGGGAGATGCGTTTGTGCTCCATCACCCTGAGGGTGGTGAGACCCTGGAAGAGGTTGCCCAGAGAAGCTGTGGCTGCCCCATCCCTGGAGGGGTTCAAGGCCAGGCTGGATGGGGCTTGGAGCAACCTGGTCTGGTGGAAGGTGTCCCTGGCCGTGGCAGGGGGGTTGGAACTCTCTGGTCTTTATTGTCTCTTCCAACCCAAACCATTTTGTGATTCTATGAATTTTCAGCAAATACAGAGAAAAGTTTGGTTTTTTGACTGCGTACTGCAAAACCGCACCGGCTTCCAGCCCTGTGTTGGCATCAGAAGTAGCAGAGTTTAATAGTTGGCCTGTAAAGTAGATGACAATATCTAGCAAATATTTAAGTGTACTTAAAGTACCTGGCATCCCTTCCTTATCCTTCCACAGCCACCCTTCTCTCATCTCAAAAGCGTTGCATAATAATGAACTATTTGTTAAAAAATTCTAAATATTTTATTGGCAGTGTATGTGTATGAGGGAAAGGGATTTGAAATTAAGGTGAATTTAAAGAGTTAAAGTGAAGAAGCCTTTCAAGTTAAAAGAACATCCTTAAAGAGAAGCTAATTATGCCGCTGTAACAAGGGATACTAAAATTGGCAGCTCGACAAGTTCATAATGACAGCGTAAGCTCTTTGGAAGATGGGTCATACTTTCCTCCCTGCCTTCTAACAATATATTTAGTGCTTACTTAAGTAAAATCTGAAAAGTTTGTAGCCATCATCCCAGCCGATGAAAGCTCTGCAGCCCTGCCCTTTTAAGGCAGTTTTAAAGAGCCGGTACCATGTCACCACATCCTCTTCCATGTCACCTCTTAATATCCACTGTTTGAGTCAGGCGTTAGGGATGGAACCCTGGTTTGGATGGGGCTTTGCCTCAAGCCCATGCTGATGCTAAGCTTGCTCAGTTTTTCATGTCAAAAAGGCAGATTTAGGAGCTGAGAATCAGACCCTGTTACAAAAAGGGGAGGGGGTTTTGCCTCTTGGGTAAGTCATGAAGGATCAGGAGGTGGAACTGTGTCACTCTTTATGGAATCAGAATTGTCAAAGCTGGCAGGGACCTCTAGAGATCATCCAGCCCAACTCCCTTGCTAAAGCAGGGTTGCTCAGAGCACAGCACTCAGGGCTGCACCCAGGTGGGGCTTGAAGGTCTCCAGAGAAGAGGACTCCACACCCTCCCTGGGCAGCCTCTGCCAGGGCTCTGCCACCCTCACCCCAAAGAAGTTTTTCCTCATATTTGAATGGAACTTCCTGTGTTCCAGCTTGTGCCCGTTGCCCCTCGTCCTGTCACTGGGAATCACTCAATTTAACTCAATTTAAAAAAAAAAGATAGGATGAATCCAGATGTCAATTTTGCTGAAGAAATAGCAGTTTCTTGAGCCATAGAGAGGGTCTCGGTGCTCACTGGGTGCTGGGGTCCAGGAGCTCTTTCTACAGCTCCCGTTCCAGGCTGCTGCTGTTAGCGCCGGTGGAAGCTGCGTTTGATGCTTTGCTTTGTCTGTGGGGCCCAGTTCCTTGTGCTGGCCCCAGTGCCCGTTTTTGGCTTAAGGAATTCCACATCTAAACCACACATCATTGTGTTGGTGCTGCTTTTGCACTTCTGTGAGATGCTTGCGTAGTTCCTTTCTGGTTCAGTTCATCTCTCAGTAGCAGGCGTGTGGTTAGCTGATGTCCTTTCAGATACCGTGTGCCTGGTCCTGCTGTAGCCAGCTGGGTAAGCTGTGTTGTGGTTTAACAAAAACCCACAAATTACTGCATATCCTGGAGAGGAATTCCAAGGAAGATGTTCCATTTTTATTGAGGGCATTGATAGACAGTTGCGAAGCCCCTGAAGAGCTGTGACATTACAAGGATGCTCTGATTCTGTGGCAGCTTGGGCTTGTTCTTTAAAACAAACACAAACCTCCTACTCCCCTGGCTCCAACCTTCCCAAGTTTTTCATATTTTGAGATTAGCTCCTTATATTTATGTTTAGAATGTACTTAGGTTGTAGCTTCTGTTCATTTCCTCTCAAATGTGGAGGTGTGGAGGCCCTTTATCTATTCAAGACTGAAATCTCAGATTATCCTGTAACTGTGTGTCTCCAGGCTGCTGGGATTTACAAAGGGCCATGACATTTGTGATGAACTGAGGACAGCTCGGGATTTACGGGTCTCCTAGTAACTTTGTCAAAATCTATTTTACTTTTTAGACCACAATGAATGTGGAACATGAGATTAACCTCTTAGTTGAGGAGATTCGGCGGTTGGGAACCAAAAGTAAGTATTGTACTATCTCTGACTGTACAGGTGTAGTCATGTTACACATACATACGTGTATGTGACATACTTGTCACATGGATATAGTCATGAACCTATGAACTTGGCAAATTTGATTAAACAGGCTCAGGTAAACCTGAAAACTTGCTATATCCTTAATGTTGGACTATGTGGTACCCTACATCCCATCCTTTGAAGTAGTTCTGTTGTGAAGTTAAACATTTAAGTCTCTGCAGGACAGAGGGAGTAGGCCTGAAATCCTCCTACCACTAAAATCAGCTGCAAAACTACCTTTTTCTTCAGGCTTCCAATACTCTGTAGCCATCAAAGAAGAAAGTTACACCTTTTCTTTCTACCTTCTTTCTTGGTAACATCTGCACTTTAGGATTCATACACTTCAATTCTGTGCATCATAATATTATTTGGAAGGAGTTGATCTTTATGACTAGAACTAATCCAGGACTTATAGATCTAGTCCCAACGTTCCTTAAACTTGCTTAGAAGGTAGCCTTTTCTCTGAAGATTGTGTTTCATTGTTAAAACTCCTCTTTCCTTACAAATATTTATGCAATTTGTGGATGTGCTACCTGCTCGTATATTTCAGTTCTAATGCAATTTAGTTCAGTTTCCTTCGTTTTTCAATGCCTAAATGGATACGGATCTTGCATTTTGTGTGATTGCATCTGCCTTTAGGAATAACTTAGCTAACCTTAACAGTATTTTAAAGTTCTTGTTTTGTGTGGGAAATTAATTCACATTGCACCTTTTTTCACTGTGAACTTTAAATATTAAGAAGTAAACAAACAAAAAAGTATTTGGGGAGAAAAGTAGTGTTTTAATGATTTAAAACTAATATTTTCCTGAAGTTTTGAAGAGGTTTAATAGTCTGTGCTAGTCGTAGATTTCAGAAAGTCATCAGTATAAATAAACATAACAGGTATTTGATCCTTGATCTGAGTCTCTGAGGGGAAAAAAAAGGGGGGAAGTCATACCAGGCAGGACTTTTGCCTTCTATTTATCATCAGCATTTGTAATAAGTTCCTTAATAAACTGGGAAATGCCATGGCATTTACTTTCAAGGTTCTGACTGCTCCTTGCTTTGTTTTCCCAGTAATCTCCTAACTGAGAGGAAATCTGCACGTGTTTCCATGTTGTATCTTTTGATTTAGATGCCGATGGCCAAGTGAGCGTGAAATTCGGCGTGCTCTTTGCCGATGAAAAGTGTGCCAACCTCTTTGAAGCCCTAGTGGGAACTCTCAAGGCTGCAAAGCGACGGAAAATTGTCACTTATCCAGGGGAGCTGCTTTTACAAGGCGTTCATGACAACGTTGATATCATGCTGCTGCAGGACTGATGCTTTGTTTCAGCTGTTCATCAATGGAATTGTTTGAGACAGTGACTTGCAACGTCCTCTGAATAAGGCTGATCATTCTAAGGATGCATTTTTACATCCAGACTTCCAATTTGTATCTTTAGAATCAAAAGGAAACTGGCCTACATAGGAAAACATTCCCTTTTGTAATTCTTCCTGAAATAGTACTGTATGTAAGGCAAAAGATGCCAGATCTTTCCTTTTCTTTTTTTTTTAAATTAAATTTTATATTGTTTTTAATCTCAGGAAATGCTCTCAAATGTCTGGTGGTTATTTTCAACATAGGAAGAAGAGGCCTGATAACTTAATGTTTACAAATCAAAGTGTGCTGTGAAAGTATGAAATAAAAGCACATACTTAAATTTATGTAATTCTTATTGCTGTCGCTTCCCTTTTTATTTGCAATCTGAAATGAAAGCAGTCTGAATTCCTGTAAGGAACACAGTTAAGTAACTGTACAGAAAGCATGACGTGTGCCTCATTGATCTCTGGCAGTGTAATATTCTTTCATTTTTTGGTGCTCTAAACTTTTGAAGGGAGTGGGTGAGGAGCTCCCTGAATGCTTCCATGCAGCGTTAACCAGAAGGTGGTACGGTAGCTTCAGGTTGTGATTATTTTCCTCACAGAAGTTAGCCTTTCTCTGAATTGCTCCAGGCAGAAAGTGGGAGGAGAGAGGGAGAGGAAAAGAAAAAGCCCTTTTGAGTGTTACCTTGCTTGTTGCTAATTCTTCTTAGCAGGTGAAAATGCTCCTTCCAGTGGGGAGAAGGAGTTGCTGGGTGGGGAAAGCAGCAGTGAGTAAGCAAACTTCTTTATTGCTTTGTGCTTCCATTCTGCAGCCCTTAAAGTTGCAGGGTGGGTGAATTTCCCTTTATTTAGCAGTCTTTTACTAACACAAAATGCTTGCAAAGCTTCTCCTTCTTTCCACATACAGGAAACACACACACAGTTATGGGATCTCCACGAAGCTGTGTAATTCCAGCCCCTTTTCGTCTTTGTTTGCTCTGCTTCCCGCGACAGGAAGGAGAACTGAAATCCTGTGTGCAAACAGACCTGGGCTGGCCCCAGGACCTGGAGAGTGGGGAAGTGACACGCAGAGAAACTCGAGCTGTCTGGGTCTGAGCCAGCTGGAGCAGAGAAGCAGAGCAGGAGCTGGGCACAGCTTGTCACTCTAGTGTCACTCCCGTGCCACTCTTCTGCTCCCACACCTGAGCTGACAAGCGCCCACACTGGTGGAAAGAAGGAGGACTGAGACCCAGGACCTTCTCCATTTGGGGTGAGACCAGACAGCTCCACGTTACCAGATATAACAACGCTTGTTTTTTTCCTCTGCCTCTATTTTGGTGAAGGGCTGAGTCATTGTCTGGCTTTGCAGGACAGCCCGAGTGTGCTGACAGATACCGAGTGCTTTCTGGTTGTCTGAGATGCCGTTTTTGGTACGGGAGAGCACCAGCCTTCCCCAGCCAGGGTGCAGCTCTCTGTCTGTAACAGCACTTTAAGCACTGAAGGGGTCTCAGTCTTGAAAATTTAGTGAAACAAACAAGCAAAAACACCAGCACATTTAAGGCTCAGTTCTGAGTTGGAGCTGTGATGCGACTGTGAAGAGACCTTTATATCTCTCTCATTTTGGATTAATCCTCTTAACAACGCTAATAAATGTATTCAGGGAGGGATTCTTTATCAGAGTAGCAATAGGATGAAGGGTAATGGTTTTAAACTGAAAGAGGGGAGATTTAGATTAGATATTAGGAAGAAATTCTTTGCTGTGAGGGTGGTGAGACACTGGAACAGGTTGCCCAGAGAAGCTGTGGCTGCCCCATCCCGCGAGGGGTTCAAGGCCAGGCTGGATGGGGCTTTGGGCAACCTGCTCTGGTGGGAGGTGTTGGAGGGGGGTTGGAACTGGATGATCTTTAAGGTTCCTTCCAACCCAAACCATTCTAGGATACTCAGAGTTTCTGGGAACATGGTGTAGAAGGAGACAGGGAAACCTGGTACTAAAGCAAATCTGTAACAGCCAGAGGCAATTCTGACTCTGGGCTGCCCAGAAGAGTTGAGATTTGTTCTCCTTGCCTGTGAAAGCAGAAGAGGAACAACATGAACAAGGATGTACATCTAAGAACTCACCCTCAGCACGTGTGGGACCGCGCCTCCATGCAGGAAATAATTCCCACAGCAAATAGCCCGGACACAAGATATAGTTCCTGAAGCACTTGACACAATAACGGAAAAACTAGCTATGGGGAAGGCATTACTTATTTTTGGAAACAGTAGGACAATCAGAACTCCCCTGTGATGGGTTCATGACCTTGCCAGCCATGGGTCTGGAGGAAGTTTGCAGGTCAATCACTGGGAGCACCAGTGATTCCAGAATAGCAAGTCATTCTCCTGACTGCTGGGAGGTAGGAAGATGCAGAGGTCTTTGGCAACAGCACAAAAGAGCTGTGGGAAGGGCAGTTACTTGTGTGTGATAATGCTGGGAAATTAGTGAAAGAGTTATTCAACCTCTATCTACTTAGGATCTGATGAGAGCCTGGTGGAACCTCAAAGAGAGGTTAGATGAGCTCCAGGCAAATCTGAGTGGTACAATGTAAAGATGTTACCACTGTGTGTCTTCAGCAGAAGTGGAGCATACATACACACCTCACCTCAGCTATTTCCATGCAAAATCCAGTGACTGGAGAGAAATGGGCTTTTAAAGGTGTTTCTGACTAAGCCGTTGAAGGTGCTGAGGTGCAGGTTTGTGTAACCTCTGGTGAGAGGTGGTAACACCTTAAACTTTGCAGTTATTTCTCTTGTGAGCATAGGGTTTTGCTGGGAACATGAGCCAAGGAAGGGTTGAAATGAGTTATCTTCTCCTTTTCCATGCCTCTCTCATGTTGGAATGAATATTGAAAACGCATGTTGCTGTTGCTTTTTTCTCATCTCTCCTCTGAAGCTTTGCTGGAGGTGTTCTTTCCGCTTCAAGAGATTTCTCTTGGTGACAGCAATGTCACTTTCACCATTCATATCTGCCTAAACTTGGTGATCTTCACTTGGTTTCTTTCTCACAAAAAACCCACCAAACCAACCCAAACTCTTTAAGGAAAAAACAAGAGGAGCGGGAAATTCTTACTGATTATATTACTACTGATAGTTAGCAGTTTTATTTAGAAAGAGTTGGATGTTTCAGAAGCAGACTGAGATTCTCTTCTACTCCAGCAGCACAAAATGACCATTAAACATATTTAAAGAGTCACAGAGCCTTTGCTGAGATGAACCAGTGAATGTCACAGGGCTGGCTTTATGGCTCCTTATCAAAGCACTACCTGTTAATGACATCTTTGTGTCACCTCCACCCAGTGTCAAAGAGCAGTCCCAAAGGATTGGCGTACACCCTGCAGGGTAATTCGTGTTCAGTATTGCCTGAAATTCCTCTGTCTGGTAATTGTATGGTGGGAATCATTGTTTCAAGGACTTAAATGAAAAAAAAAAGGAGGAAAAACTATTCTTTTGGAAGCTGGCAAAGTCAATAATTTCACAAAATTCTTGTTCTTGGCCCCATCCCTCTGGAACAAATATGGGATGTTTGCTCTGTAATGGATCTTTTTTCTGATGTGTAAGAAAGCGACTCATTTCAGTCAGCCACGAAGGGTAGAACTAGTTAGGAATAAAGCAACGTGAAGGAAAAATTAACCTCTGGAGCAAAAAAATATGTTTCAGTGTTGTGACAGCTCTTTGGAACAGATGATCTGTCTGGGTTGAAGATATGAGTTTGATGACCCAGTGACATATTTAAGCCTGAATACCTGTCAGGAGGAAAGTCAGTATGACACACTTTGTTTTACAGCCCCCAAGATGATGATATACACCAAAATACTCTGTGGTTTGGGTTTTTTTTTTCCTTCTTCCCTACAGACCAGTCAATTTTTACTTTGGAAACTGTCCATTAAGCTTACGATGAAGACCCAAACCATCCCCTTTGGTGCATTTGTTACCAGAGATAAAGACAAGGATGAAAGAGCTACTGATTGCTCTCCAGAATATGCAGACAGGCTCCAAGTCAAGACTGTTAATGTTACAAGTGACAATAAAAAAATATGATGTGCCTTTGCTCAAAGCTCCAGCACCCCTGACAACTTAGATCTAAGGATTTGGTTTTCAAGGCAAAGGCACCTTTAGCGTTTTGATCTGAAATGGCATTCTCAAAGAAAATCAATAGCAGGTTAAAGAGTTGTTCCAGTGCAATCATAGAATGGTCAGAGTTGGAAGGAACCTTAAAGATCATCCAGTTCCAACCCCCCTGCCATGGGCAGGGACACCTCCCACCAGACAAGGTTGCTCCAAGCCCCATCCAGCCTGGCCTTGAACCCCTCCAGGGATGGGGCAGCCACAGCTTCTCCGGGCAACCTGTTCCAGTGTCCCACAACCCTCACAGCAAAGAATTTATTCCTAATATCTCTTCTAAATCTCCCCTCTTCCAATTTAAAACCGTTACTCCTTGTCCTGTCACTCCAGTCCTTGACAAAGAGTCCCTCTCCAGCTCTCCTGGAGCTCCCTTCAGATCCTGGAAGGCTGCTCTAAGGTCTTCCCAGAGCCTTCTCTTCTCCAGGCCGAACAGCCCCAGCTCTCAGCCTGTCCTCATAGCAGAGGTGCTCCATCTCTCTAACCATCTTTGTGGCCAGCTGCTGGACCCATTCCAAAAGGTCCATGTCCTGTCTCTGTTGAGGACTCCAGAGCTGGACACAGGACTCCAGGTGGGGTCTCACAAGCGCAGAGCAGAGGGGGAGAATCACCTCCCATGACCTGCTGGTCACGCTTCTTTTGATGCAGCCCAGGATGGGGTTGGTTTCTGGGCTGCCAGCACGCACTGCCGGTTCATGTGGAGCTTCTCATCCAGGAGCACCCTCCAGGTCCTTTTCCTCAGGGCTGCTCTCCAGCCATTCTTTGCCCAACCTGTATTTGTGCCTGGGGTTGCCACGTCCCAGGTGTAGGACTCTGCACTTGGCTTGGTTGAACTTCATGCCGTTTGCAGTTTGAGTCTTGTCAGCTCAGATCCCTGATCAAACTTCCTTTTGGAAGAGGGCTTGGAGTCAGACCTGGGTTTGAGTAGAGCCCTCACAAATATAGCTGCCTTATGTGTGTGACCTTGCTCATTTTTGGAGCTTATTCCTACACAACCACTGCAAGCTGAGTGTCACTAAGAGTCACAAGATCACCTTGACATCCTTCGAGCTGTTCTCCAGAGAAGACAATAGTAGCATGTCCCCTATATTTGTATATGCATATTTTGCAAATTATTGGAACACCATGTACTCAAAACCTGGCTGGTTTTTCCCAGTGGGGAAACGCTCAGTAAATGATAATTTCCTTTGAATGGGAAAATAATGAGCTGCATTTTCTGGTCTTTGCTAAGGCTGCTAAATGCCACAGGAGATCATATTAGAATAACAGAGAGTTTGCATCTTGCAGAATTAGGTCTTTTATGACGATTTGGTGATAGAAGACATATTACTGCCAGGCCTTCGTTAGCCTGGAGGCCTTAGGCTGTCTCTGCAGCTAATGTTCTGAGAAGCTTATTTATAAAGGTGTATTTTGGAGCACAGCAGGAGTTTCTTGGAAACCTGCTTTCAGCTTTCTTAGAAAAATAAAAAGACATAAAGGCATGAGCAGTTGATGATGCTCGTCACCGCTCAGCAGGAGTTCAGTGCTACGTAGTGGTTGACACAGAAGTCAAGATCCAAAGATGGAAATAATTGAATTATAGGTACCTTCAGGGGCATTCGAGTACCTAAACTCAAGCATGTGATTCATAACATCTGCGAGGTACTCTGGTGGCTCCAAGTTCACAGGTTTGACTGGAAAACTTTGCTGGGAACCACACAAGCCAGAGGCATTGCCACCTTGTCTGCGCTGAACACCCAAGTCTCTTTCCCTCACCTGTCTCTGTCTTTGTGTCATGGGGAACAAGGCACGCTCTGTGTGCTTAATGTTTCTGTTGTGTTTTACGCTTGAGCAAGCCCAACCAGCTGGCCTCAGAGCGGGGAACTGGAGTCCTGTGTCCAGCTCTGGAGTCCTCAACACAGAAAGGACATGGACCTGTTGGAACGGGTCCAGCAGAGGGTCACGGAGATGATTAGGAGAGGTTCTCCATCCCTCTATGAAGACAGGCTGGGGCTGTTCAGCCTGGAGAAGAGCAGGCTCTGAGGAGACCTTAGAGCAGCCTTCCAGGATCTGAAGGGAGCTCCAGGGCAGCTGGGGAGGGACTCTTTGTCAGGGAGTGTAGTGACAGGACAAGGGGTAACGTTTTTAAATTGGAAGAGGGGAGATTTAGATTGGATATTAGGAAGAAATTCGTTGCTGTGAAGGTGGTGGGACACTGAAACACGTTGCCCAGAGAAGCTGTGGCTGCCCCATCCCTGGAGGTGTTCAAGGCCAGGCTGGATGGGGCTTGGAGCACCCTGGTGTGGTGGGAGGTGTCCCTGCCCAAGGCAGGGGGTTTGGAACTGGGTGATCTTTAAGGTCCCTTCCAACTCTAACCATTCTGTGATTGTATGAACTGCCATAGCAGGATTTCTCAGAGTGGTTTTCTCCTCTACAAACTTATTTGGCAGTTGATAGAACCATAGAATATCTCAAGTTGGAAGGAGGGACCCGTAAGTTCAATGCACACATCCTCTTGGCTCCCTCTTACATACCTTGCAGAGTGAGAAGAGCTCCCAGTCATGCCTGGGACCCCACTCACCTTAGAGAAGGTCTTGATGTTGACATTGCTAAACGTATCTCGTCTTAGGAAGTCTAACAATGTGTGGCCCAGAAGAGGAAGGGTTAAAGAGATGGCAATACTCCATTCCCGCCGTCATCACTGAACTTAGGCCTGTACCCAAGGTGCTTCCCTTAACGTTTTCACAGCCGTGGGATGCAGAAGGCAGCCCTTGCCCCCAGCAGCTGGTTGGTGGCCCCAGCAACTGGCAGTGGGTGGCAGCTGGGGCCGGGAGGGGACAACACAGGGACACACAGCCTGAGCGGAAGGGAAAAACAAAACCCACACACTTCGGCAGAAGTGAGAGGAAGCCGAGGGATGTAACAGGCTGGCAGTGATCCTGCAGGCACCTTCTTTTAAATCGCTGTGTCGATGACCTTCGTTTTAAACCAAAGAAGAAACGTCACCCAAACTGTCTAGAAAACCCCCAACCCTTGCCAGCTGTGGGTGTTGCTCTCAAGTCTTATGACACTCTTTTAAAATTAAGACAGAAAACTAATCATCTTTGAGTTATTAGTTATAGATGTGGCCAGTTAATGATGTCTTGAGGGGGAAATTTGCAGACGGTTGGCATTTTGTCTATTTATAATCGTTTTTAAAACGGCAGTGCCATCCCTTCTCTCCCACTCTCCCTCTCCCACACACGCTCAGCATTCGATGAGTCAGGCTGCGAAAATATCAAGAGGCTGATGTAAAGATGAGGTTTAGGAAAGTTCTTTGGGAAAGAATGCTTCAGGTGCTTTTTCTTTGCCTCCCTTTTTTTTTTTTTTCTCCTGGCTGTGAATGGATCCTTTTTTCCACAGTATGTGGGCAAGGTTTTTAAATCTCAAATCTGAAGGTATCCTATGGTTAAGGTGAGGCTACAAGAGAAACCATATTTTTTTTGCACCAAATTTCTAAGAATGCTCCTGTGTTTTGCAGGACATTTATATTTTGCAAATGTTTAGGAGCTGGTGGGGTGGTTCACACACCATCAAGCCATGTGTATGGCCTTGGCTATAAGAGCGAGGGGGCAATCGGGGTAAAAATCACAAGTCTTGTCACTGCACTTGCTATTTATGGATGTTCCCATCCCCAGCACCAGTAGCCCAGGCTGAAATGAGCCCAAGACCACGCTGGGTGCTCAGCCCCATCCTGCCCACCGTTGAATTGGGACTCCACTCCTGTTATATTGAAAAATATCTCCATCTTTGCATAGCGGGTAGATAAAATGACCTTTTTGAGAGGTCTTAGCCCATAAATCCTAGAAAAAAAGCTCTTGTAAAGGCATCTAATCACAGAGCCCATCCCTGTGGCTTCCCAGGTAGCACCAGGGCTTTTTGGTGGAAACTCTCCAGAGTAAGTATCGTTCCTTCGAATTGGTCCATGCGTGTTGTACACCACCAACTGGGACACCTGGTTTACTGATGTAATGCTGCAAATGGTAGTACCATCTAAATTTACATTCAGTAACTTGCCAAATAATTTTTTTCATGTCAGAGTTTCTTTCTTACAAATTCAGCAGAGTTTTAAAAAAAATATCCATTTAAGACATTGTTTTGTACCAGGAGTGATGGCAAGATGAGAGAGATGATGCAGGGCTTGTTCTGGAGAAAGAAGAAACAAATGACCCAATGACAAGTAGATTAATAAAATGGATATTTTAATAAGACAGAATAAAGAGAAGAGCATCCCTGGAGGTGTTGAAGGCTAGGCTGGATGGGGCTTGGAGCAACCTGGTCTGGTGGGAGGTGTCTCTGCCCATGGCAGGGGGGTTGGAACTGGATGATCTTGAAGGTCCCTTCCAACTCCAACTATTCTGTGATTCTATGATTTTATGAAACAGATCAGCATTTTTAATATTTTCGTTTAACAAATAACTTGATCTACTTTATCAATATGACATGGTGTTATATAATGTGGGTGACACAACCCCTGGCACCAGGCAGGAGCTGCCTTCAGGCTCCTCTGCTGTAACGAGGTCTATAACGAGGTGGACCAGTTGTGTCAAGGGATGTGTTAGCCCATCGTGGGCCAAGGGCCACGCTGGACCTGCAGGTATGGCCACTGACTCCCCCATGCACAGCCGTTCCCTGGTCAGGATTGCTACACAGATGCTTTCAGGTCCTTAGTTTATTCCTTCAAAGAATCTGCTGAGCTGCTCCTTGGATCCCCTCTGATGTGAAGTCATTTGAAATACCAGTGGTAATGGGAAGAAAAATTGGGGAAGTACTTTCTGTTGTTGCTTTCAAGCAGACTAACTGGTCTTTCTGAAAACTTGGGTGTTTCACGTGTTGGAGTTGAGTTTAAAAACTGTCCCAATGGGGGGATTTTGCTAAATGTAAATTTTCTATTATGGAAAAACTATATCATATCACATAGAATCGAGGTATTAGTAGGTACCTAATCCTACTGCGTGTCGTGTCATGTTTCTGTGCCTTCCTATTCTTCCAAAGACTTGGTCTGTTCTGTTTTGTCGACCTCACGTGCTTCTTTGCCACCCCATCGTGTCTAAACTTTAGCTTTCTGAGGTAACTGTGGTTACGGTCAGGAAGGAAGTCTGTAGCCACGGCAAGGACACAACTTCAGCTTTATTTTGTAATATTCACCTGCTTTACTCCAAAAAGCATGCTCTCTCTTGCAGTTTCCTGCCTTTTCTCTTTGCAGAAGTTTCATTTTCTTCATTTTCCTCCTCCTGAAGCAAGGAGCCTCATTACTGCCCGATCTTGCTTCTTTTTCTCATCGCTGTTCTCACCATATGACAGGATCCCTGCGGGGGAAAAAAGAAAAGAAGAAAATTTAATTAAAGGTTATCTCTTACTGCACTTTTACAAGGAACTGAATTAAGGCTACATGGAAGGTGTCATTGATAGTTCTAGAGTGTTTAACCTAAAGGATATTATGTAAGTGCTGTATGTAAGAGCATATAAACAAACCAATAAGCATATCTCCGTATCGGTAAGCATATAGAATCATAGAATTGTCCAGGTTGGAAGGGACCTTTTAGATCATCTAGTCCAGCCATCAACCTAACTCTGATAAAAACCCATCACTAACCCATGTCACTGAGCACTCTGTCAACTCATCTTTTCAATACCTCCAGAGATGGTGCCTCAACCACTTCCTGGGCAGCCTGTTCCAATGCTTAATAACCCTTTCCATGTAAATATTTTTCCTGATCTCCAACCTTAACCTCCCCTGGTGCAACTTGAGGCCACTTCCTCTTGTCCTATCACTTGTGACCTGGGAGAAGGGACCGACGCTCCCTGGCTACACCCTCCTTTCAGGTAGTTGTAGAGAGTGAGGAGGTCTCCCCTCAGCCTCCTTTTCTCCAGGCTGAACACCCCCAGCTCCCTCAGCCTCTCCCCATAAGGTTTACTCTCCAGACCCCTCACCAGCTCCACTGCCCTTCTCTGTACCTGCTCCAGCCCCTCAATGTCTTTTTTCTGTTAAGGGCCCCAAAACTTGACACAGTACTCAAGGTGGGACCTCACCAGTGCCCAGTAGAGGGGAACGATCACCTCCAGAGTCCTACTCACCACGCTGTTCCTGATCCAGGCCAGGATGCTGTTGCTCGAGGAAGGTGGATAAGCAGAGTCTTACTCTGGATCCACGTGTGAATTGTTCCTGATATCACGCTCCACCCTCCCCCTTCAGAAGGGCTCAGGCTGGATTATTTTGGCAGGATCTTGGTGGTGCAAATGCAGATGGGCAGAAGGAGCCCAGCAACCTGAAAAATGCCATTTGTCATCAAAGCTGGAATGGAGCTCCGTGGAAGAGCGCTTGTCACCACTCCCCTCCAGACTTGCAAAGGCTTGCTACGGGGAGGAGGTAGCGACCGAGCTCCTCCAAAAAAGGTCAGGTATCTTTTGCAAGAGCAAATATTAATCAAGCCAAATATGTAACTCCTCACGACCTGCACATACAAGTCCAGTTTGCTGTCTCGTTCCATCCTTACTGCTGAATTATGTCATGGCAAAAGGCAGGGAAACTTTGAACAAATTTGGTACGCCTAAAAAATTTGATAAACTTAGAAATCTATCTGTCATTCTTTTCTCCGTGGGTACACAATGGCTTTTAGGGGCAAGTATCATGTTTAAACACATCCCGTTTGATCCAGTATCACTAATTCCATCTTACTGAGCATCACCAATTGACAGCTCTTTGTTCCTGAATCCTTTTTAGAGCTTTCCTTTCGTAAAATTTCCCATCAGCACAGCGCTAGGGCTCAGACACTGCAGGTCCAGCATAAATAATACATCAACTGGATGCAAGCTGTCTTTTCCCCGCAGTTCTCGAGCCCTGCCTGTGAGCAAGGTTAGAGGACAAGATGGTAAAGATGACAACGTTTCCCTACTCTCCAGCTGACGTTTGCAGGAATAAAGCTGCTGCGGTTCCATTCTTTTCCTATTGCCATTTCATGCACAATTTTGGGGGGGGAGGGCTTCATTTTGCCATCTTTTTATTATTTTTTTCTGCTTATTATAGCCTTGCAGTCTCGTGGAAGCAAGAACATTGTCTCTCCAACTTCTCTCTCCTTGGAGAACAAAGCATTCGTCCACTGGGGCTTTGCTGCTCACGAAGGTGACAAAATGATGTACAATTAGTTCTAGGTCAGAAAAAAAAGGGTGGTTTCTGCTCAGTTTGCACAGCATCAGGTGATCACACCAAGTGCAAACTGCTGTACCATTAGGCCCAGTGTTTCTAAATCCACGCAGAGCTAGAAAGGGTGGGTTTTGCTGGAAGTTTTCCAGCAGAAAGTATTTGATCTTGCAGCTTGTACTTTGATGTTTGGTGAATACGTCTCAATCCAGGCTGTAGGATTGGGCTCAGGCGTTCTCAAAGCTGTTTGAATCTTTCAAGATCACATATTTATTTATTTATTTATTTATTTATTCATTTCCAAACCTGACTGTTTCAAATCATCACATTCCACTGTAGCTGAGGTGATTTATGTGTCTTAACAGCGCTGCAAACTGCAGTCTTCTAACCTGGAACTCTCCCCTCAAGGTATTAATGCTCCCCAATGATTTCAAATCGCTTTACACGCTGTAAAAAGGGCTGTGATTAACACCCTTAAAAACTCCTTATGTTTGGCAAAGAGACTTACATTTAAATCCTTGGCATGTAGAAAGCCAGGCTGATACAAAACATGAGATGTAGCATTTTGTACATTTGAATGTGAAGGGTATTTCCCAAGCTTTTTTACTCTATCATTTGGCTAAATGTGTGTCAGAGCCAGTGAAACTGCTCTCTGTGTCTTAACTTAAGCAGGTTCTAGTACACAACTTGAGTAAAAAGGTCCAGAAAAGGGAAGAAATTTTCTTTTTGTCAAAAAATACAAACTCTGCCTCTATTAGATTAGGCTCTCCTAAACTGTATCAGTCTCTGTTTCTCACTACCCTTTCTACTCTCCTTTTTCTTCTCCACGGGCTGCTCGGAATCATCTGTTCAGTTTATATAGCCCAGGGGATGGGTCAGAGGCCGTACGAAGCAGATGCAAAGCTGCATTCGGGGATTAGAGTAAATCCCTTGGATTTCTCCCTCCTCCCTCCTTTTTACAGTTTAGTAAAGTGGGGAAGGGCATAGAGTAAAGGCATATGAAGTTGGATGAGTGGGCATTGGTGTGTTGGTTGGAAGCAGAGAGATCTTCCAGATTTGTTGCCAATGGATACAAAGGTATTCGTGCAGGTGGGGTAAGAATTTCCAGTGTGGAAGTTCTCCTGTTTTCCTTTTTTTTTTTTCTTCTTCTTTTTAATGCAGAACAGGTTGTTGTCCTTTTCCCTTGCAGAAAGAAAAGGGCAGATCTTATTGCCTTCCCTAATCTGCTGCCAGCACAAAATCTGTCCCCTCTCTACCCTTGTGGGTATAAACACCACCTTCACTCATGCTGGGTCTGTTTGGAGACAGATTCCTCCAGCCAGGTTCAAATCCTTTTCTCTTCCTCATGTTCCATTTACAACGTTTTTGTTTTCCCATACAGCTGGAGTCCCCCCTGGAACAGAATCACAGAATGGTTTGGGTTGGAAGGGACCTTAAAGATCATCCAGTTCCAACCCCCTGCCATGGGCAGGGACACCTCCCACCAGAGCAGGTTGCTCCAAGCCCCATCCAGCCTGGCCTTGAATCCCTCCAGGCAAGGGGCAGCCACAGCTTCTCTGGGCAACCTGTTCCAGTGCCTCACCATCCTCACAGCAAAGAATTTCTTCCTAAGATCCAATCTAAATCTCCCCTCATCCAGTTTAAAACCGTTACCCCTTTTCCTATCACTACACTTCCTGACCAAGAGACCCTCTCCAGCTCTCACCTTCAGGGTTCAGCTTCTGAACCCTTCTTTCCTTTTCACCCAGCGTCCTGATACAGTGCTCTCCTTGAGGACCAGCTTCTTGAATTTGGATCAGCAGAGTTTTGCCACTGGGCTGCTAATGTTCACAGAGACCTTCTCCTTGATATTAGTCCTCCCAAATGTGAAAGTGCCCAGATCTGTGTGTTTGCCTTATCCCCATCCAGCTGGGGCTAAATTTTGCTGTCGGCGCATCACTGCCACACCACATCATAGTCAGTCCCGTCTGAGGGTACAATGGAAGGGCAATATCAACTAGGTGTATAATACCTGTGGTGCAAAGAGCAAAGCTTTGTGTTAAAAGGATCCCTTCCTGAGTATATTGCCTGGGGATTCCAGCCCCAAGAGAGAACAAGCTGAACCACAGAGTTCTTTTGTAGCACTGATGTGTTTGTAGGGCAAACCAACCATCAGCTCCCCCAGAGAACAAGCTTTGGCCAAGCATAGAATCATAGAATCATAGAATGGTCAGAGTTGGAAGGGACCTTAAAGATCATCAAGTTCCAACCCCCTGCCATG
>VXBW01005678.1:0-15417 GCA_013400375.1 Thinocorus orbignyianus
TTCTATGATTCTCTTCTATGATACAACAAACAGACAAAACCAACAAAAAAGCCCCCCCACACCCCCAACCTCCCCATCAAACTGCAAAAACCTCCACATTGAACAAAACCCCCCTGTAAAATATGGAAGGTATTAACCGAATAGTTGAGGTTGGAAGGGACCTGCAAGATAATTTAGTTTAAGACCCCATGTCAACAGAGGGTTAACAAGAACAGATTGCTTAGCACTTTGTTCCATCATGTTTTGAGTACCTCCAAGGATGAAGACTCCCCAGTGTCTTTGGGCACCCTCTTCCAGCGTTCAATCACCCTCATAGTACAAAAAAAATAAAAAAAAGTGGTTTGTGTTCAGATGGTATTTTCTGTATTTCAGAGTGTGCTCACTGCGTCTTTTTCTGTCACTGGCCACCACTAAAAAGAATCTGTCTCTCTCTTTGCTGCCTCCCATCAGGTATTTAAACACAGTGATAAGATTTCTCCCCCCAGCCTTCTCTTCTCAAAGTTAAACAGTCCCAGATCTCTCCACCTGTCCTCCTATGACAGATACTCTAATCCCTTCATCATCTTCATGGCCCTTTGCTAGAAGTCTACAATACCTGGACTCAGTATTCCCAAGCAGTCTCCCATCCAAGTACTAACTGGGCCCAATGCTGCTTAGCTTCTGAGATGAGATGAAATAGAGCATGTCAAGGATGGTGTAACCACAGGCTAGTAAGCATATATTTTCTGTTTGAGATTTCATGATACGCAGTTAGTAAAATTTTCCCCATGATCACCCAGAATAATTTTGGCTTGCTTTTGGAATACAGGCAGAGACATAGCATTGCTTATATGGGTTTCAGACCTTACAGTCCCATGTTTGGATATTCAAATTAGCTGGGAAATAAAACAATAGTCAGCTTTTGAGTTGGTTTCCTTACTGTTCTTCAGGCTCTTACTTTTGTATGGAAAATCTTTGGTCTATGATTTATGTGACTATGACTGTAATCAATACTTTGCAAACAAAGAACAGATTGGCATTATTTCATCCATTTTTTAATCCCACTTACAATCAGTAAAACAGCAAGAGAAGAATATTAAGAAAAAAGACATTACTACCAAGGATGATTTTTTAAAGTTCCACTCTAATACTAGTTTCAGCTTTAAGGCAGATACCTTCAGAGCATTTAAACAAATAGCTTATTATAAAAAAAGATCAATGAAAACTGTTTAACAGATGCATTTAAACAAGCAGCACTGCTTCAAACTCTAGTTTCTCACCTTGAAAACAAACTCTACATTTTTAGATAAATTATAAAAAAAACAGATGTTCTCTCTGCCCCAAGAAATGCTCATAAATCATTTCATTATCTTGCATAAATTCATACTTCCTAAGTTTCTGTTCTGGATTCAATATCGTTTGACACTTCTGATTGTTCCATACAACAATCCACCTTAGTCTTCATATATTTAAAGACTTCCTTCTTCCAGTATCCATAACAAATAAACCAGTACAAGAATTAAAAAGCCCACAGAAAGTTATTCCTTTTTTCCTGCTTCTTATTTGTTGTCCTCTGCAGTAGATCTCATGGTAAATAATTTGGGGCAGTTACCACCTTCATTTTGCATCATTATCTTGTATTACATACTGTTTGAACTTCCAAGAAGTTTATCAACTTTCAGTAAATACTAACTTGGACAGAATTTGAGCCTAGGAGTATATTAGTAATTCCCCAAAACATTTAACTAAAACTAGAAGCATTTCAAAGCCAAGCAGTCCTCTCTCACTGAGAAGTATCTTTGCAACCTAAGTACCGAAATATTCAAAAAACCCTCAAAAAGCAAGTAAATCCAGCAGTGGGAAATTAATTTCCTAAAGAAATAACTTATTGCAATAAGCTTCTGGAGCTATACTACCTATCTCATATTGCAAAGCCATTTGAGACTAATAAAACTTCCGCTAATTTGCTAATTAGTTTGATATCACCTAGGGTCTGGGCTTTTAGCCTATCATCCTCTGAATAAGCCATGTAACTAGAGAACGGGCAAAAGAGGATTTACCTTCATCAAAGGCTGACACTGCAGCTAGCTTGATTTTCAATGAGGATGTCTGGAGGCCAGACTGATTAATGTAGAAGGTACTCAAGCAGCCTGTGTGTGGGATATACATAGGTTAATAAGGTTCCAATTGCTTAGTCTCAAACCATCGTCCATTTGAAATAATATAAAGAAGTCCGCCAAACTTCTTAGTTAGGAGACCTCGACATTTTCTCAGACACACCAGTTGCTGGATCTCTACCCACTCAGAAGCCAAGGTGGAAGCAAGACAAATTATCTTTTGGGATGAAGAATGCCTTGGTTCTAGGTGAACAAGTCTGGAAAATTTCTGATTATGTGACAGGCAATGGCCTCAATTAAAACAGAAAGGTGTGTTTTCAGTACTGGGAAGTCTAGATAATCTTATTCATAGGGTTGTCACAGATTCAAGGATGGAGATGTATTGATAATGTCTCCCATAAAAGGGGAACTCATCTCTTGTCATTTCTTTTTCTAGATATTACCATATTTTTATACCCATGGCAAAACAAACCCATTCCAATTTTCATCACTCTAAATGCACTTCTGACCAAAGTACCATTCACATGTTTTAAGATTATTAATTTAATGACTTTTTTCAACTATTAAGATAATTTTTCCCTTTCTTGTCAATACCTATTTCTATTATTTATACTTTAAAATCCCTACTAAATGTCTCTGATAAAAATAACATTTTAATTTTCCCCTTTCATATACACAAAACTCCCTATTATAAATAGTAGCTTCCAAGACAACACATCATTCTCCTAATTACATGTCATAATCCAATTTATAGGGTGAAGAAAATAATTTACAGGAGAGAAATACTTCAAAAGAAACAAGTTACACTTTTTGAAGGATTTTATAATGTGCTTAGTTACAACTAACTAAGCAAGTTAGTTAAAACTCTTAGTATGTTGAGAAATACTGAATTCATGATCAGATCAGATTATACAAATTCTTTACAGAAGTATAAAATACACACAACTATTAAAACTTACCTATTATAATATCTGCCTCCCATCATAAACTGATTGCTTGATGTTGGACATATTTTAAAACGCTGAATATTTTCACTGGTCCGAAAATAAAGTGAATAATCACCGGGTGTATTATCTGAAGGCCTCACAAGAAAACTGCACACCTGACCAACTGAAAAGATATCATAATACAGTGTTATTGAGTGTTACTTATCTTTGTCATTTATGACTTCTTATCAAAGCTCCTTCTGTACAAATTAGCTAGAATTGCACACTTAAAGGAGAAAGTCTGATGAAAGTTCCAACAGCAATCCCTGTTCTTCACCCAAATGGGATGAAGTAGTACTAAACTGCCAAAGGTAATGCGAAATCATTTGGCTGTAGTGGACAATCTATCCTCACTTTTGCCATCTCTTTACAAGAGTATAAAGTGCATGTGGGAGGTTTGACAATGTTTTAAAAAAAACATAAAGATTTTTGTTCTCCTATTTAAGTTATGTCATTTGATAGCATGACTCGGAGATCTTGATGTTTTCATTTTAAAAATTATTTCCTCTATGAGGAGCTTATAATACAATTCTCCCATAAGTAAATAACAATATTTTGTCCTCAGCATTTTGAAGCCCAAGATATTTTTATTTCTATATACTACAAAAATAGCAAACATTTAACTATTTCAATTAGAATTATGAAACTAACTGTACTTGAGAACATAAAAAAAATACTCAATGCTCAGCCATGAGGGTTTACCAATGTAGTATCAATCACAGGTCTGATGCTCATAAGTTCATACCAAAACCCCAAGTTTTACTGCAGTCTGTTATATACAGGATTACTTTGTGTCATTCCACTCCTGTATTTCCATCTGAAATACAAGTACCTGTCATCAGCAAATTGTAAGCCTCTTGTTTGGAGATCTTCCCATGGAACCATCTTAAAGATGAAGATAAAAATTAGAAAACAAGACTATCAGCTCTCTTTTAGCTGTGACATCTGAGGCTCTGACACCTATGAATTAATCTCTGGCACATATGAATTAATCTTTATTTTTAAAAAAAAACTAGTACATATAGATTATATAAGCAACCATTATGTTACTCAGCAATTCTGTATTTCTACCAACAGAATGAAAAATAAATATCTACAGCTATATAAATAAACTCACTTCAATACAAGTATTCAACACGAAGTAGATATTCAAATCCAAGTATGTTTAGAGATGAAAAGGCATTGTTTAAATGCTAGATAACTTGACAGGTATATTTGAAGTCAGTCTCAGATAGCAATTTATTTGAAGCATGAAATGCAAAGCCCAAAGAGATTAATTAAAGTTATATGCTGTACAGAATAACTAAAATTGAATTATGTTAGAAGCTGAGGAAATAAAACCTAGCTTTGTTAGACCAGTAAATATGAATTGCTTTAATCTCACACCTTGCATCTTCCACATAGTCCTGCATCAGAGCATCATCCTAAAAAATACAGCAATCGTGTGTCCAGTCTCAACCTGATACCTATACAAAACAGCTTGACATTGCAATGGCTATTCAGTTTACATGTGGCACACAACATGCTACATTTTAAGGGCTCATCCTGTCCTTTAAAGGAAAGCTAGAAACATGGCCTTTCACTGCAGAGTGTGTGTGCGCACACATGCGTGTGTGTGCATTTAAGTGTGTAAAAGAAAGCCTCTTTTATGCATAAAAAAAGAGCTCTAGTTCTAACTTGTTTTCTATATTACCTTTACAGGACAATCTCTGGCTTTTGGAATATTTTCAGAAATCCCTGTCTTCCCTGAAATCCTCCAAGTAGCATGAGTAACTGGACTGACAGTGTCAAAGCTCTAAGGATCTATTAAAAACTACTTTGTTTAAAAAAAAAAAAGTTCCCCATATTTGAAAGCATCCCTACTACTGTTATGTTGCCATGCCAAAATGACTAGTAGAAGACTGGGGACCAGTAAACTGAAGCCACACACCAATGATTTTCTTTCCCCTATTAAAAAAAAAAAAGCCTTCATCAATCATCAGTCCTTTGGAGATTGCAAACTGGACAATAAATAAAGGAAGCAGCAATTGCAAGGATAGCAAGCAAATCTGAGCGCAGATGAAGAAGTTATCCAGCTACTAGAAATTTTCTGTAACTTTGATTTGCTACTCATCTTTACTACTGAAAATAATATATCAATAGTTTCCCATAATATCAATTCATTGTTCTTTGTAAATTGTATTAGGTTTTGGTTTGGGTTTTTTGAAGTATTTAACAAGCTGAAATTCACTGTAAACTGTGGAGGAACGGCTGAGTGAAAAGGGACACGACTTGATTGCAATGAGCAGCCCAGTCTTTGATGCAGATAAAAGCCTAGAGGTTGCTGTGAACTGTCCTTGAAAAGTAGAAGTATGAAGAAGCAGCTACATGGGAAACAAGCGGAGCGGCAGTTGGGAGAAGGAAAAAACATTGCTGCACGCAGACAAGAACTTTACACCAATTGTGTGAGCGCTCTAGGCGTTTGAACAGAGACTATAAGCCAATCATCTAGCTGTTGCTAGAGTGTGCTTCTTTCAACTGTCTATATAAACTCTGTAAGAAACTTGAATAAAGGAGAATGATCATACTCATATTGAGACTCATCGTTACTCCGGGTCCGGCTTCCTACTCCGACCATTCCGACAGTAAAAAGATTACGCTACAGTCTCCTGGTTTTTGCTTTAAGTGTTAGTACATAAGGCTGATATAAAGTGTTACTATTACACTGTCATTCTTCTAATGATACTTTGTTCCCTCTCCTGCAGTAAGAGTTGAGCAGACCTGAACAAAGGTTACCGATATGGCAAATTAAGTGTACAAAAAAACCCCACAAATCAGAAAACACCACACTCTCCATTGTACATATTCTGGGTAAAGTGATCAGAGATGCATCCAAGATTTTATCACTGCAAAACCCATTAACATTAGGCATAACTAATACAAGACTTTAACTGTCAATTACCTACGCATCTTCAACAACTAGCACAAAGAAAAAGTCTTAAGATTAAAACACAAGTGCACACAGCTTTGGTTCACCTTCCCAATCTCATAGCTAAAGTTTACAGTTATTTTATGATTTGTTTTTAATAACAAAACAAAAATCTTACATTTTGCCTTCATGTGGATCTTCTTCTCTTCCCTAAAAGGAGAATTAACATATTAAGTGCATGACAACATTATGCTTGAGTTTAGAAAAGTAAACTTCTAAGTTAAGACCCTCTGTAGAAATAAACAGTATTAAGAACTCCAAGACATTTTTGAACTAGATGGCTTATGGCACAGTTAATGTAAAGAGGTTTTCAACTTCACTCAATAAGTGGAAATCCAGCCATGACACGTGACTTCAAAAGACTGTAATTCTTCGAGTCATAGAATGGTTAGAATTGGAAGGGACCTCAAATATCACTGAGTTCCAACCCTCCTTCCATGGGCAGGGACACCTCCCACTAGACCAGGTTGCTCAAAGCCCCATCCAGCCTGGCCTTAAACACTTACAGGGATGGGGCATCAACAACTTCTCTGAGCAACCTGTTCCAGTGCCTCATCACCCTCACAGTAAAGAATTTCTTCCTAATATCTAATCTAAATCTCTCCTCTTTCAATTTAAAACCATTATCCCTTGTCCTGTCACTACACTTCCTGACAGAGAGTCCTCCAGCTCTCCTGTAGGCTCCCTTCAGATACTGAGAGGCTGCTAGAAGGTCTCCCTGGAGCCTTCTCTTCTCTAGGTTGAACAGCCCCAGCTCCCTCAGCCTGTCTTCATAGGAGAGGTGCTCCAGCCCTCTAATCATCTTCATGGCCCTCCGCTGGACCTGTTTCAAAAGTTCCATGTTCTTTCTATTTTGAGGAATCCAGAGCTGAACACAGTACTTCAGGTGGGGTCTCACAAGCNATGGCATCCCTTCCCTCCAGCGTGTCGATCGTGCTACCAAGCTTGGTGTCATCAGCAAACTTGCTGAGGTTGCATTCTATCCCACTGTCCATGTCTCCAACAAAGATGTTAAATAGTATTGGTCCCAGTACCGACCCCTGAGGAACACGACCCGTCACTGGCCACCACTTGGACATTGAGCTGTTGACCACAACCCTTTGAGTGTGGCTATCCAGCCATTTCCTTATACACCAAGTGGTCCACCCATTGAATCCATAACTTTCCATTTTTGAACGTCCTTCTTTACATGTGTGTCGTGGTTCTGACCAATCAGAAAAGACAGATGATCCCCCAATATGGAAACTTAAATCTCAACTTTCCTGAACTCCAACCACTAATGTAGAAATCTACAGTTAGGTAGTCTAACATTGCCATTTAAATTTAGCCATTCACGTCCTGATACACATGTGAGAAACAGGTGAAGAAAACTCTACTAATATATATATGCTGCAAGACAATCATCATCAGGATGCCAAAGCAATGGTGAACTTATTTTAAAAAAAGCATGTTGGAGAGGGGAGCAGGTGTTCTTGTCCATTGAATCATCTTTTCTCCTGCAGTAATTCAATTATCTTTAGGCCACCCAGTCAGCTTCCTGACTTTGCATAAGCCCTGCTAGGTACAATTAACTCATGAATATACTTTTGAACCCACACTTGGCCCTCAAAATGAAAAAAAATAAAAAGAAAAGGCATACCATAGTGCAAAATTTCAGTCTATAAATTCATGAATGCTTCATAGCAAGCAAACCCCATGCAGCAGTACAGGCTTGGGGAAGAGTGGCTGGAAAGCTGCCCAGCAGAAAAGGAGCTAGGGATGTTGATCAACAGCTGGCTGAACATGAGCCAGCAGTGTGCCCAGCTGGCCAAGAAGGACAACAGCATCCTGGTCTATATCAGGAACGGCATGGTTAGTAGGACTCGGGAGGTGATCGTCCCCCTGTACTGGGCACTAGTAAGGCCGCACCTCAAATACTGTGTCCAGTTTTTGGCCCCTCACTCCAAGACAGACATTGAAGTGCTGGAGCAGGTCCAAAGAAGGGTAACAAAGCTGGTGAGGGGCCTGGAGAACATTTCTTATGAGGAGCATCTGAGGGAGAAGCGATTGCTTAGCCTAGAGCAGATGAGGCTGACGGGAAATCTTATTGCTCTCTACAACTACCTGAAAGGAGGTTGTAGAGAGGCAGGGGTCGGTCTCTTCTCCCAAGTCACAGGTGATAGGACAAGAGGAAATGGCCTCAAGTTGTGCCAGGAGAGTTGCTGCCCAGGGAAGTGGTCGAGTCACCATCCCTGGAGGTATTTAAAAGATGAGTAGATGTGGTGCTTAGAGATATGGTTCAGTGATGGTTTTTGTCAGTGTTAGGTTAATGGCTGGGACTAGATCATCTGTAAGGTCTTTTCCAACCTAGGCAATTCTATGATTCTAAAAGGATGCAGCTGAAGGAATAAAAAAGTTCTTTATCAAGACTAGTGAGTTTAAGGAATCGCCTAATACGTTCACAGTATCATTCATTTGCACATGAACTTCTTTGGATAACACACGAATAAGTACTTTGTTTGGATACTGAATTAGACTTTAAAGGTTTGTTACGCTATTTAAAAACTGGCAGATTCAATTCCTGCAGGAAGGTTCAGAAAAGTACATAATCAGCCATGTATGGGTTTATTTCAGTGTTAACTTATGCACAAAAATAATAATTAAAATGTAATCAAATCTCAGTTCTACAATAGATGTGAATATAAAATTTCTCACCACTTCTTCTACCAGGTCTTCTACAATAAGACCTTGTTCATCTGTCCGTAGGTTTGTCACCCACATCCAGCCATCTTCCAATTCGTTATGGACAATAAACATATCCCCTTTAAGGAAACTGAAGAGAGTTACAGTAAGATTTATGTTAGAAGTACCATCATAATACAAAGTTTAATGAACACAATGAATTCTTGAGCACAATTTCAGCAAAACATTTGAGGAAATCTGATCATGAAAGATACATTTACTGGTATCCCAAGCACACCACATGCATTTTTTTGCACATATTCATCAATGACCTAGACGAGGGGATAGAGTCTATCCTCAGCAAGTTCACTGATGATACCAAACTGGAACGGCTGGCTGACACTCCAGATAGCTGTGCTGTCATCCAGTGTGACCTGAACAGGGTGGAGAGCTGGGCAGAGAAGAACCTAATAAGGTTCAACAAGGGCAAGTGTAGGGTCCTGCACCTGGGGAGGAAGAATGCCAGGCACCACTAGAAGGTAGGGGCGGGCCTGCCGGAAAGCACTTCCAAGGAGAAGGATCTGGGGGTCCTGGTAGATAGTAAACTATCCATGAGCCAGTAATGTGCCCTTGTCACCAAGAGGGCTATGGAATCCCAGGCTGCATAGGGAAGAATGTGGCCAGTAGGTCGAGGGAGTTCATTCTCTGGTCTACTGGAGAGAGTTTAGCATAGGGCAACAAAGATGATTAAGGGGTTGGAGCACCTCCCTGATGAGGAAAGGCTGAGACAGCTGGGACTCTTGAGCCTGGAGAAGAGAAGGTTGAAGGGAGACCTCATTAGTGTTTACAAGTATCTGAAGGGTAGGTTGAAGGAGGATGGAGCTGGACTCTTTTCAGTTGTTTCCAGTGACAGGACAAGGGGCAGTGGGCACAAGCTGGAACATAAGATGTTCCATATGAACACGAGGAGGAATGTCTTTACTGTGAGGGTGATAGAGCCCTGGAACAGGCTGCCCAGGGAGATTGTGGAGTCCCCTTCTCTGGAGACCTTCAAGACCCGCCTGGGTGCAGTCCTGAGTAATGTGCTCTAGGCAATTCTGCTTTAGCAGGGGAGTTGGACTAGATGATCTCTAGAGGTCCCTTCCAACTCTGACAATATCATGATTCCTCAAAAAGACATGCAGTTAGCTACAATAAGAGCATAAATACAAGGCATTAAAATGTGCAAGGGAATTTCATTAATGGAAGGTTAGTATAAGCGTAACCCAAACTCGGGTGTACTGGTTTTGACTGGAATAGAGTTAAATTTCTTCATAGTAGCTAGTATGGGGCTATGTTTTGGAGTTGTGCTGAAAACAGTGTTAATAATGCAGGGACGTTTTAGTTACTCACACAGCATCAGGGCTTTTTCTGCTCCTCAGACTGCCCTGCCATTAAGTAGATTGGAGGTGCGCAAAAATTTGTGAGTGGTGTCAGCTGTCCCAACTGTGTCCAACTGACCTAAGGGACATTCCATACCATATGACATTGTGCTCAGCAATAAAATTGTGGAGGTTGACGGGGGGAATGTTGCTCAGGGACTGGCTGGGCATTGGTCCAGCAACTGTTTTCATTTGCATCAGTTGTCTTCCTTGGGTTTTATTTTCCTTGCTTGTTGTTAGTTAGTGGGGTTCCCCCCCCCCTTTTTTTTTTAAGTTTTCTAATTATTAAACTGTCTTTCTGTCAACCCATGTATTTCTCAATTTTACCCTTCCAATGCTTTCCCCATCCCACCAGAGTGGAGTAAGCAAGCTATGTGGTGCTTAGGTGCCAGCTAGGTTTAAACCACAACAGTCATTTTTGGCACACAACATGCAGCTCAAAGGGTTTGAGATAATAACACTTAACCAGAGCATATTAGAAGGAATTTATAACTATGATATCTGTTAACAGTTGCTGGTCACAAAATTGATTTATGTGTTCTCAACATTAGTTTATCTGATCTGTGCCATGCTCTTTTTTTGCTGTACACGTTAAAGACTGTTTTGGGCTTTTGCACTTTGCTGTGCTCTGTAGTGCTTAGCGTGATGGATACATCCCACCAGTACTTTGGTTCAGGCATTACTGACAAGTAGGCCTGACTGAAATCAGCCCTGCTGTGCAAACCTTGAGAATTATGCTAGGCCATATCTTCTCAGGAACCAAGGACTCTAGCTTATGTCTTATCAGGAACTAACAGTACCATCCTGAGCTAGGATTAGACAAAAGTAAAACTGCTACAGCTGCACAACTGCACATACACCAAAAGGAGGTTTGACAACAAGTCAATCACTTTATGCTATAAATATCTGTACATCACTGAGCTTTCCTGTACAGCAGCAGGTTGCATGGCGGTGATCTCCTTGAAAAGGGACACCTCTCAAGGTTACTATACAGTGAAAATAGCAGTTTTCGTAGCACTAATATTTATTCCTTTAAAGCTTATTTTGGTAAATGTGCATATGCAAACATACACACACATTTGACTTCAATTGTAAGCACATCACATGATTTTTAACTATGAAATAGAATTTACCCAAGAATAATTGAATACAGGATTTTAAAGGAATTACTGGTGCTAGTATTGGTTAGAAAAATTTAAAACTGATTGGGACACTACTGATGCTGAGTCCTCAATGAATTGCTGAACATGCTAGCTTGCTAACAGATGAATCCATACTATTGGGATATGAGGAAACTGAATTAGCAGTAGCATCTTTCCACAAAAAGTATTGTGGCAGATGAGATAATAGGAAAGAACAGAAAATTATTTTTTGACTTATCACAAGAAATCTTGCTTATAACTTCATATACCTGACATTTCAGCAACTGATACCATGCCAGATAGCTAACAGAATTCACAGAAGAATTATTTTTTATTTTCTTTCACACAGGACTTCTGTTGCTTAACTACACTTATGTATTTATATAATATTCAAAACCATATTCTAATTCTGAATACTTTATCATCTACTCACTATCTAAATGATGATTTAAACAATAATTTAAATTTGCAGAACTGCAGCCCATGGGAAGAACTCACATTGGAGAAGTTTGTGGAGGGCTGTTTTCCATGGGAGGGACCCCATACTGGAACAGGGGAAGAGTGTGAGGAGGAAGGAGCAGCAGACACAATGTCTGATGAACTGACTGCAACCCCCATTTCCCACCTGCCTGTGCCTTACGGGGGAGGAGGTACAGAAATAAGGAGTGAAGTTGAAGCTGGGAAGAAGGGAAAGGTGGGGGGAAGGTGTTTTTATTTCTCATTACCTACTCTGGTATTAATTGCCAATCAATTAAATTCATTTCCCCTAGTTCCCCCCCATGATAGTAATTGCTAAGTGATTTCCCTGTCCTTANCGAGCCTTTCATCTTATTTTCTTTCCCCTGTCCACTTGAGGAGGGGGAGTGATAGAGCAGCTCAGTGGGCACCTGGCACCCATAGAGGCAATGCAATAGCTTTTTAGAATATTAAGATTAAACATTTAAAAGTATCATTGTTCAATACAGACTCTTTCTAAGAGACAGGAGAGAAAGAAGGAAACAAAGATGTAGGGCCATGAAGATGATCAGGGGGCTGGGGTTGTTCAGCCTGGAAAAGAGGAGGCTCTGGGAAGACCTAATAGCAGCCTTCCATTATCTGAAGGGGGCCTACAGGAAGGCTGGGGTGAGTCTGTTTACAAAGGCCTGCAGTGATAGGACGAGGGGCAATGGCTTTAAGTTGGAGAAGAGCAGATTTAGATTGGATATTAGAAACAAGTTCTTTACTCTGAGGGTGGTGGAACACTGGAACTGGTTGCCCAGGGAGGTGGTTGAGGCCCCTTCCCTGGAGATATTCAAGGTGAGGCTCAATGAGGCCCTGGGCAACCTGGTCTAGTTGGGGGTGTCCCTGCAACTGCAGGGAGGTCGGACTAGATGACCTTTGGAGGTCCCTTCCGGCCTGGATGATTCTATGAAACGAAATCATTCTTGCTCCATTTTAAGGACAGAGTCTTTAGGCACAGGCAACAAAACAAGTGCTACAACATTAAAGGCAAGTTTTTTTGGCCATCTCTCCTTTTTTTCCTTATTTCAAGGAAGACACTAAAAATACTGGGTTTAATTTTATCAGTCAGTTCTCAAATTCTTTTTCTAGTGGTCAAGATTGGTTTGGCTTGAACTATTTATCTGTTACTAGCTACTTCTGCAGGCAAATTCAAAGCCAATTTATTTCAGATTCTCATGAGACATTTCAGCACAGAATTCCTTCATGCACAAACTTACATTTTTCTCAAAGCGGGTAAGCCTTTGAAATTAGTAGTGTTCTACTTCTAAACTAAGTTTCATAGTTCTAGCAATTGAACATAACTCCCCTTATAATTCATACAAACAGTGTGCCCAGAATAAAAGTATTATTGCTATATCCTTGGCAAAAGAAAAAAGGACAAGGAGAGAGATGACAAGACACAAGAGAAAAAAAAAAAAAGAAAAAAAAAAGGAAAAGAGGCATCATATCTTTAAACTCCCAGAGTCTAAAATGCAATTGGAAAGTATTTGCATAGTGAACATATACCAAAATCATTAGTATTTCTAAATACTCCAAGAATTTCACAACTGCTTCTACCTATTATTAAAACATACCTTATTTCATCAGTTTCTGGCACTTTGGTGTAAGGTAAAATTGCTCGAACCCTCCTTCTATCCTCCACAGGCTACAACATCAGAGAAGAGTGCAAAGATTAATTTTCCCTTTCATTCTCGTGTAGACTTCCTCTCTACAACATTATGCTATTCTGAGGCAAAAGACTGGTAACAGTAATTTGTATCCCTTTGCTAGTTTTAAGTTTTCAAAGGGTCAAAAATAGTAAGAGCTGGAAATGCTTAATTCCTAAAACTATCTACAAAAGCTCTCATTTTTTTTTCTAGCCTTGTAACATTATCGGTCGTGTTATCTCCAAAAATGAAATTACTGATAATGTAATTCCCATGAAAGAGTACTTCAAAGCTTTCTTCCACTTAGTGGGAATTTATGAAAGTTTAACATTCAAAAACATCTTTATTCAGGGTGGGGGCACAGTCTGCAGGTGTTGGGGGGGGCTGCTGTTTTGTCCAGGTTGGTTTAGGTTTTTTTTAATTACTGATATTGTCTTAAGGATAGTTACTTAAAAGAAGCCCAGCTTTCAGGAACTTTGCTTATTTCCAGGATGTGTATTTTGAAATCTTTGCCACAAAACAGTAATATTATTTTGAAATACTTTATTAAGTCAGTGTAGAACCCTAGAGGCTAACTACATTACAATGGTGCTCTTCACTAGCCAAGAACCACACATTTTCTTGTTTATCTCAGTTTAGATACAATGTTATTACTACATTTGGAGATAACTGCAATACCTGATATCTGGCTCTCTCATTACAGATTTTCATTAAACACAAAATTTTTATCATTACTTTCTATCAGTAAGAACGTTTATATTCCTTATAATTCACCATATGCTGAGACAGCTGTAGGGGAAGCTGTCTACAGCGCTTTTTTCATAAAAAGCTATGAATATTTAATGCAATATTAATGATATTAATATTTAAGTAAATGACATTTAAAAATTTTACTACTTTCCTCTGGAGGTGCTACTGGAAAGAACAGCTTTTCTCCCTTCAGCAAACAAGACACATGACTGTAATAACCAATTAGGTCCGAGAGCGAAGCAAACCGACGTCCACCAATGTAATAGTCTCCACACATGGCAATAATCCTGTTAATAAAAAAAAAACCAAACAGAAGCTTGACAGAAGAAAATCTCTCTGTTGGTTTTGTGAATTATTATTTTTTAGAAGGAATTAGGATAACATTGAGTTTTTAAAGCAGGCTGTCTACATTCAACCAAATGCATTATTACAATCTCTCTCTCTCTCTCTCGTCTATATATATACACATACACCCCCCCTTAAATAATGAATTTCTCATCAGCAACTACTGATAAACATCATGACATAAAAATATTTGAAGACTAAAGGAGATGTAGATTTACAAAAAAGTATGGAGATTTGCTAGAACTAAATGAAACTAAACACAAAAATCTAATTACCAGTGTACTGGACAAATGACATACTAGATTAGTAGAGGTAACAGCATTAATACTTCTGTCATGCAGGACATACAGCTTATGTGATAGGCCTGTAAAATTTTGGCAAAGTATCAATATATTTTGATAACAGATAACTGCATTTAATGATACAGTGCAGAATACTGAAATAACTTAAAAAATTAGTGACTTCTATATAGTTAGTCTAGTATCCATGCTAAAAAATAAAAAATAAATTTGTAATAATAATGTACTCAAATTAAAAGCCTGATAATAAATAGGAAAAATGCTTAAAATCCCACCATTTCAGTAGTTTAACACAAAAGAAAATTCTTATTAAATTCCTCATCTTACTGATGAACTTATGTAGTTCAGGGGTGTGAATGTGTGTTTGTTTGGGGTGATTGGTTGTTTCTGTGGGGCGGTAGTGTGCATTTTAGTACTCAGATTTGTGAACAGACTTTTCACACCAAAAAATGGAAAATACCATGTCTGTTCACATGGCTATGCAATACAAGGTCTAAAAACAGTCAGAAATAATTGATTCATACAAGACAGTTAACAGTTTTCAAAGCATTTCTTTTACACAAGAGTCATATGGACAAGGAAAAAAGTACATAAGTTGAAAC
>VXBW01005679.1:11075-25807 GCA_013400375.1 Thinocorus orbignyianus
TTTTTTTTACTGTGAGGCCTTAAGAACACAGCTTACAGAGATAATGGAATGGCAGATATGACATGACATTTCTACGAGGGGGTTCACATTCCTGCTAAAAGAGCATTTAATGTCTGAAGATTTAGGGTCCACAAACTGAACATAGCTAAGCATTCCTGGCAGAGGATCTCGGAAAGATTCCCACTCTCATCCATGGACAGCAGCATGCCTGAAAGGAAAAGCAAAAGACTTCTTCAAAATATAGCCAAGTATTATATAAGAAAAACAAGTATTTACATTTAGCCTATAAAAACATGAAACACGGTGATAAAGTTTCTGCTATTCCTCTTTTGCTTTTTCCACGGGCTGACAAAAAGTTTGACACCTCCAAGTTCTACCCTTAGGACACAGCACTTCAAGCCCGGTTCTGCCTCTGGCTACTTGGACAGCTGGGACTGCCCTCCAGCCCATCGCCCCGCAGAGAGGGCTGCAGGAGCCACAGAAAGACCAAAGAGTATCTGCACATCACAGAACCATGGAATGGTCAGAACTGGAAGGGACCACACAGATAATCGAGTTCCATATGCAGGATACAAGGCAAAGGCTAGCAAGTAAGTACAAGAAATTAGTGAACTAAACTGAATGAAAAACAGTTTCAGGTTAATAATAAGGAAAAAAAAATCCATTAACCTTCTCTTTCTTCACCTTACTTAGGAGCTGACAAAGCTGCTGTGCTATTGCTACACAGCGTGCTCTGAGCAAGGCATCGCTCAGTTGTTGAACCAACACGCTGTTTAGTGTTCACATGAAGAAAAATAAAAATAAAAAAAATAAAAATAAAGCATTTTCCCCATTCATGTTTCGACAGACTAAGCAGCTGGAGGATGCTACACAGAGTAAAGGATAAAAAAACCCAAAAGGCTGGTCTTTGCAGGAACAAGATAAGTTGTTACAAAAGGGGAAAAAGAAAAAGCTCCTGAAATGGTGAAGACTTAACCTGAAACCATCATTTTTCTGTCCACTGCACCAGTGCCTGGGCTGACTGCCACAGGAGAAGTGAGGCCAAAATGGGACATTCCTGTCCTTGATGAAGACTACTTTTGGACAACCTGCCACAGACTGTCTTTGCTGTACCCTAATTAAGAGAGCCCAGCGGAAAACAGAAATGCCTAAACATTAACACTCTGCTTGGCTTGCACTAGCTTAGGGTAGAAACCCAAACTTTTTACAGGTTTGCTGAGAAAAATATACGAAATTAGCCTCCAACAGCTATTTTTTTTTTAAAAAAAAAGCATTTAAGCATTTGTAAGGTGAAGTAAAGTAGAAGAGGAAAAGAAAAAACCGCTCCCAGTGTCAACAGGGAAAAAATGAAAAAGAAGAAAAGGAAGAGAAGAAAAGGAAGAGAAGAAAAGGAAGAGAAGAAAAGGAAGAGAAGAAAAGGAAGAGAAGAAAAGGAAGAGAAGAAAAGGAAGAGAAGAAAAGGAAGAGAAGAAAAGGAAGAGAAGAAAAGGAANAGAAGAAAAGGAAAAGAAGAAAAGGAAAAGAAGAAAAGGAAAAGAAGAAAAGGAAAAGAAAAGGAAAAAGAAAAAAAGAAAATATCCTTGCTAAAATAACATCAGTACCTAAAGTACAAACACAGAATTAAAAAAGAAAGCAGGAACCCTGTTCAAGGTAGTATTTTTAAGCTAAAAAGCAAACCCATAAGTGTGGAGGGGGGTCCCTCACTGACGTGCTTTTCTTTCCCAACGCACAAGTGTTATGAAACAGCAAAGCTGCAAAAATGTGTGGTCTCTGTCCCACACAAATATGCAGTGCATCCTTCCAGGGCTATTTTAAGACTTCATGGACCAAATGCATCCCTGGTGCAAAGTCAGTGATTTAAATGAACTTGGAGTAGCTATGAGAAGGGCCCTGGGCTTCCAGGAAGCAAATATAATAGTACAATAGTATAATGATGATGCGCACTGGAGACAGCAGACGAATTTTTAAGAAACAGCCGTATGAAGCAGAGTAGGTCAAGTCTCATCCTCTGCACTGTGGGAAACAGAAGCATTTTTCTTAAAGCTGAAGGATAACAACAACAATCATCACCACCTTAACCACACCTCCATCTCCTATCTCTCCCAACTGTATGTGATCATTAACAAGGCTGCAGGGCTCTGGGTCCTCTCAACGCATGCCAGCTAAAGTACAAACAGATTCACATGAGGAACATTTTTATTTTGTTTAAAACAGCACTTTTATTTTAACTTTTTTTTTTTTGATAGAAAACTGTTCCACAGGAGAACTTTTGTGCAGCTCTGCTACTTAAAGTGCCTCCCCACCTCCCACACATGCAGGCATTAGAACTACTTTGAAAAAAATAATCATAGAATGGTTAGAGTTGGAAGGGACCTCAAAGATCATCCAGTTCCAACCCCCTGCCCTGGGCAGGGACACCTCCCACCACACCAGGTTGCTCCAAGCCCCATCCAGCCTGGCCTTGAACCCCTCCAGGGATGGGGCAGCCACAGCTTCTCTGGGCAACTTGTTCCAGTGCCTCACCACCCTCACACCAAAGAAATTCTTCCTGAGATCTCATCTAAATCTCCCCTCTTCCAATTCAAAACCGTTACCCCTTGTCCTATCACTCCACTCCCTGACCAAGAGTCCCTCTCCAGCTCTCCTGGAGCTCCCTTCAGATCCTGGCAGGGTGCTCTGAGGTCTCCCCGGAGCCTTCTCTTCTCCAGGCTGAACAGCCCCAGCTCTCTCAGCCTGTCCTCACAGCAGAGATGCTCCAGCCCTCTGAGCATCTTTGTGGCCCTCCGCTGGAGCTGTTCCAACAGGTCCATGTCCTTCCTGTGTTGAGGACTCCAGAGCTAGACACAGGACTCCATGAGTGCAGAGTAGAATGGGAGAATTGCCTCCCACGACCTGCTGGTCACAAATAATCATGCTGCATGTTTGTAGTGCATTGGATTGCCCAGGCCAGGCCACCCATCTTTACTGGGAATAAGACTGTCCAGCAAAAGAAGTCATTAAAAAAAGGCAGATTCAATGCGTGCACATAAATGACATATGTATTCTGAAAAAAAAAAACAAAACCAAAAAAAACCCAAAAAAAACCAAAAAAAACCAACAACAACAAAAAAAAAACACACAAAAAAAACCACACCCACCCAAAGAGATGCAATGAAAAAAAAAAACTATGGATTTTTTTATCTTTTAAAGAGTCTTGGTAGCCTCAGGATGACTCACACAGCGACAAATTCAGCTCTGGATTTCAGCAGCCAGCTATTTGAAATCAACACTATGAAAGCAGTGTGATCAACAGGTCACGGGAGGCAGTTCTCCCCTTCTACTTTGTGCCCATGAGACCCCACCTGGAGTGCTGTGTCCAGTTCTGGAGTCCTCAACAGAGAAAGGACATGGACCTGCTGGAGGGGGTCCATGAAAGGCCACCAAGATGATCAGAGGGCTGGAGCACCTCTGCTGTGAGGACAGGCTGAGAGAGCTGGGCTGTTCAGTCTGGAGAAGAGAACGCTCCAGGGAGACCTTAGAGCAGCCTGCCAGGATCTGAAGGGAGCTCCAGGAGAGCTGGAGAGGGATTCTTGGTCAGGGAGTGGAGTGATAGGACAAGGGGTAACGGTTTTGAATTGGAAGAGGGGAGATATAGATGAGATATTAGGAAGAAATTCTTTGCTGTGAGGGTGGTGAGGCACTGGAACTGGTTGCCCAGAGAAGCTGTGGCTGCCCCATCCCTGGAGGGGTTCAAGGCCAGACTGGATGGGGCTTGGAGCAACCTGGTGTGGTGGGAGGTGTCCCTGGCCAGGGCAGGGGAGTTGGAACTCTATCTTTAAGGTCCCCTCCAACTCTATACCATTCTACGATTCTATGATTATCCCGCCAAGCAGCCTCGATTAACAACTGAAAAAATGCACGTGATTCATGGTGGGTCTCCGGTTTTCAGCAAATAATGCACCAGTGCTGCCCAGATCTGAGCAATGCTTGTTTCTCCAGCTCTTCCCTGTGACTCAGCATACAGCAAGGTTGACAAGGGCTGGTCCAAGGCTCCTGAACCCACACCTGAATCTGGACTGAGAAGACAAGCCCAGCAGGACAGCACTGCAGGGACACAAAGTGCCCACGGCAAGAGCGGGAACACTGCGCTCGGTTAGCAGTCTCTAAAGTCTGCTCAACACGAAGCCTCTCTAGACTAAAAACAGATTTTCCTCCAAAGCAATTACATAAAAATGGTTCTTTATTAGGCAAAAGACCTGCTGCTTCCAACAGATCCAGAATTTACCTGCTGACTCAAGCACAAAGAGTTTTTTACTTCTTGCTTCCTTTAGAAATGGGGAAAAATAGCCATCTAAAAGGACTGAGAAAGAGCTAACTTTTTGATTCACATTAACTATGTTCCTCTGATGAGAAATCCTTTGTTTACATGAAGTTCAGCCCAAACCTCTTTGGTCTCCCTCCTACCCTACCACCTATCAGAGACCATGAACACAGAATCAAGGCACAGGGTTACGGAAACACAGCGGTTTTGGCTTGGTGTTTCAGGTGGAAAGCATTTTTCAGTAGCCTCTCACATACATTTTCTCACTCTTAAAAATTAAAGGCAAGTCCAGGCTCAGATCCTAGGTCTTCTGGGTCTTGAAGACCTGATTACCACACAGAGCTCTGATAATAAACAAATAATAACTGAATTATACTGGCTATCCTATTACATGGGAGTTTATATCTGATAGCTTTCATCTTTGCCACGAGCTACTAGGACTCATCTCAGAAAAACACCGCATAAACCAAGCCAAATGGATGTGCAGATGCCCGAAGGACACATCACTAAGGTGTGGATAAAGACAGCATTCAGAGGATTGCTAGACTGAACTTAAGTGTTTTGGGCCAGATTAAAAGGACAGGACTCATGCAGAATTTAGGCATTAAAGTTGAAAGTGGTACTCATTGCTACTGAGGCCTGCTTTCAACATCAAGAGGATTCAGGAACCTATTGTTCCATTCCTGTGCATCCCAGAAACAGCAATCTCTAACATTCCACTTACTATTCTGCATATAAAACACACGAACCAGCCCTTGGAAAAGAAATCCAGAAACTCCTCCTCTACCCATTAAATCAGGGCTATGCTCCCTCTTGCTCTCTGGCTCAGTGAATCTTCAGATCTTCTACGTAGAACATCACAACTTTAGCCAGTCAGGTGTAAATCATGCCCCATACTCACAACACACTGACAGGAAATCCCTGCCTGTCAGGGCGCATTCCTGGAAAGTGACGAGTCTAGGTTTGATCTAAATCAGGTGCAAGAAAAATAATAATGCCTCTTCCTGGAGAGGGCAACTCCTCCCTCAGCAACAGGCCCTTCCAAACACACCCTTTTCGGAGTTACCTGTTTGAGGACCTGCCTCCCTTTAGGCACCAGTAACCAGTTTTGCACCCAACCCAGGGCACAGGCACACCAAGGAGGGGCAGAAAAGGCAGCAAGTTGCTTTTGCCTGTGTTGTGTGGGAAATGAAAGTCCTTGGGAACACAGAGCAGGAACCCCACCGCTGCCTGCATAGAGGCCAGTCACATGCAGCCAACCCAAGCCAATCTGTTCTGCCTCTCTTTTTGGTGCAGCACTGCACAAAACACAGCTGTAGCATCCCCGGACAGAAGCTGGTAAGCTCAAAGTAGGCCCACATAGACTCAGCAGCTTAGATCTTAATTTGTTTAAGGCCCTCTTACAACTTCTCCTTTCAGCATGCATGCGTCTCCTCTCATGTTCCCACAGGGTTTATTTAGATTAGTAATACTGGATTTATATCCCTTCTGGTCCAGGTAGCTAAAGGCAATGAACTGGATTTTTGAATGAGTTATAAGAAGGCCATATCACAGAATCCCATAACAAATCCCAGAATGATATGGGGTTGGAAGGGACCTCTAGAGAGCATCTCATGTTTAGATGGAATTTCTGACATTCAAGCTTGTGCCTGGTACTTGGTCCTGTCACTGGGCACCACTGAAACAGGACTGGCCCCATCCTCTTGACATCCATCCTTGAAGTATTTCTAGACATTGATCAGATCCCCCCTCAGCCTTCTCTTCTCCAGACTAAAAAGACCCAAGTCCCTCAGCCTTTCCTCATCAAAGAGATGTTCCAGGCCCCTCACCATCTTGGTAGCCATTTGCTGTACCCCCTCCAGCAGTTCCCTGTCCTTCTGGAACTGGAGAGCCAAGAACTAACTGGACCCAGTGCTCCAGATGGGGCCTCCCCAGGGCAGAGCAGAGGGGCAGGATGACCTCCCTCCACCTGCTGGTCACACTCTTCTTGATGCCCCCNCCCCCAGGATACCACTGGCCTTCTTGGCCACCAGGGCACACTGCTGGCTCATGGGCATCCTATTGTCTACCAGGACTCCCAGGTCTTTTTTCCCAGAGCTGCTCTCCAGCAGGTCAGTGCTAACCTGTCCTGGTGCAGGGGGTTATTCCTGCCCAGGTACAGCACTCTACACTTGCCCTGGTTGAATTTCATCAGGTTCCTCTCTGCCCAACTCTCCAGCCTGTCCAGGTCTCACCAGATGACAGCACAGTCTTCTGCTGTGTCAGCCACCCCTGCCAGTTTTGTATCCTCAACAAACTTACTGACGGTACATTCCATTTCTTCATCCAGGTCATTGATGAAAATATTGAAGAGGACCGGACCCAGTACTGACCCCTGGGAAACACCACCTGATACAGACCTCGGACTAGATTCTGTGCCACTGAGTGCCATCAAGTAGATTGATCTGTCCATCTCTCAGAACTATCAGAATGTCACAAATCAGCCAAACCCATTATTTACAATGAACCTTCTGAGCTACTAGATAATGCAGGGCTGTATCAGTAGACTCCTCCTCACACACCCTGTTCCACACCCCCCCCTTGCTGAGCATGCCTGGCAGTCCATCTCATACAAACCCCAAGCCTGGTATCACCACTTACGTAGCAGCCTTCCCATGGTGCGGTGTCTTTCTAAAGTCAGCAGGACTACTCCCCAAGCCAGCAGCATCACGCGTGCACACACAGAGCTGGCAGAATTAGGTTGGGAAAAATAGGTCAAAACAGGCATATATTTATCTCGGAGTCCAAGCCTCAGAATCATATTTTACCAGTAAGTCATTCACATATCATGCACAAAATTCACATATGATAATGTTAGAATGTCATTGTGATATGAAACTAGGCAATCAAGATATTTTACAGAAGCAGAGGTTCTGCCAGAAAAATTTCTATTCCTACTCCAAGGAGAGGTTCAAACACACCACCTGTCCCTCACAACCCTACATCCATCCTTTTATCTGTAATCAAGCGATTTCTTCCTGTATGATCTTTTGGGAAATTCTTTCTTACTCATTTCCAATGAGAGCCTTAGATATTTTCAAGGGTTTCTTTTTATTTTGTTTTTGGTTTGTGTTTTTTTAAAAATGGTGAGGGTGCAGGGTTGAAATACCCCTGCACGGAGCCTGGCCTGGGCCCCTACCTCTACTCCAAGCTTTAAAAACCCACTTTTGCAGGCAGGTCCAGGCAGACACACAAGGAAAGGAGAAAGGACACCAGGGCAGCCTGCCCCTTTCTAGAAGTTCTGCAGCAATTTCCCTGGACTCACCATGACCTTCCAAGCTGGACAAGACCATACGACTGACACCTGGAAGAAGTCACCATGTGGCTCCAGTAAGCAAATCAAGCACCTGATCCTCAGATGAGATTTCTAGAAGGTGCTGGCTGCTTCCACCCTCCTCTAAGATCCACCTCTAGCAAACCTCAGCGCAGCTGGCAAGTTGAACCCACAGAAGCACCCACAACATTTTACCACAATTATGCTACATTTTTGCTGAATTTCCTGCAGCAGGATTGCTTGTTATTTTGCTCCCATGCCCCAAACTTTTTCCATTCCCTCCCCAGCAACGATAAAACACCAGGTCTGTAAACTGCCCTGAACACTTCAGGATAAGCAAGTACCTTCTTGCACCTGCTCCTGCTTTATACAGAGTTTTTAAAGACATAGATATTTAATAATTTAGACACTTATAATTAGGTGATATATGTTTTTAATTAGAAATAGCCTAAGATGATTGCTCAAATACAGATGCACTAAGGTTTTAGCCTACGTCACACTACTGGGTAGAGAGAAGCAGTCTGGGTTATTAACCCATGTTTTAATTGTCCGAGACAAAAGACTGCATGGCCTAGGAACAACTGTGCATTGGGAAGAGTAACGGTGCTTTGCCATCACCCGGGTCCTGGGGACTGAGAAGGCTGAAGGGTGAAAGGAGACTATCAAAGAGGGTGCACACTGACGTGCAGAGAAGGAGAGCCTTTGAAAACCTGCAAGAGGATGCTTTCAGAGTGACAGTGCTGAGAAGTATAAAGGAGTAATACAAAGTCAAATTTCAGGAGTGGGTAACGGTGCTGCACCAGCATGCAATTTCTTGACTAACATAAGAAATTCTGCCTTGAGTCAGGTGGGAAACGTTAATCTTTAACGGGAGCTTTGCTGATAAGAAAAAAAATGGGCAATTTCCTTTCACACACAAAACAAAATCCTTAAGGAACGTTAAGAAATAGAGACAAAAAATAAGGTAAATCAGGTAGCCAAACTCTTACAAGCCACCATAGTGATGAGTCTTGGAAAGGAGTTCTACCACTGAACCAGGTGCTTTTATGTTGGAATTTTCTAGCCTTAGAAGAGGAGAAAATATAGTTCAGCTCATTAGCCTTTAATACCTGGTCTGCATATTAACTCCTATGGTTGTTTCTGCTTCAGCCTGCCGCTTGAGCGCTAAGAAATGTCCATGCTTCATGTTGACACAGCAAATGGCCAGCCTACCTATGATACTCAGCTCTAAAAAAAAAAAAAAAATTAAAAAAAATTAGAAAAGGTGAGAAGGCATTGCCCTTCATCAAGCAAAATTCCTAATAACTTTAGGAAAAGCATTGTTCATTTTTAGACCAAAGGGTTTGACTCAACAAGACTTTCTCAGCATCAGGTCTCTACTGTGAGTCAGGGTCCGTATGTAGGATTTCTGAACCATGGCACTGACCTCACTGTTTGACAGCACAGTGCAATCAAATTAAGCAACTTAAAAGTTCATTAGAAGATCTCGCTCCAAATCTCTACATATCTTCCATGGGCCTGTAACCAATGCAGCAAACAACTTAACGGCTAATAGCCCTTTCATGAATCTTGAACAGCATCATCTTAGAAATGTGTATTCTGACTCCACGATTAACCATTTCGTCCACTTTCTGACTATTTTCACGTTAAGCATGTAGCAACTAAACCTTGCTATGTAAATCAAGATGCAGCTTCAGACAGTAAATCTGTTGCTGTCTTTGCCTTCTTCAGGCAACCATGCAGTCCCCCACAAAAAGCATACATATTTTTATATTAAAAATCCTAAGGCCTCTCACAACATTTTTTTCTTTCTTTTCACACATCATTAAAGACACTTGACAAATAACCAACACTTGATGGATGTTCTGCATTAAAATGTGAAGTTTAAGTTTTCCTGAGGCTGCATTAAGATGTAGGCACATGACAACGTCTCCTACTTGAACAGAACTATCAGTCTTGACAGGGCCCAGATTTCAAAGGAAAACACCCAGTTGCCCAAGGTCCAGCTTGGGACATCAGATGACCCCATCCATCCCTCTAATTTGTCAAGCACTTGCAAGAGTGCCCAGAGATGACCAAGCAAGTAGCCCCACACATATCTATTCTGTCCAGCTAGAAGGAAGACTGCAGTTCAAAAGGTTCAGGAAGTACCTTACAATAGGCATCCAACTCACAAGCAGAGCTGAACTATCCCCAATTTCACGGCTTCAAGTAAGAAAATCCGTATAACATCCAATTGCCAGAGAGGCAGATTTTGGCAGGATAGAATCATTGAATTGTCCAGGTTGGAAGGGACCTTTACGAACATCTAGTCCAACCATCAAATCAACTCTGATAAAAACCATCACTAAACCATGTCACTAAGGACTATGTCAGATGGGTTTTTTAATCCCTCCAGAGACGTTGCCTCAACCCCTTCCCTGGGCAGCCCCGTCCAAGGCTTAAGAACGTTTTCAGTGTAAACATTTTTCCTGGTGTCCAATCTGAACCTCCCCTGGCGCAACTTGAGGTCATTTCCTCTTGTCCCTTTGATTGTGACTCAGGAGAAGAGACCGACCCCCCCCTGGCTACACCCTCCTTTCAGGGAGCTGGAGAGAGCGAGAAGGTCTCCCCGCAGCCCCCTCTTCTCCAGGCTGAACTCCCCAGCTCCCTCAGCCTCTCCTCATAGGACTTATTCTCCAGACCCCTCACCATCTTTGTTGCCCTTCAGGGAGGAAGAACAGGCATCGAAACACTTAAGATCCAGAGAACAGCTCCTTGACTCAACCAGCATCCCGGCATTTCACCAGCATACAATAAAGACCAACTTGTTTGACATCTCATCAAGCATTACCTCTCCCCCTTGGCAAAAGCAGACGGTTTCCTGCTCCACTTCTTCTGCTTACACACATTCGGGAGGCGTATGCATCAGCTTGCACCTTTGCAGTGGCACAACATCAGCTTTTGCCAAGTTTGCAGGATGCCAGTCTAAATTTTACAGGAGATATATGAAAGCACTTTGCTGGTACCAGAAGAACAGCCTACCCCTCCTTTCTCCAAAACAACAGCCCTGCTGAACCACACATTTACGGACCTGAGAAACCCGATTTGGTAATTGAAGGTGCACATGACACAGATTTTCCTACGGTATGGTAAAATTAATTATACCACATGCCAGATTTCAGTCCTCGTGTTCGAGAGATCATTAACAAAACTACTTTTAAACATGTTAAGAGAAACAAATGCCTTTAACATCACAGACTTCCCAGATGACTCCTGCTACGAAGATGGATGACAAATCACTCTGTCAGTCAGCTTTAAATTCCATATTGACTACACTGAAGCAATTACCCATTTATTTTTAGAACATGTTCCATTTTAAACACAAGCGATTCAGTCCAAGAGAGATTCTATACTGCATCACTATTTCATGGGTTAACAACCCTCAAATTTAAACGGATTTTAATTCTGGGACAAACGCTTTCTCCCCACTGCTCCCCCGCCCCGGCCATTTTGCTTCTAGACATTGGTTGAGAATTTTAATTCAGGCTTCAAACCAAACAAATGTTAGCGTGCTACAAATATAAAAATATCAGGAGAAGTGTGAAATAGCGAGCCTGTTTTGCTAAAACGCATAAAATGAAACCTCAGAGAAGGTCTCAATAATCGCCTCCTTGACTGCTGTGCACACACATGCTCTCTCCCACAGACCTTCTGCTCTGCAGCACGGGAACGCTGCCTGCGCTGCCGCGGCCCCAAGGAACTTTGCAATGCAATGGAGCACGGCTGTTCCCTCACGGTGCACATCCTTTGCTTCCCTATTTCCAACACCAGCACCGGGGTTTCCCCCCACCCCGCCCCTATTGTTTTTTTTTAAAGTCTCAAAGGAACAGCTTGGCTTATCACTCCCTACCTCCAGCCTCCCCTCGCCCCCCCCAGCCATCTCAAGGTTTATCTGCATTACAGGAAACATTCTGGACAGAAGGATGAGGGGCTGGGATTGAGCTTAGGCTGCTCCCATCTCACGGAAAAGGAGGATGAGGTGATAAAAGTGGAGGATTGGGGAAGGAGAGTCCTGAAGACCTGAGGTTTCTGTTGCTACTGTCACTGGAGGGAGAAGACAAACAGGAGCCGCAACAAGTACTGCAGCATGGGAACCCCGCTTGGGGAGAAGCAGGCTGTGGGGCTACAGCCAGCCTCCTGCCCCCAGCCATCTGCTGCTCGTGACAACAGCCTCTTTTGCCTGTAGCTTGGACCAGTCTTACCAGTCCATATTCTGGTGAAACCACAAACACCTGAGATGAGGACACCATCCTGCCAAGGGAACAGTCCTAGCACCTCCTAAGGAGCCCTGCCTGAAGAACCTAAACCTCCTACTTCACAACTGACGATGGGATACTCCTAGTCAGGGCATAGCTGATCCAAAATTCCAAGACTGAATCACAAGCCCATTACACACAGCTAGCTAGCTACCATTCATTAACTGTAACAAAAATGACCCTGGGCTCCCTACATCAAAGAACCTTGCCATTTCTTCTTAATTAACTCTGAAGATCTTGCTGGCCTCAAATCTCAGCTGGAAAACATCAACTGGGGTAGGTGGCACCTCAGCCTGCCCTTTGCTACTGTCTGTGCTTTAATTTTCCCCCATGTTGCATGCCCCCCACCCTCCTCAGATTATCAGTAGAAACTAAAATACCGCTGTAGTTTAGGAGAAACACATAACTATGTAAGATCTAGTCTGTCTTAGACTTTATTAGACTTAATCTTCATGATATCTAAGGCTAATAGAAATGTATTTCTAAGGAATTAAACCAAATCCATGCAGCGTTTGCTATCAGACATTGCAGAATCACAACAGCACTTGAAATCTTACAAGAGAAATGGGTAAAAAAACCCTTCAAACAGAAGCAAAACTGACTCATCTCCTTATTGCCAAAACCCAGAAAGCTGCTGAGCGTAAACAAACAACAGACATCCTGAAGAAAAGGGGGCATTGCAATTCCTTTCCATGCTAATAGGCAGAGACACAAACTGGTGTGAGCAGGACTGTCCTTCCGTTGCTCTGATGGAAACAGCCACCGCCACATTCCTGGCCATGCAGGTGCCACTGGAGGCCAGGGAACATCTGAGGCGCTGGTGACACCCGGTCCACCCAGGGTCCCTAGCTAGATCTGCTGGAGGAAAGCTGCCATACCTGCAGATGTGATCCACTCATGGAAGACACAAGTATATTTGGATCCCAAATGAAACCAGTTTGGGTGGCACCCACAAAGGTGTACTTTGGCTTAGGCTTGTGGGGTTCCCCCCTACAGAAGAGGAGGAAGAGCAAGCCAGAGCACTCCTGTAAGGCTCCAGCCCTCCTCCTTGTCTATATGGGCCCATGAGGACTATAAACTATGCATGCTGAAGCCAGACTTTGTGAATACCCTTAAGTTTGGAGGAAGCTAAGTAGGTAAGACTTAGGACCGGAGAGAGGCTTCGAAAGAACGGAAGGAAAGTCATTGTGAAGACAAGTGACACTCTCCTGCAAAGTCCATCATCGCAAACTAAGACACTCAGCACTAATAGCTTTTCTTAATTACTAAAAGCCCTTCTGTTTGAACTTGGCAACATACTTAACTTGATGGGGGCATGGGGATGTTGCCTTGTGGATTTGGGGTTTTTTCAAAAGACAGCTTTCAGAGTTGAAACCACTGGGGCAACCTTAATGCCTGTATCCACAAGACAGATTTCCAACAACTCTAAAAAACCAGGTAACCCAGTCTCTTTGTTAGAGCAGCTCCTGACCTGACACTAACTGTTCAACACCATCATTCTCTCACCTTAAATCCCCCCCACCATGCCACAACCCTGTCTTTTGCAGTATTTAAAAAAGCAGCTAATAAGCTAAATTCCACTTGCGCTATTTATTCAAGTAATTGTGTTGTTTGTAAGATCACCATTCAAAAGGAGGCAAGGAGCAGGATTTAGCACTACCTTGAATGAACACTACTTAGCATCAGACATAGCACGTGTGAAACTCCACGGAGCTTCACAGGGATTATCTCATGATTGCAAAGAATGCTAAATCACGTGCCACATATGTGAAACACAAAGCTACAGAAAGATGTGCTTCAGTAACAAATCTTAGCCAGTCATTTATTAGCATACAATAAATAACATATTGTATATTAAAATGCCTTTAAAATACCAAACATAGGAATTTTGAATCAATTCTTTGGGATGTTCTGAGCACGTGTACAGTTCGCTCTCAAATAAATCACCACCACATTCACATATTGATAGTTCCTGATAAAGCCACTGAGTCCATCAGTCCGTGCTCTGGCCTGCTGTGGTTTCAAATGAGTAAGCTGAGAAAGAGCTGGCTGATACTAAGAAGGTTAGAAGTCCAAAGCTCAGGTCACATTAAGTCAGCAACACCTTAGCGTACATATCACATGAGTGACACCACGCGCTGTCCACCACCGTCTCGCACGCTGCTTGCTCCTCACAAGTGCTGCCCATCTGACTGACCACTCTTTGTTCCCAGCTAGCTCCCTGCCCACCCTCCTGAAATACACACGTAAATAGACCCAGCATTTCCTCCCTAAGGACAGATACTCCGTCCCTCCCCCATATTCGACTGAGACTGCATCAACAGGATGAGCGTTGTGTGTTGACTAAGCGCACGCTGCTTTTCACATCTACTTCTGGTTTCAGCATGAAAATCAACGTTGCACCCGTGTTGTCCAAATGGGTGTGTGTTCCAGAGACAGGAGAGAGCAGCCAGGATACATACTACACTCCGCTTCTTCATAAAACACACGCACCACGCAGAGAAACGATAATCCCTTCTTGAGTGGAAAATCCAAATTTTCAAAATGAATCCCTCAGCTAAAATGAATTACTGTAATAACTGCAATCCTGGTATGAGCACTAACCAGAAAGGTGCAGCCAACCACCTGCTACGTGGCACCCCTGGCACAGCAGTACCCTGCCCTTAATTGCTGCTATCTTCAGACAGGGATGGGTGCCGTGTCCCCCCCAAAATGAGACTGTAGTGCTGGTAAATGTGTGGACAGGGAGCACAGCCTGACCGACTGTTGTACGGTCTCACTACGTGCTTCTGCTGAGTGCAGCATTAAATAAAATAAAATA
>VXBW01005679.1:31705-59876 GCA_013400375.1 Thinocorus orbignyianus
TTTCCCCCCCAGGATTAAGCAGCATTGCTATGCAACAGCTCAAACTTCATCCCTGTTTCCACCTGGGTGCACAGAGCAGTTTCTTCACACAGGAACTGAATTACTAAAGAACTCACCCAACTCGATCAAAAGAATTCCAGCCCTTCGGCTGCAAGTATTTGCATGGCCTGATTTTTGCCGTTTCAACCTAATTGTTTTACGTTTAGATTTGCACGGGTTTGACGTTTGTCCCTGTTAAGTTCATTTTCCTCTACATTTATTTTCTTTCTGAAGCAAATGCTAACCAGCTTCAAAATAGAAGGGGGTTAAATATTAGCATCCCTGGCAGAGGACATACACAGTGATTATGAAACATTATTCTAAGTGGGCAAACATATAGCATATTGTTTCCTGCATACAGCCTATGATAATCTTAACAGACCAACTATTTTTATAACTAAGGCTCCGCTTAAAGAAAGAACTAATTTGTAAAGTATGTCCAATGGTGCAAAGAATGAGCCTGTATCCCCATAAGTTGTTCTGTCAGCAATTAAATTGTTTAGATGACTGTCCCCATAGCTCCTTTGGTACATCCAATGAGTGGTGAGTTCACATCACAGCCTTTTCTCCCACACTGGGTAAATGAGATTTGGAATACCCATCATCAGTGTCTCTTTTCTTCTGCCTGGCTGTCACAAAACTTCCAAGAATTTGGTGTATTTGAGCCTGCCTCATCTAACATGCATGAGAGGTCTTAGCCAGTTTAAAGATAACACAGACTGCATATGGTCAGACACTCCAAGTAATTATGCAAGTCTTATTTCCTTAGGAATCTGTGCTAAAAGAGGGGGGGGAAATTGTCTCATTACCTGTGAAAAGAGTCAGGGCACTACAACAGAACTGCAACAATAAAAAAAGGAGACCCCTGGAGAGTCACAGCACCGGAGTGATTTGGCTTAATTAATGTACAATCAATCTCAACTGGAGGGGGAAAGTGAGAAAAATCTCTAGTTACAGGGATAGGTTTTGAAGGTATTCCCCCAACAGGAATAATTCTGACCAAGGGCCCCTTTCCCACAGGCAGCTCTGCTCTATTACTGACCAGACAGCTACTCAGGTTCTTAGACACATGCTTCAACGTTGGGCTAGAACAGAACCAGAGGAGAGTCTTTTCTTCTCTTGATGAAGTTGGGCATTTAAAAGGGATGAGTGAATCCCCACTGAAAGGGAGTGCTTCTGGTTTTGCTCTGTACCCGATTCCAGTGGCCACACCTCTTCCTGCCGAGGCCATCCTGCCATCCTACCATCCTTTGGTACGCATGGGTTTGCTGGGTTAGTTTTCTAATAGCTGAACTGGAGTCAGCCCAACACCTTGTGCCGGTAACATTGAAGAGACTGGTGAAATCATATGGACAAGAAAGGGAGGTTTCCCCTTTACGGGGCAATTAAGCCCATTGGATCAGTTCAGGCTTCTCATGAGATGTCTCCCAGGCTGAATCGGAAGCGGAACAAGCCTAAGACAAGCAAGGATGTTCCTCTTTACCTCATGAAAGCATACCAAGCCAAAAATCCCTGTGTACTCAGTGGGTTGGTGAAGACAAGATTGTTACTGCCTGAATCCAGGTCTTAGAATTTTTTTTGAAGATGCCAAACACCCAGTTGTTCTGGTCTCCCTCTTGAAATTTTCGAGACAAACCATGAGTAATTTACATGTTTCTCAACGCTGGCCCACCACTGATTAGCAGGCCTGTCTTAAGTAGGTTGGAGGGAGTAGAAGAGCTCATTGTTCACGCTCATTTGGCTGATGAACAATTCAATAGTAACAAAGGGCTGAATTAACAGATGAAGGCAGATGGGTTTATGGAATACGGAGACACTGCGAGAGAGGTTATGTTGAGAGAGCAGAAGGATTGGAAAAAGATCAACCAAAAATGGGCCAGCATGTTAAGGCATATGTCTGTTCTAAACATTTTTTCTGCTTTTGTTGTTTGATCATCACAGTGCTTCATAACTAGCTGTTGTTTTGTTCTGAAATTTTTGGGGATCAGGAGGTGGTGGGGGTGGCTTGCAGTCATCGATTCCCAGGAGCCCAAACGAGCAATACCACACGCACCATAATTTGTGTGAGGTGAATATCTTTGCTATTTTCACAAACACATATCATCACAATAACATGGACACAGCTATAGTAAGCACAGACCCACAGCCACCCTCAAGAGTTCTGCGATGTCGTATCCACCTCCCCATGCAAACACTGTGGAGAGAAGTCTGGCATGGGTTCAGCTGCCACTGTCTTCCCTCATCTGTCAATCTATTCTACTACTAAAAGGAAAAAGAAGTGGATATGCACTTAAATAGCATATCCCTTCCAGTTGCAGTTAAAAGAACCTATTATGAAATATCTTAATCCCGCAGGACAGATGTCCTGAGTTTATACACTGCCCTCTCCAACATGTCTGGCAGCCTTTGATTGATATCAGCCATGCCAGGTTTAAACTTCAGTGGCCAATAACAAAACACCAGCTTGAATCCCCAACCCCACAGCTGGCAAAATTAAAGTAAACCATCTGGTGCTCAAAGGCCTAAAAACACACCTAAAAACATATCAGTTTTCTTAATAAATTGTTATTTCCTTGAATGGGAGAACAGGACGACAAGACGACAAAAGCAGTTCATACAATATCTCTTTCGAAGTTGTGTTAGAATTGTTTACAGCCTTCCTCCCTAGCACCCTGGTGTAGCCATCTGGTTCCGCCCCCCCCCCCAATCTTCTGCATTATCATTCCCTTTTCAGTTGGCAGCCAGCAGGTCCCAGGGCTTTGTCATCTGAGAAGCAGGATAACAAGGCTTTATCCAAGCTGTTGCTGGCCCTACAGCATTAGCCACTCCTCCTGGCCACAAGTGCTACCTGCTTTTCTGGTTGAACCCTACCTGTTCCTCCAGTTCTGCTCTTGCTTGCCTTGCTCTCACTCTTCTAACTCTTCAAGCTAATCATGAAAGCTTTGCTTGTAGCTCCTGCTCTTTTCTATCAGCATTTCAGCTCTGTCTCCTCCCAAGGTCTCTGCAGATAGTAATTCCTTTCAGTCCTCAGCCCCCAGACTGGCACGTGAAATCCAGCAGACAAACTATAAATTACATCCCCATAATGCTGTGCTTGCTGGACACAGAGAAACTACTACTCCATATACATAATTTGCCTGCCTCCACCTTTGAACTACAAGCAACATGACTGTGATATCTCTCAGCTAGTACAACTGAGGGCCAGCTTTACATAAGTTAAATATACCAGCTTGAAGGGGTTCTTTGGCATCTACAAGATTTACAGAGCACCTTTTCCTGCTTCTGAATGCTTGCGTAAGTTCTGATCGCTAGTTACAACCAACACTTACATGAGGAGTTCTTCCTGCAGAGAAGTCCCTGAAGTTTAGCTCCCTTTCTTGTAAATTGGGTGGATTATACCCGGGATGTTCATTAGCCCCAGCAAACACTTCAGCAGTTTTAAACTAAAGGTCACCCTGAAAAAAGATAAAAATCATAGTCAATGCTTTCATGCTCCTTTACTTTCAGCAGTTTATCTTAAAAGACATTAAGCTTCAGCTGTCTTCGAAAACGCTAATGACTAGGAGACACAGCAGAGTTATATCCATACGTATAATAGATATGCATGTACCACTGCAAAATACATTGATATGAGGGAAACGTCAGGTCTACTGCATGCAATGCAAATCTGGTCTTCTCATAAATACGTGTGAAGTAGCAGCAAAATTTAGGGCTAGGCAGTTGTGTACAGCTTGAGTTACACCTGGGATTTTGTGCTGTGTTTATGCTGAGCACCTTTAATCCTGTCTGTTCTCTGAAGCACGGCACTGAGAAAGTCCCCCTGGCTGACTCCAGTACACATCTACAGTAAGGCGTCAGAGAAGCCGCTCCTTCCCCAGCAGCTCTACAGCCAGCCCAGTGTCAGGGAGTCAGCAAGGCTGCATGCCTGGCTCACGCAGTGCTAGCAGAGACTATTCTCCATGGGTAAACTCAGCAAATGAGCTATTAATAATGCACCAGCCTTGCAATTCAGCTGTATTGTCCCTGCAAAGTTAACAGGAGTAAAAAGCACTAAAAACTGTTTTGACACTGTTAGCAGATGTGACTGACTACACACTGTTTTGTTGAGTAAGTGGGAGTTCCATGTGTTATGTCTTAATGCTGAACCGTACACAGTGTGAAAGAGAAGAAGTGGGGAATTATGGACAAGTCATATACAACAGCAGCTGAAGTCTTTGAAAGGCTGAGGGACTTGGGTCTTTATTATCTGGAGAAGAGAAGGTTGAAGGGGGATCTCATCAATGCCTATAAATACTTAAAGGATGGGTGTCAGGAGAACATGAGACAGTCTTTTTCCCATGGTGCCCAGTGACAGAACGAGAGGAACAGGCACAAGGTTGAAAGTTCCATCTCAACATGAGGAGGAACTTGTTTCATTTGAGGGTGGCAGAGCCCTGGCAGAGGCTGCCCAGAGAGGTGGTGGAGTCTCCATCTCTGGAGACATTCAAAACCGGCCAGGACACATTCCTGTGGGACCTGCTCTGGGTGGACCTGCTTTGGTAAGGGGTTGGCCTAGATGATCTCCAGAGGTCCCTTCCAACCCCACAGCATTCTCTGAAGACCCCTGTGAGCCATGTGTAGAGGCCAAGCGTCTAGGATTGATTTCTGAACCCTGTAAGTCAGCACCAGTGGTGAACCAATGCCTCACAGACTACCAAGACAGTTGTGGAGAGTCACACTGCGCAGTTGTGAAGGGTCCATTCCTAGATTATCCTCTTCCTGGATTTCCTCTTCCTTTTGTTGCATAAAGGGATGGAATATAATGTAGTCCCCTCTCCCTCACCATAGTTCCCTGTTGTGCAAATGAGAAGGAAATTACATTGCAGTGATTCTTTCTGTAAGACCAAAGAGTACTTGCATTTTCCTGCCAACGTAGGGTTTTTACAGAAGGGACAAGAATAAGTGCCAGGAGAAGGACCTGAATCCAACGTAAAAGTAGCATGTGGTGGAAAAAGGAGACTTGATCCAGAAGTGATATCAGACAACGACTAATACATGAGCAGGAAGACTATTATAAGAGGTACTGGGCACCCAGAGCTTGAGTGCATTCATTCAAGTGTTCTTTTGTCTTTAATATCTTCCAGTCTTTAAAGCATTTTAACCTGCAGATGAAATAAGCATTATCCCTGTATGGTCAAATCCATATATAGCACACTGCTTTACATTCAGAATAATTCATTACTGAAACCAGAATCTGTCCCTAATTGTGACAAAGTATCAGTACCAAAATTCAGCCTTACACAGTTCGAGATACATACAGAGGAAAAGGCTCTTAATTCCTCCATAAAAGCACCCATTCTAGTTTTCTTACACTTCCCAGCCAAGTATTAAACTGTTGCTGGTTTCAGTTTTAGTATGAGATACTTCAACACTTAAGAAATACTTTCCACTGGTTTTTAAAAAAAATTTAAAAATTAATTTCCTCATGATTAATATCTCTCAGGCTTCATCCTTCAGAGCAGGGCTAAGGAAGTAGCTGAAAGGAGGATGTCTGGCTTTGCTATAATCCAATTATTTTCAATAGACCTTGTACACATCTGGCCATACATGGATCAATGCTGTGCATTTAATCAAAGTATTTAAAGAAGAAAGTGTAAGTATAGTTTCCAACCCAGTTAGATGCTTTCCAGACAGCTCTGGCTATATAGACCATGGATCCTCATGGATCTCAGTCCTGTGTCCAGTTCTGGGCCCCTCACTGCAAGAAGGACATTGAGGGGCTGGAGCGTGTCCAGAGGAGAGCCACCAAGCTGGGGAGGGCTCTGGAGAACAAGTCCTATGAGCAGAGGCTGAGGGAACTGGGCATGTTGAGTTTGGAGAAGAGGAGGCTGAGGGGAGACCTCCTTGCCCTCGACAACTCCCTGCAAGGAGGGTGTAGAGAGGTGGGTGTTGGCCTCTTCTCCCAAGGGAATCATGACAGGACCAGAGGAAATGGTCTGAAGCTGCGGCAGGGGAGGTTCAGATTAGATATTAGGAAGAATTGCTTCACTGAGAAGGTGGTCAGACACTGGAAGGGCCTGCCCAGAGAGGTGGTGGAGTGACCATCCCTGGAGGGATTTAAGAAACGTGTAGACATGACACTTCAGGGCATGCTTTATTGCGCAAGATGTAAGGGACTTGTGCATGTGCATGCGTGTGTGTGTGTGTGGTTGGACCCAATGATCTCAGAGGTCCTTTCCAACCATGACGATTCTGGGATTATGGCAAGAATTTATTCTACAATTCTTTAGCTGCAATTCATTGGCCTAGAGCACTATTCTTCCACACAAGTTTTCCTCAGTTTACCAACTCTTCCACTCCTTGCTGCCAGTGCAGATTGTCACTGCTGAGAATCCTGGGGCAGCTAAGAGGAACACAACTTTTCCTGGGAAATTGCATGCCACTGGCAGGTTTGGGTTGGTTTTTTTTTTTTTTTGTTTTTGCCAAGATGATAAAATCCTAAGCCTGAATGACCTGTGGGAAGCTCCAACATTTCTCTTGGAAAATGACTCCTACCAAAAAATAACATCCTACCAAAAATAAAATTGGTAATGGAACATCCTTTTGCTCCTAAAGCTAGCTGAGACACCCTGCCTGACGTTCAGGCACTTCTGGGTAATAGTGCAAGAGCTTTAGGACAAGACTAATTTTTTTCATAGAGCTGTTTTAAATAGCATGGTAATATTTTTAGTTTTACTGGACTCTTATACTGTTTAAAATTGTATTATTTTAAAATAGCCTCTGCAGAGCCAGGTTTCATGCTGTGGGAGGAGAACTGAGTTAAACTTCACGTTCAATATTTGCATAAATCTGATACTACTTACAAAATATACCACGCATCCAATTATGCTTCTCAAATTTCTCATTTGATCAAAGTGTTTTTGATAATTTTCAGCTTTTACCCAAAATAGTGACTTATGAAACCTAATATAGGTCAAGCAAGCAAACTAAATACGATCAGGAACACCTAAAGGGGAAAAAAAAGGATTTTTGCGAAAGAATCCCAGACTGATTTTGGCCAGTACCCAGCATCAGTAACAGACTTTTTCCTCTGTCTACACCACTATATTTCTGTCTCATAAGAAAAGCGATCATTTCATGGGAACACACTAGGAGAGATTGCAAGATGATGATGATGAAGGATACCTGGTGGCCGTGCTGCATATCCAGTTCCCAGGGTCCTGCCTCTGTCAAGACTTTCCATACAGTCTTGGGTAAATACTTCCATCTACCTGCTGTGTCTAGTTCTTTACATGTAAAACTGAAAATATTGCTTTACCCAGGGAAATGTCACTAAGCAATAAACCAGAGAGGATTGTGAGAACCTCAGGCCAGATGCACGTTATGAATGGAGAGGATCCTGGAAATGTTTGGACAGACAGAACACAGACTGAAGTGCACAACAGTTCAGGAAATTAGCATTTTTTCCAGTGTCTTAATAAGGTAAAGAGTGTAATTAGGTTTTTTGGGGACAAACCTTGCTTTTTCAAGGTCTGAAAATGAACACATTATTGCCGACAGAAGGCCAAACATTAGGTCTGATTCCTCATTATTAGATCAGTGGTGACATCATAATAGATTTTTATATAGAATCATAGAATGGTTAGAGTTGGAAGGGACCTCAAAGATCATGGAGTTCCAACCCCCCTGCCCTGGGCAGGGACACCTCCCACCACACCAGATTGCTCCAAGCCCCATCCAGCCTGGCCTTGAACCCCTCCAGGGGTGGGGCAGCCACAGCTTCTCTGGGTAACCTGGTCCAGTGCCTCACCACCCTCACAGCAAAGAATTTCTTCCTAAGATCTAATCTAAATATACTGAAATAATTTTTAGTTTCCAGTATTCTCAAGACAAAAATTTAGGAAATACCACAGGAAAGATTGCTTCCTGACTTCTAATATTTCCAAGCATATTTAAGAAAAACACAAATTACAGGTACAAGTTGCAGAACTGTAATTGGAAAATAAGCATGACTGAATTTCTCAATTCTCTGGTGGGAGATCCCTCACCAGTTAACTGGGTAATTCTGATTTCACTAGCTTAAGCCGTCGTGATTTATTGAAGTTATCCTAGATACACCCAGCAGTATTAGAGGGCAAGAACAGGGAGAAGTGAGGGACAGAATCTGAACTACCCAATCACCATTTTTTTTTTATTATAGTATTGGAGCTCTCTCAGTTGATTAAGTTTTACAAATCTCAAACCCCCTCAAATCTGGATACAGACAGGAGATTCAGTGATGCAGAGATCTTGCTTCTGAAAGTTTCCAGAGTGGTTTTATAGTGGACAGAGGGGACAACTGGTGCAACCTCCCTAAGCTAAGCAAGTTAACGCTGGAATTTTATTTTCTTCCGTTGTATGCATTATTATCAGATAAGTAGATCTGAGGTCTTCAGAAGCACACCTGCTCATCGTAAGGCAGAAAAGCAGTGGCACACCATTTATTCCATTCACACGTTGGGGTTGTTCGTTGTTTTGGGGTTTTTTGGTTAGTTCCAATGTCAATACTTCTGCTTAGTGGTGATTTATTCATCTAAATGGAAAATACACCCAGAGAGGGTAAGAACAAAGAGCCAGCTAGCCAGGTTTTGCCTTCTGACTATCATCAGATAGGCAAAAAAGTATAGAGCAAAGAGGGTAAACACCCCACACAGTAGAAATCATGGCACTTCATGACCCAGTGACGCAATTTCATAGGTCATTCATGTTTGTATACAAATGCCAGACTCTGGACATAATTTGCTTGCTCCTCTTCAATCCAGTCTTGCCAGTATGTGTGTCGTTCCTGCATGGACACAGACATTGCCATAATCCCCTTTTTCCCTTTAGGCATTCTTCCAGTGTTTCATTGAGAGCATGCAAGAGAAAACAAAGACCCACCCATGGATGCTTTCCTGATACTGCTCTACAAGAGCACAAATGAAAGTGATTCTAAAGAGAATACCTTGAAAATGCACTGAATTCTTGCCTTTCTTTCCACCACTCAATTCCCATCTCCGAGACAGGATCCTACTGAATTTCTAACAAGGAAGGCTTCGCATCAAGGATTTAATAGACCCAAACTGCCAGGACTTGTTTGGATTTAGGGGATATCCATGAAACATCACAAAACATTAGCAGCACAGGCTTAGCTGAGCTATTTCTAGGAGACAGCAAGGGGTGAGAGACGAAGAAAACTCTGCTGGTACAACCCTTTTCAACTTCATGCCCCACACGCTGGATAGAAACCTGTCTTACCCATGTCATGACTGGCTTTTCAGTTTATGTATATAAATTAAAAATCTTTTCTGAACTCAGGATATTACAGCATACATATACAGATATCTAAAATACGTGAAGTGCTGTTTACTGTACAGGAATTAGTTTATGCACATGTTCTTCCTGAACAGTCATTCTGTGTAATCCATTGTTGTCATTACTGCCCAATCTGCTGTGTCTTATAATACTTTCCTAATCAGGAAGTGTCCTATTTTTATGATTAATTCACAGGAGATATTTGGAAGTGTTTCCTCCAAAGTACATTTTTTTTTCCTAATCCTTTTTCAAAATGCCTTTTTTTTTTTTTTTTTTTTTTAAAGCATATCACCAAATAAAGATATGGAGGGGAACAAAGTTCACATTCAAGAGCAAGTTTTACAAGGCTTTTTCATGGCTTCAAAACAGTCTTATTTTGGGTTACGGTGAATGTTTTTGATTATGCTATCCATATACTTGAACACTTGTTTCATAACTCAGTCCATTAAGAAAAGATAAGATAGTAAAGTAAGGAAGCTGGAAGTATTTCTTTGTATTTAAAGAATTTGAAAAGTTCTTTCAGTCCTAGAGAAGATACCCGTGTTTGGGATAAGCTTGTTATACAATGGCATAATAGCTTTTTTAAAATAAAAATTAAATGTAGGCAAATAGCCAGACCAGAAGTCTTCATCTAAACGTAGGTTGTTAAAGTAAAATGTAAAACATTCACATTTTATTGATTATAGACCTTTTCCTGATTATTGACCACCTTCTTTTCATACGTTTCCTTGGTTATCTTTCAGAATGGCTAGAGGTCAAATTTCAATCTATTTCAATAGTCTTGAATACTCTGACTGTATTGACATTTCATTTACTAACAAATTCCAGATCAGAGTAGAAACATAGAATTGTCTGGGTTGGAAGGAACCTTTAAAAGCATCTGGTCCAACCATAAAACTAACCCTGATAAAAACCATCACTAAACCATGTCACTAAGCTCTATGTCAACCCATGTTTTAAATCCTTCCAGGGATGGTACCTCAACCACTTCCCTGGGCTGTCCAGTCCAAGGCTTAGTAAACCTTTCCGTGTCAAAATTGTTCCTGATATCCAATCGGAACCTCCCCTGGGGCAACTTGAGGCCGTTTCCTCTTGTCCCATCACCTGTGACTTGGGAGAAGAGACCAACTCTCCCTGGCTACACCCTCCGTTCAGGGAGTTGGAGAGAGCGAGAGGGTCTCTCCTCAGCCTCTTCCAGGATGAATACCCCCAGCCTGTCCTCATAAGGTTTGTTCTGCAGATGCCTCAACAGCTCCATCACCTTTTTCTGGACCCGCTCCAGCCCATCAATGCCTTTGTTGTGGGAAGGGGCCCCAAACTGGACCCAGCACTGGAGGTAGGGCCTCACCAGTGCCCAGGACAGGGGGACTATGACCTCCTGAATCCTACTCCCCATGCTGTTCCTGATCCAGGCTGGGATGCTGGTGGCCTTCTTGACCCCCTGGGCACACTGCTGGCTCATGTCCAGCCCACAGTCCACCAAGACCCCCAGGTCCTTTTCTGCCAGGCAGCTCCAGCCACTCTGCCCCCAGCCTGTAGCGCTGCCTGGGGCCAGTGTGACCCCGTTGCAGGAACGGCACTTGGCCTTGTTGAACCTCATCCCATTGGCCTCAGCCCATCCATCCAGCCTGTAATAATATGTAGGCAAGTGTCTGGAGCTCTGCATACAGCACAGGTCTGACTCCAAGAAACCATCTCTCCTCAGCATCATATTCTGCCATCCTTCAAACTAAAGAAAACCTTGTCACAACGCTCCCTGCCCTGTGCTGGTGCAGAAGTAAGATTTTCTAACCACTTCAACCTTCCTGACATTATCCTAAGTCTTTAGCCCTTTTTCTTTCAGAAAATTGATGGCTTAGGTATCCTCTAGGTCCAAAACTTTCATATTGTTGCTTTGATATAGGTTATCCTAAACTAAATGCCCCAAAAATGTAATATTAATATTTTAATATTTCAGGAACTATTTAGGACAGAGTGAGCATTTTGTACAAAGATACCAGTTTGTACAAGTTCATTCCAGCTGGACAAGCTGGAATAGAAATTGTGGATAGTGTGCCAGCCAGCCCACAGAGCCTTATGATGATGGATAGCTATGAGTGAGGGCAAACAATGATAATGTGAAGTTTGGTTAGCATCTCAGACAGTTTAAGAGTCCTTCCTGTAAGTGACTTCTCTGAGGCACATACTGTAACCAATGTCATGCAGAAAGTTGGCAGAGAAGTTGGAACAAGAGCCCAGAAGTTCCAATTCTCTAATTCCCCCGAAAGAGATTTAATTTTCCTCAGACAGCATTTAAACTCAGACAGCTGAAAGGTTTTGAAGATATTCTGGTTTGTTCCCCCCCCGCCCCGCCAAGACAGACAAAAGCCAGACATACATAGAATCCTTTCTTCTTCTCTTCCTTCAGCATGTTCTTTCTGTTACTCAAAATTTGGAGATTTGTTGTTTAATTCTAGCTTCCAGTGTAGTATTGGAGGAGGTCACAAAATTGTTGACATCAAAACAAATCCTGTACCAGTTCAGTGGGGTAAAGCCTTCATGGACATCAGTGGCACTGCTGATGTGATTAAGGTGAATGGTATTTAGCCCAGCATAGATGCACTGCTACAGTTCTTGAAGATACCATAGGAGCAGCTAACACTGCTGCTAAAAAACTAATTAAGATTCACATTTGTTTTTCAGGTTATAATTAACACTGAAGCCTCCTTAGGAATTCTTTAACATGCCCTAACTACTTGGAATCAATTTACAATTTTGACTTTGCTAGTGGAGGATGTATACCACAGACTTCCATCAATTTTCGTTAGTTTGCCATCTCACTAGGTAATCCAAGGCATAACATAACAAGATATTTTTGTCCCTTCTGCTGCTTCTTTTGATGGAAATGCAATTTCCTTCCGCCAGTCATAGCACTGACAGGTAACAGTAATGGCTCACATGACTACTTTGTAATACATTTGTCATAACCTATACTATAGCCACTTATCTCATTTGGCAGAAAATTATACAGACAGCCAATTTCAAAGCCTCAAAGAGCTTCAACGATTAACAGCTAGAAAAAAAAGCCCAAGCTGTACTTTTAAGCTATTTGCCACAATTTCTCTTCCTGAAATCCACAAAGACTTAATCTCAGCTTCTTCAGCCTTCATCTTAAATCTTCAGGAAACAAACCCAGAATGTGCTTTTCTCTTCTCCTTCCCCCTTTAAAAGTAGACTAACATACTTGAATCATAGAATTGTCTGGGTTGGAAGGGACCTTTCAGATCATCTCGTCCAACCATCAACCTAAACCTGATAAAAAACCATCACTAAACTATGTCTCTAAGCACTATGTCAACCTGGCTTTTAAATACCTCCAGGAATGGTGCCTCAACCCCTTCCCTGGGCAGCCAAGTCCAAGGCTGTCAAAATTGCTCCTGAACTTCCCCTGGCACAACTTCAGGCCATTTACTCTTGACCTATCACCTGTGACTTGGGAGAACAGACTGACCCCTAAGGTTGAATCCACCACATATTTGGCTTTAGAGAGTCTGTGGGCAATGATAGAGCAAGACTCCACATTCAGTACTTCTTCTGCAAGCGAAACGACAGACGGTGTCAGCAGTTGCTTCAAAAACCCACAGCACGTGCAATATTTGTAGAAAAAGGAGAACATATTGGAATTTTTCTGCTCAAATATGCCCTCTCTCCAATCTGGCATGGTGCTGAGCAGAGGAGCAGGGCTGCCCAGGCCTGCCCTGGCTCCATCCCAGTTGCAAGCCAGAACAACGCAAGCTCTGCCAAGGCACTGCAAAGTGCCTTTGGTACCAGAGAGTCTCTGCAGTGGTTTGGTACATCCAGGTGGCTTAGAGCAGAGTCTGTCTGCAGATGGAATGTCCTACAGCAGAATCTCGTTCAGGCACAGATTTCATTTAGATGCAAGAGTCCAATATTTGGGGCGCAAGGTTATTAGGGATGCTCAGTCCCAGCACTGGCTGATAGAAATGCAGAAGGTAAGTTTTGCCTGTACCTCAGGCTGAGTCCATTCCAGATTTAGGCAATGGTATCTAACACACTTAAGGTACTTTCCTCAAACCCTCTTTTGTAGTCCAGAAAAACCACCCCTACTTCAGGATGCGCCAAGAAATATAACCTGGGTCACCTGGGTCTCTCCCCATCCTTCCAGAAATCCCAAAGTATGCTTCAAAAAGCTAAAATAATTTTTGGTTTAAAGTAATTTGTTTCAGCATAACTCATAGGATGCACAAGCAGGTAATGCACAGTTGCAGGGTAGCGCACAAGTATAGACACAAGGTGGGTAGCTGACATGTAGGAGCTGCTACATACACACAGGGTTGAAAAAAAAGTACTATTTGTGAGCCAGCCCCTCTCTTCTCAGTCTTTTAAGGGAAAGACTGGGGGGCATCAGGAAGAGTGTGGCCAGCAGGTCGAGGCAGGTCATCCTGCCCCTCTGCTCTGCCCTGGGGAGACCCCATCTGAAACACTGGATCTGGTTCCAGGCTCCCCAGTTCAAGCAGGACAGGGAACTGCTGGAGAGGGTATAGCAGAGGACCACAAAGATGATGAGGTGCCTATAGCACCTCTCTGATGAGAAAAGGCTGAGGGACTTGGGTCCTTTTAGTCTGGAGAAGAGAGGGCTGAGGGGGATCAAATCAACACCCATAAATACTTCAAGGGTGGGTGTCAGGAGGAAGGGGCCAGTCTTTTTTCCATGGTGCCCAGTGAGACGACAAGAGGTAGCGGGAACAAAGTTGAACATAGGAAGTTCCATCGAAACACAAAGGGGAACTTGTTTCCTGTGAGGGTGGCAGAGCCCCGGAAGAGGCTGCCCAGAGAGGTGGTGGAGTCTCCATCTCTGGAGACATTCAAAACCCTCCTGGACCTCCTGTAGGACCTGCTCTGGGTTGACCTACTTTGGCAGGGGGTTGGCCTGGATGATCTCCAGAGGTCCCTTCCAACCTCGTATCATCCTGTGATCCTATGAAAGATTCCTGAAAAGCCAGATATTTCTAGTCCCAGCATTTCATTTCTGATCTATATATTCCACCATCAGAAGTGTCTTGAGAATGTGACAATCTTAAATCCATTTTCCCTACTATCTCAAAATGAACCCGTAGAAACAAAAGCCCGAGCTTTAGAGGTTACACATGGAGAAGCACAGAGAGCTTCTACCACCACATTTAGAGTGCAGAAAGCCTGAAAGCCTTAGGTCTTTTCATGAAAAGCTACAGCTCATCCCCAGCAGTGACACAATAGACACCTGGCTTCTGGACGAGCCCTCTGGGGAGTGTGGGAACCAAAACTATCCTTTCCACCTTGGAAAGGCTCTCGCTGAATCATGATAAAAACAAAACATAGGCAGCCTTCTTGGAAATGGGGGATGGGATTAGGGACTCCATACCACTGCATGATGTGAAGAATTCATAGAGACCTGGATGGGTTAGAGCTTTCAAAGCTCTGGAGGTGGAGCTCTGTCCTAGTTTATACCTGAATAAATCCAGATGCAGCTTTAGCACTGGAAAGTCTATTGTTCCCTACAGCAGTTCAAGTGAATTTTGCCCATTTACTGCCTGCAGAAGGTGTACCAACATCTGCGTCTCAACTAATCTATTTTGACAAGAGCTGCTTTAACAGATCCCAAGTTCTTATCACACCTTTGAGCTACACCTGGAGCTACAGGACCTCCAGGATACCCTGCTTTTAGAGTGGTAAGATGCAGCCTGCACCTCTGCAGTTCTGGCTTTCAGAATTAAAGGATGTTTCCTGTCCCTCTTTGGAAACCTGACTGTTTTAGAAACTGTCTCTGAAGACCTTCTCAACAATATACATAAGATGTGCGGTTACTAAAATAGATGCTACCTCTCCCTTGGATAAGTCCATGCTTACACTCGGTGTTCCCTTGAAGCCGCACTGAAGAGCCGCATGCATGCTCTAACTTTTTATACTATTCTTGTACTCTGCTCCAGCTTCGTGATAGATGTGGCAGCATCACATCTCCATTTTATTTGATAGAATTAGAATTCCATTTTTTAAAATGCCACTAACTAGTTGAATAGCAATATCCTGTCATTATAAACCACAAAAATTTGGAAATTGTTGCTTTTACAAAAAAAAAAAAATACCCAAAACAAACCCAAGGCCATATATGCACTCAATCTTATCAGATCATTGTACACTAAGGCAGGACTCAGCCTTTCCCCTATCACTGAGCGATCAACTATCAATGATGCTGAATGTCCTGTGTGAGGCACTCTGAATGATCCCTTTTAGCCAAACAGGAAAACGTTCAACACTGAGCACAAAGTGCAGAAGCACTAAACCAGACAATTCTAGAAACAGAAGTCACCTGAAAGAAACACCCACCACCTTAATCGCTTGCTGATGATACATCACGTGATCTCCTTCTTTGGACAGCTTCTCCTCTTATCATTCAGCTTTACTTCTATATAGTACGGATAGCTTTGCAATACAACTTCATTGCCTTTAGTGAGACAGGTTGAGAAAGCTGGGGCTGTTCAGCNTTCCAACTCTAACCATTCTATGATTTTATAAGCATAGTTTTCATAATAAAAAAATCATTCCACTTATTTAGCTGCATGGAGAGGTGGGATCAGACAGTTCCTTCCTTGCCATAGCATCGATGCTAGAGCCGGAAACTGTGGTTTAGATAATTAGATTGGATTCTCACCTCCATTAGCCTAGCAGTATCCTATATTACCTGTGGCAGATTTGTAGCAGCTAAGGACCAAACCAGTGAATTTTAACAAAACATTTAATTAACCTGGGACAGTTTCATACACCTAGATGTCACCACTGATTAAAAACATGCAGCAGCGTTTAAGTGTCATTAATAAGAAGCATACAAATACAAGGTTAAAGAAGCACATTTGTGAGACTACCCTTTTGTCACTCATTACTGCAATCTTCTTTTCTTTTATAATGCAAGGTTTTGCTTCTAACCATGTCTAAAAATATGCAGCCCCAAAAGCATTGCTTCCTGGCAGAGCAGCACAGCTACACAAGTCAGTGACCTTTTTTGTGGTTTTCACAGCAATGACAGTAGCTGTGAGCTTCTGAGCGGTTTTCCCCTTTTTTTCTTTTTTAGCTCAAGAACTCTAATTCGGTTTTTAGGTACAATAGGTTGATTAATAAAATGTGAGGGTTTACATGGACACTTACGCAATTGGTTTCTGGAACTGTTATGCCAGAAGCTGTTTAATGTGAAAGAAAGAGTGATTTAGTCTGACATTTGCTGTCATGAGGGGGAAGTAAGTGATGGGGTAGGCTGGTTCGGAACTCAGTGGCACAGGAAATCTTGTCCTTTCTGAGGATACAGCAGGATTTAGTCACTAGGCCAAGCAGATTTGCCACTAGAAAGAGAAGTTCTGTTTTGGGTGGCAACAGAGATAGCTACTCTTTCCACAACGTAAGAGCATAATCAGAATTTTAATTACTCCTTACCAAAAAAAAATTAAATTTCAAATTTAATACTCCACACTCCCAGGGGCATTTTCTGTTCCTGAAAACAACTTAACTTTGTTCGAAACATCAGAAAAATAATGCTGATATACAGAAGAATTGCTCTTGAGAAGAGGAAAGTCAGGAAGTGACTAGGCTGACCCAACCATGTGGACAAGAAACAAGGAGCTGTCAATACCAAAGGAGAAGGAAGTATTTCAAAAGCAGGGAAAATTTAGCAAGGCAAGAAATCCAGATTATTCAGTTAGAAAAATACCATGTATGTTGGGCCCATTCTGCAACTGGTTCATTAATGGCATAAGTGATCAATGTCAGCCAAGGATCTGTCCCTTTTCTCTTTGATTTAAACCAAAGAATCTCCAGGAAAGTTATTCTGGTTTGCACACAGGCTGTAGAAAAGTGATCTGCATATACAGCATCAAAGAATGCAGATTAAAATCCTTTTTTTTGGAACAATTAATGCATTTATAAGTCACATTTGAAAAATCTTTTGTTCAGGAATATTTTCGTTTTAGCATAACTAAATAAGGGAAACATATATCCCATTTGAACTCAAGAGTTTCGGGATTTAACCTTTTTCCTGAAATAGTTCATATGGCATCTCTAGAGTCCACTGCAGCTTCTTCCACTGGCAGAAGCTTTCCCACATGACTGACATCACCCAGCCATGCTGGGAACACATTTGTGCTGTCAAAATCCTGAGGGAAATCACACTGGGTCAAACAAGATCCACTTGTGCCTTGACTTTTCCCAGCAGTGGCAGATACTTAGGCAGAGCTACACAAACCTCCTTTAGACCTCAGAGCAAAGTATCATCTCCTGCTGCTCCCTCTGTGCCCTGAGGGCCACCTTACCTTACCAGCTCCCTTCCCTTCACTACATCATGCTATCTTCCCTCACTTCTTAGCTCTCCCAACACCAAATTTCTTTTCACTGGGTCTCAGCAAGAGCAGTATGGAGAACTGCTAATCCCTATCACTTGCCTCTTAAGGCTCTCACTAAGGGAAATATTAAAAGAAACGTGTCAAATACACAGCAACCCTTTTTCCAAATGTGCTACCCCCCAACACCCTGGGGACGAAGAGGTCCAAGGACTTCTTGAACTGAAAAAAAAGTCTGCATTGACGCTATTATAATCAATATCTGCAGTTGGTCTTGTTCTCTTATCACTTTTCCTTAGACTTTCCCTACTTCTGGCCTCTAGAGCATCCTCTACCAATGAGTTCTGCCACTTCACTATGCCCTCGCTGGAAAAATATTTTCCTTTTCAAAGCCACTCTCTCTCAGAACAGCCTGATGAGTAGATATGAGCAGACATTTGCTTCTTACTCTTTCCAGTCCATCCATGACTATGTCTGTACTACATCTTTTCTTCCGCTTGTGAGAGATAACTGGAGAATATAAATTTGTACATCTTTTGAATGGAAACAATTCTGTAGCAATCCTCAAGTGCCCTTCCCATACCTTTTCCAGCTGTCTACTCAGAGGAGAGGAGTGGTGAGGTCTGCACACAGCCTACAGGAACACCATAGTTTATCTCATGGCATGACGATGTTTGCTGGGTTCACTCACAGCTCCTTTCCTACCCATTCCTAACATGCGATGTGATTTTTAACCGCTTCTGAATTGCAGAGAAGTCTCCAGGGTAATACCTGCGCAGTAGTTACTGGAAGTTTGTAATACATACACTATTGGGATTTCTTCCCCCTATCTTGTTCTCTCCCCTTTCCCAATGAGTCAAATTCTGTCAAGCATCACCTTAAGAGCACAGGAGAAGCCCTAAGAGAAAGGGGCTCTATAGTAGGTCTAGCCTCCCCTGTACAGCATGGATAAGACAGACAAACACCACAGAGACAGGAAAATTAGTAGCCTTTTGGATTGCTTTCAGCTCTTCCAAGTAGTACGAGTTCCTTATCTTCCATGCAGTCCTGCTGAAGATAGTTCAAAAACTCCATCTAAGTGCCAGTGAAATAGAATCATAGAATGGTTTAGGTTGGAAGGGACCATAAACATCATGTTGTCTCAACTCCCTGCCATGGGCAGGGACACCTCCCACTAGATCAGGTTGCTTATAACCCCAACCAGCTTGATCTTGAATGCTTCCAGGGATGGGGTAGCCACAGCTTCCCTGGGCAGCCTGTTCCATGCAGGCCTCCTGGCTTTTTTGCCAGACTTTCTTGGGATACACTGTTTCTGAGCTTGGAGGAAGTGATCCTTGAATTTTAACCCACTTCCTTTGGCCCCTCTCCACTCTACTACTTTATCCCAGGTTACCCTGCCAATCGGATCCCTCAAGAGTCTGAAGTCTGCTGTCCTGCAGTCCAGGGTAGTGAGCTTGCTGCACACCCTCCTTGCTGCCCTAAGGATCTTGAATTCAACTACTTCATGACTGCTGCAGCCAAGGCTGCCCTTGAGCTTAACATTCCCCACCAGTCCCTCCTTGTTGGTAAGGACGAGGTCCTGCACGGCTCCCCTCCTCGTTGACTCCTCTGCCGTTTGACGAAGTTGTCATCAACACATTCCAAAAACTCCCTGGCCTTCTTGTGTCCCACCATGTTGTCCTTTCAACAGATATCCAGATGGTTGAAGTCCCCAATGAGGACTAGGGTCTGTGAACACGATCCTGCTCCCATCTGTCTATAGAGGACCTCATCCACTCCATCGTACTGGTCAGATGGCCTGTAGCAAAACCCCACTGTAACATCACCTGCCCCTGTGCTCCCTTTAATCCTGACCCATAAACTCTCTGTTGGTTCTTCATCCATCCCCAGGTGAAGCTCCATGCACTCCAACTGGTCATTGACATTAAGTGCAACACCCCTTTCTTGTCTCCCCAGCCTGTCCTTCTTGAAGAGCCTGTATCCCTGCATTCCAACACTAAAATCATAAGAGCCATCCCGTCCTATTGCCTCAGGGGCCCCTGGCTCATTTCCATAAGACTTTGAGCATTCTGCAGCCTACCCAGCACATCTCAGAGTAACAGGTTGAAGGCCTTTGCTAGTGACCCTTCTTACAGACCTTGGAGTGTCATCACTTGACTTGTCAAGGGCTAGCCAGATAATATTCCCCTCCTCCAATAAGTCTAGTTTAAAGCTGAGCCAATGAGTCCCACTGGTTCCTGAGCAAAGACCCTCTTCCCCTTTTCAGAAACATGAAGCCCATCCAACACCAGCAAGCATGGTACTGCGTAGGCCACCCTGTTGCCAAAAAAACCCCAAAATTGTTGCAATGACACGAACCACAGAGACATATATTGACAGATTGAGCACATCTGCTTCTTTCAGTGTCACTGCCTATAACAGGAAGAGGAGAAGAAAAGATAGCCTGCACCCCCGATTCCCTAATTAACCTTCCCAAAGCCCCAAAGTCTCTTTCAATTACCCTTGGGCTGTGTGTAGCCACTCCGTCACCACTTACATGGAAGAGTGATAGTGGGAAGTAGTCCAAGGAGGCGAGGAATAGTCCCATGGTCAACTAAGTCCACATGTGCAGAGCTGTGCCTCTATTAATACTGTAGCATCAGTTGTCTTAATTATCTCATCTGACCTCCTGCATAATACAGGCCATCGGACTTCAGTGAATTACTTCACGTTCAAATTAGAATTTAATCTTTCAGACAGGCCTTTGTTCTTTACTTCAAAAATGTCCAGAGAATTCACAACATCTTGGCATCAAAATTGATGCATCTTCTACTGGTGCTGCTGACACTTCCTATGGACTTGTTTGGTAGGCTTACAAGCAAAGCTAATTCTAGCTTTGGTTCCTGTTAACCTTTATTAAGCTAAAGGGATTAAGCTCCAGGACTCCCACTGTAACTCTTACTTTCCAGGCCCTCTGTCACTCACACAACACATCCCTTCTCCCAATTTCTCAGCACCTTTTGGAAGGACATCCTATATTTTGGCACGCTTGAATGGCAGAACCACTCTTACCAGCATGACAAGTATTCATCCTTACAGAGGAGNTGCTTCCAGGGATGGGGTAGCCACAGCTTCCCTGGGCAGCCTGTTCCATGCAGGCCTCCTGGCTTTTTTTGCCAGACTTTCTTGGGATACACTGTTTCTGAGCTTGGAGGAAGTGATCCTTGAATTTTAACCCACTTCCTTTGGCCCCTCTCCACTCTACTACTTTATCCCAGGTTACCCTGCCAATCGGATCCCTCAAGAGTCTGAAGTCTGCTGTCCTGCAGTCCAGGGTAGTGAGCTTGCTGCACACCCTCCTCGCCAATATGTTTGTGGCCAAACTAGACATTACTATTTGCAAAGCAAGAAGTAGAAAAAAAAATTAAATTTGAAAAAAGAAATTAGAAAAAAAANACCAGTCCCTCCTTGTTGGTAAGGACGAGGTCCTGCACGGCTCCCCTCCTCGTTGACTCCTCTGCCGTTTGACGAAGTTGTCATCAACACATTCCAAAAACTCCCTGGCCTTTTTGTGTCCCACCATGTTGTCCTTTCAACAGATATCCAGATGGTTGAAGTCCCCAATGAGGACTAGGGTCTGTGAACACGATCCTGCTCCCATCTGTCTATAGAGGACCTCATCCACTCCATCGTACTGGTCAGATGGCCTGTAGCAAAACCCCACTGTAACATCACCTGCCCCTGTGCTCCCTTTAATCCTGACCCATAAACTCTCTGTTGGTTCTTCATCCATCCCCAGGTGAAGCTCCATGCACTCCAACTGGTCATTGACATTAAGTGCAACACCCCTTTCTTGTCTCCCCAGCCTGTCCTTCTTGAAGAGCCTGTATCCCTGCATTCCAACACTAAAATCATAAGAGCCATCCCGTCCTATTGCCTCAGGGGCCCCTGGCTCATTTCCATAAGACTTTGAGNCATCGTACTGGTCAGATGGCCTGTAGCAAAACCCCACTGTAACATCACCTGCCCCTGTGCTCCCTTTAATCCTGACCCATAAACTCTCTGTTGGTTCTTCATCCATCCCCAGGTGAAGCTCCATGCACTCCAACTGGTCATTGACATTAAGTGCAACACCCCTTTCTTGTCTCCCCAGCCTGTCCTTCTTGAAGAGCCTGTATCCCTGCATTCCAACACTAAAATCATAAGAGCCATCCCGTCCTATTGCCTCAGGGGCCCCTGGCTCATTTCCATAAGACTTTGAGCATTCTGCAGCCTACCCAGCACATCTCAGAGTAACAGGTTGAAGGCCTTTGCTAGTGACCCTTCTTACAGACCTTGGAGTGTCATCACTTGACTTGTCAAGGGCTAGCCAGATAATATTCCCCTCCTCCAATAAGTCTAGTTTAAAGCTGAGCCAATGAGTCCCACTGGTTCCTGAGCAAAGACCCTCTTCCCCTTTTCAGAAACATGAAGCCCATCCAACACCAGCAAGCATGGTACTGCGTAGGCCACCCTGTTGCCAAAAAAACCCCAAAATTGTTGCAATGACACGAACCACAGAGACATATATTGACAGATTGAGCACATCTGCTTCTTTCAGTGTCACTGCCTATAACAGGAAGAGGAGAAGAAAAGATAGCCTGCACCCCCGATTCCCTAATTAACCTTCCCAAAGCCCCAAAGTCTCTTTCAATTACCCTTGGGCTGTGTGTAGCCACTCCGTCACCACTTACATGGAAGAGTGATAGTGGGNGCCTGTCCTTCTTGAAGAGCCTGTATCCCTGCATTCCAACACTAAAATCATAAGAGCCATCCCGTCCTATTGCCTCAGGGGCCCCTGGCTCATTTCCATAAGACTTTGAGCATTCTGCAGCCTACCCAGCACATCTCAGAGTAACAGGTTGAAGGCCTTTGCTAGTGACCCTTCTTACAGACCTTGGAGTGTCATCACTTGACTTGTCAAGGGCTAGCCAGATAATATTCCCCTCCTCCAATAAGTCTAGTTTAAAGCTGAGCCAATGAGTCCCACTGGTTCCTGAGCAAAGACCCTCTTCCCCTTTTCAGAAACATGAAGCCCATCCAACACCAGCAAGCATGGTACTGCGTAGGCCACCCTGTTGCCAAAAAAACCCCAAAATTGTTGCAATGACACGAACCACAGAGACATATATTGACAGATTGAGCACATCTGCTTCTTTCAGTGTCACTGCCTATAACAGGAAGAGGAGAAGAAAAGATAGCCTGCACCCCCGATTCCCTAATTAACCTTCCCAAAGCCCCAAAGTCTCTTTCAATTACCCTTGGGCTGTGTGTAGCCACTCCGTCACCACTTACATGGAAGAGTGATAGTGGGAAGTAGTCCAAGGAGGCGAGGAATAGTCCCATGGTCAACTAAGTCCACATGTGCAGAGCTGTGCCTCTATTAATACTGTAGCATCAGTTGTCTTAATTATCTCATCTGACCTCCTGCATAATACAGGCCATCGGACTTCAGTGAATTACTTCACGTTCAAATTAGAATTTAATCTTTCAGACAGGCCTTTGTTCTTTACTTCAAAAATGTCCAGAGAATTCACAACATCTTGGCATCAAAATTGATGCATCTTCTACTGGTGCTGCTGACACTTCCTATGGACTTGTTTGGTAGGCTTACAAGCAAAGCTAATTCTAGCTTTGGTTCCTGTTAACCTTTATTAAGCTAAAGGGATTAAGCTCCAGGACTCCCACTGTAACTCTTACTTTCCAGGCCCTCTGTCACTCACACAACACATCCCTTCTCCCAATTTCTCAGCACCTTTTGGAAGGACATCCTATATTTTGGCACGCTTGAATGGCAGAACCACTCTTACCAGCATGACAAGTATTCATCCTTACAGAGGAGTTCTTGCTTCTACTCTAATTTTTTGGGTTTTTTTTTCGTGTGTGTGTTTTTTTGTTTTGTTTTGTTTTGTTTTGTTTTTTAGCAGAGTAGTAGAATCTCTTGTGATAGCAGCAGCTGGAGCTTGCACTCAGCTGACTGAGCTTTCCTCATATCCTGCACACAACCAGCTCCTAAGTCTTCATTATTTCCTTGGCTGCTGCATCAGTGTCTTCAGCCAAGTCCTCTGGTCAGCACCTGCTCTCCCAGGTCAGATCGAGTCAGCTAATCTAATGACCACCCTGATGAACCAATTCCTACAGAGGAGTAAGAAACCCTGGCAGGCACACGGTCATACCTTCCTAGGATACTGTCTTCCACCAACATCCAGCTTAGGGACTGCCAAAGCCAGTGCCTGTTTCTGCCAGCTTTTCTGAACTACACAGCCAAGAGGCCAAGCTTCACCTTTTTTACTGTACAAAGTGAAAGAAATTAAATCTTTATTTTCCTCATTTTAAGACTAGTTTACACATCTTTTTAAGTGACATTTTAAGCAATAAGTAGAAATTAGTACATATACACTAGAGTGATATAGTGAAAGAACTAAATGGCATTTTAAAGTTGTCTGGAGGACAACTCTGCAGCCTGCCAAAGGCAGCTAGCTTAACCACAGGAGGACAATTCTTCCTAAGAGGGCTACTAAAGAAAACAATTGAATTGCCAGTTTGTTTTAATCCAAGTCTTACCATTTAGCAAGACTCCTTCAAAGCATAACAAAAATTGAACTACCTATTCTTCACATTTTACTAGATTTGCTTTGTCAATTATACTGAAGCACTTGAGTAAATTTAGGATGTTTCCGTATGAAGATCCCTTTGGCCTTCAGCATATGGGAAGTCCTACGGTGGGTCAGTGTCAGGGGAAAAGATAGTTTCCTATTTGACCTAAACCTGAAAGTAGGATCATTGTTAGGATTATATTGTTGGAAATTAATATGTTTATCTAATGTTTATCTAATTGCTACGGAGACCAGCTTCAGGGCAGGTCAGACTGCGCTGGGAAGGGATCTAGAGCGAAAAAGGCCGACAAAAAGCCCTTTTTTGGCAACTTTACCTGCAGTAACAACAGAATCTCACAGCATTGGATTTTAAGTAGTGTGAACATTTAGGACCCAATGCAAACAAGGTACATCAAGTTCAGCAACCAAACCCATAAATGGTTAGTCCTGAAAGATTCACACAAAAAGCGCTTAATACCCATCAAAAGGCTCTGGGGTCTTTTACAAAACACACAGAGGCCTACAGCATTCACCCTGGAAACAGGAGATTCAGATCCTTTGGGCTTTTTTTTTTTTTTTCTTCTCTGACAGCACTTCTAGCCACTTTGCTCCAAGCTTCAACTTAGCAGTGTTGGGGCAGGAGGGGACAGGGACATGGTTCCTGCTCCTCCAAAGGAAGCTGTGTGGCCACGCAGTGAAGGGTGCAGAATCACGGGGTCAGCAAAGAGAGCCAGCGACAGCATGGTGGGAGCGCTGAGCTTGAGGGAAAGACCTGTGTTGTAGCCTCAGCCAGGCTTGTGCTTCGGTCAATTTAATATTTTAGTGCAAAATAAGTAGCTCCAGGAGCAGGGATGGGAACCCAAACTTCTTGCTCGGTGGGTGTCACATCCAAGAGATTAGTCATGATTTCTCATTTGTATTTCCCTCCTACACTTACCTCTCTACCTTTCATGAGAGCAGGAGGGGGGAAAAAAAAAAAAAATATTACAAAAAGCAGCATCTAGAGAGAGTTGTGGCTGTGATTACCCGGAGGATACCAGCCCATTAGGTTGACAAGTAAGTCACCTAAGCTGCAGGACTGAGAGCTCAGCTCTTAGACTTAACACTTCCTATCAGGTACCTCCAGACTGCTACATACTGGTTTTCAGTGGCTCCCACCGCACCACAGTGGTAGTCACGAGCTCCTCCTTTCAGGACAAACATTCCCTGTGCCACACACATGCCAGGTCCCCTTGCAGGGCTTTAAAATACACTCCCCTTCTACAGCTCACTTGCCCAAGGTGGACAAAAAGAATACAACAAGATCTTGTTGGAAGCCCTAGGGAAGCATTCTTATTCCTTACTCCTCCTGCTTGTTATGAAGTCTTTCTTACTTGAGTTTTGTGCACTCTATATATGCTGCCAACACATAGAGTATATACTTGCTTTTGCCATCAGAATGGCACGGCTGATAAGCTTCAGCAAAATTAGAGGTCGTCGCCCATCTAACACATTCCTTCCCAGCCAGAAGCACTCCTGATATTAGTCTTTCATCCCCAACCAGAGGAAAACAATACTGTGCATAATTATCAGGCTGTTAAGTTGAAGATGAACAACCTCCTGGTGCTCATCTTTGTGTCCCACATGCAAACAGGGGGTAGCAATCTGCCTGCCTTGCTCAGACACTAAACCTCCGTCTGCTACTTCAACTCACCATCCAGTCTCCCAGGCTAGCAAAGGCTTTTGTGTTTGAGAGGAGGAAAGATGTTCCTTTTCCCTTTTAAAGGGATATGAATTAAAGATCAAGGTTATACCCTCTGGGTTTTATTTCTTCTGCAAAAGACCATATTAAGCTTCATCAAATAGACTGAGAAAGACACTATAAAATAATGACTAAAGCCTTCAGTTGTAATAACAGTGGATGTAGAGCTAATGTGCAGATTGCACCTATTTACTTAGCAACATGAGACCAAGTTGATAACAGAACAAAAAGTTAAGTGGGAGAAAAAGTAATACATTTGTGTAGCTTTCTGAATTTTAGAAATTAGATATGCTTCTTTTGATTAAAAAGAAGTCCAGAAAGCGTAGCCAGATATCAAAAGGATCACAGGCAATAAACCCCGCTATTTTTCTATTTAAATGAAATAGAAGTTCAAAGCATTTTCAAATGAAAAGTTCACCAATACTGTCAAGATTTAAGAATAATAATTATTATTATTATGGAAATTTAGATAACTATAAAGTTACCCATGCACATGACTTTGAAGAGCAGTTTTTAACAGCAAGTATAACAAGCTTAAACGATGGCCAGGAGTCTTTAAGAGTAAACAGTATAAGCTTCACGAGTATCTGAATGAAGAGCTACAAGAAAAAGAGCAGAGATTTTTAGGTCTGTGAAGCCCCAGATGCATTTGAGATCTCTCTTCTTAAAGCTTAACTTGCCATCCAGACAACAACGTGTTTCCCGTGGCCCAGCAGGGGCAGGTGAGCAGAGTACCAGCAGCCTCAGAAAGCCTCTCCCGTGCCCCAGCAGCATATGTGACAAGACTGCGACTAGCTCATAAGATGCTAAGGAAAAAAGAAAAAAAAGACTTGTTTTAAAAATAGCTTCTAAACCTCCTTGCAGCTTGTCTTTAAGTAGATTTAAGATCTATTTAAAAAGCCTACCAAGTGCAACTCCTACACATCAAGGCAGTCAAAAGAAATATACTGCCTCCTTTCAGCCCAAGGGTTTCCTGTTTCAGATCCAAGTTTTTCACATTCCTGTGGAATTTTACAGGCACAGAAGTCTAGGAAAGCGTAGTCCTGCCGTGAACCATGTAGTCTGCACCCCTGCCGACTCACCTGGACAGCTTTCCCATTCTAAACTTGAACTAGATATGAACTTAGGTGGACAGGTGACATCTGTGTTCCCAGCTCTTACATTTTTCAACATCTTTAATATCTGCAGTTTTTCTTAAAGCTGCAGCTCTTGCTGTGAAAATATCAGCTTTCTGGTTTTTAGCAAAGAGAAATTTTTATGCCGTTATTTGCAAGGGAAAGAAGGCAGGGCAAGTCTAATAAATGTGATTTATGGTCTGAAAACCAAAGTCAAACAAAAAAGGGGAAAAGCATGTGTATTTCTAAATTCACTCATGAGTTCTGGGGCTGACTCAGTTTTCACAAATGCTTGATTTAGTGCTTTGATAACTATATTTCCATTTCACTGCTATCTGAAAGCAAGACAGAGAAACTACTGCTGGTGAGCCTTTTGGTGTTTAGTAAGATTTCCTGGAAGCATTCCCTTTCCTTCTCAACTCTAGACATTATGCTTGTGTTTTATTGGGGGTGGGAGGGGGAGCACAGCTTTCCAAAAGATTTTGCCAAAGATTCTTACAAACACTGAGCTCTTTCCTACCCGGTTGCCATCTCCCTACCTTGCCCCAGGACTACTCCTGGGATTTCCTAATCTCTGCATCCTTGCTGGGAAGAACAGCAGGAGCATTTCACAGATCACCCAAAAAACACTCCGTCCACTTCCAGATGCTTCCCTGCCAGCAGCAATTGAGAATTTCCACTGTAAATCGGCTCTTATGTTGTCCACAGCAGGTTTTTGAGGTGGACACTGTGGGAAACCCCCCTATATCACCACTGGATGCTCTATCCCATCCCATACCTTGAGGTGTTGATGCAACAGATTCACTGGCAGAACTGGTCCTCACTGCAGCTGCGGAGGTTGCTTTAGCGAGCAAGGATAACCCACAGGAATGAGCTCAGCCTGAAGCAGCTCCCCTCTCTGCAACACTGCTTAACACAACTGTCCTGGTTTCCAGTAGGGACGGGGTTAATTCTCCCCTGGCTCTGTGAGGGCACAGCTATTCCACCCCA
>VXBW01005679.1:59886-79048 GCA_013400375.1 Thinocorus orbignyianus
TGGCTCTTTGTTGCCGCCAAGGCCAAACCACAACAATAACTGAGAAATAAGGCCCCAACTTCAGATGTTGTATGTGAGTTATCCCAGCACATTCAGCTCCGGTAAATTAATTCCGCAAGCTGCTTGTATGGGATTTAGCACATCTGATCTGAAGTGGCACCTTTGCCTGCTGATCCAATTGCTTCATTAAAAAAAAAAAATTTTAAAAAAAAAAAAAAAAAAAGCCCTGAATCTAAAAAAAGATGGAGGAATCTGAGTTGAAGATGGCGTTTCCTATTGAACTCTGCTTGGGCAGAGACTCTCACCTCTTATTTGTGTAAGTATTTAGAGAAAAAAAAATAATGCTATGTTATAGCATATACATGCCTTTCACTTCTATCTACGAACACCACTTCCTAGGCAGCAGAATCTTCTTCCAAGTAGATTCATTTCTTTAAATCAGAAACCCGAGAATTATTTCAAACTGAAATAATCCAATTGATTTCACAGGAATTCCCAGACTACTGTAAAACACAGGTATGGCAATACTAGGGTTTTTGAGGGTCCTGCAATAAGGAGCTGTCAAAACAGAAGAGAAAGAGTCCAACAAGAGTCAGTGATTGTCTCCAGAAAAGTGACCTCTTCTGGTGATCTTCTGGGGTCACAGGGTCTCTGCCAGCACTTCCAAAAAACATTACATTCAAATTACATTGGATACATAAGCATCTGCACATTCCTGATCACACCACTCGAGAGGGAAGCCTTTTCCCTTCCCAAAGCTTAAAGCACACCAAATTATTCTTTGAAATCTTTTTATTTATTCATTATGAAGTCGCTCTTCCACAAACATATTTCTGCCAATTTTCTTTCATCTCAGCCAAGTACATCGTAACTGATAAGTAGAGCAGAAGACCAACTCTGCTGCTTCAGTTATCAGAAATAAAGCACGGCAGACCTACGTGGGGGTGTCAGCCAAGAGCTAGCAGGTTTTTCTCACCGAACAAAACAGAAATTGCTGTAAGTTACAGGACAGCTTTAGGTTTCCAAAAACTGAATATATTTAGCCTTTACCCACCCAGTTCAAGTACTGAAAGAGATTGATGCTATGGATCTCCCCCACACCATTTTTTTTAATCCTGTTGTGCATGTTTTCTCTGTGCCCTTTTTGATTCAATTTTCAAACTGTTGCTATTCTGAGCTTTCCTGGGTTTTCTCCTTGCAAGAAAGGGTTAGATGTTAAATCACTCACAGAAGATTACAAAATAAAGCTATGTAAGACAGGAAAATACTTCTTGTAGGCCAGTCCCACCTGTAGTGAGATCTCCAGCAGAGTTCCCACATGTCTCAGGAGGATCAGACCAGATGCTTCAAAGCTTTCAGATTCCATTTCAGTATTCAGCAAATTACGAAGTTTACTATAGCCTGAGTGGTGCTTGATCTTTGAGAAAAGATGATCTACAGACACTTTGTGGTTTGTGTTATCTTCAGAAACAGACATCAGCACAGGAGGCACCAGTGCCTGCATCTGACACATAAAGTGGAAGCTGTTTTGAAACAGTGAAGTGATTTCTTGAAAGTATTCAAGCTTGATACTTCTGGATTCACTTAATTTGCATTTAAATCTCCTTTCACTGTATTACCATGTTAAAAAAAAATCTTGCACTAAATTATCTTTTACAATAGTCATTACCCAAGTTTTTTCTTAAAGATGACAGGTTTCTCGACTGAACTCCAAGGAAAGCAGGCTGGCCCTATGTCCTAATTTAATTGTAGTTCTTTTAAATTAGTACTTGCAGCAGGAGAAGTAGCTATAAAATTAATAAATCCAGAAATTCATGAAGTAACTATAGGCTTTCTGAAAAACAGCATGAATGATTCATTGCTTTGGTTAAACTACTTATCATTAGCTCAAGTGGCAAAAAAGTGAAGGTAGCAGCTAGTGCTTTAAAATCCTAAGAAAAATGCAGAAGATGAGGCAGCACTTGGTCTCTCAGGAAAGGAACTGGACTGTAGTGTTCCCTTCCTCAAGGATTCAACTTCTATAAACGCCAAGAACAAGAAAACACTCTTCTGGGAATGTCTAACTCTGCATCCTTTTGATAAGGCAAACTTTTTACTTCATTTGGTTTAAATTGGGGAGTTAAAAAAACACACATCACATTTTCACTCTCCTACTTTAAAATGCAGTCTGTAGGTTCAAAGAAGGAAAAGCAATCACTCAAAATCTTCTAAGACCTTTCAGAATAGAATATATTAGAAAGCTACTAAATAGATGCTCAATACCCAAAGCAGCTTAGAGCAAAAAAAAAATAAAATAGAGATTATAAAACCCGACTGAGATGTTTATGTAGACTATCACAGTTCTGAAAACAAAGCCATTTTTTACCTAATGAGCCTGAAGCAAGCTATCATTTTCCTAGCTGTTCTTTCTACCTGTTAGTACTGGCAAATAGCTTGGGGAATCCAGTCCTCCTAATATACAACACGCAACCTGGCATACTAGCCATTCACATGGTTGGACATTACATTTCATTATGCCAGCCAAGAAAGCCTTTACTCTTTGAGAGAGATTTGACTTCTGAATAAACAAAAAAGGAGCATTTGTACCATTTTGTTACACCGAAAGGGAATGGGGAATTATAAGCACCTTTCTTCCCCCTCTCCTTCCTCAAGGAAGATATGAAATATTTCTGTAGGAAGTTTCAAGTAAAAGGCCCAAAGATAAAAATTAACTGAGACATCTAGGAAACACAAGAAGTTAAAATGCATCAAACCAATTAGTAGGAACCCATTGTCAGCCAAGGGCTTCACATTAGGCATGAGAGCTTGGTACCTTATTGTTAGGAAGGTACTTCTATCTGTATTTATTCCAGTCTAGTAATAGAAAAGACATTTCTATTGACAAGCACCTAAGCAACTCTAGTGAAGTTACAGAAAGCATCATTTCCCAATGCTTAGAAGCACACTAAAGGGGGACTGGAAGCCAACAGTTCATTTGTTGCCCATCTCTGGACCCACTCCAGCACCTCAATTATTATTTTTTTTTGTGATAAGGGGCCCAAAAATTTCCCCATGGCTCTCATTTGCTCTTAGGCTTCTTGGAGTTTTCATCCTTGTGCCTCACTCAACCGATTTTCTTCCTTAGTTCCAGCAAACAGTCTGCTGAATACTTTCTTTTCACCACAGGTTGCAAAATGCCCTGTTGATGACAGCAGACTGCAGGCTACAGCCGAACTCCTTTAATTTACAAGTTGCATCAGATACACCACCAAACAACAGACAAAATATCATGTTACCCCCGTTCCCGCAAATGCTCATCCTTGTGGGGAAGGAAATACTCCATCCTTACAAGAAGTCCCATACAAGCTTCTGATTTCATTGGCTTTTCTGGTCACTTGGTTCTTCTCTGGGAAAGTGTCCTGGGTTGAGAAGTCCAGGATTAACTTTTCTTCTAATGCTGGGAAAATTGCACTTTTAGAAGACTCTCGTGTCTGAATTCATGAAAATATTTACTTTATGGCCAGCCAGGCTCTGTGAGATACAAGGTCTCAGTGTTTTCAAGCCTTGCCAGGTGCAGGGACGAGGAGGAGCAAGGCCTGGGCATTTGACCCAAGCTGGCCAACAGGGTTATTTCATACCATGAACGTCACATTCGATATAAATTAGAAAAGTTTGCTGTGTAGCTGCTCTCCCTTTATGGTGGTGGGTCCAGACAGCTCCTTGCCCCAGTGCCGGTCCACTGAGGCCTTTCTGACCTCCCGAAGCTGTTGCACTCAGTGTCCAACATTTGCTGTCCCTGCTGGGAGGGCACAGCTTCTACTGAGAGAATTGGCTGAGTATAATTCTTGTAAATCTTAAATCAGTGTCGGGATTAATACTGGTTCTTTAGTGTTATTGTTAATTATTTAGTCTTACTCTATTAAATCTATTTACATTTCAACCCCTGTGTTTCTTTGCATTCCCCAATTCCCCTTTCCTGGGTGGGGAGGGGTCATCGGGTGCTAGAATAATTGTCTGCATGACAATAAATTGTTATGGGTTTTCTCAGACCATAACAGAAAGCCACTAGCTGAAATTAATAGCACTGCAGAAGCACACACATTGGCATGGAAATCAGCAGCTAAGCCAAGAAACACAAAGACCTGTTAGACATTTGGAGTATTTCTTTAACTCGTGCCTAGTGCATTAGAAGTTCAAAGGTGGGGAGAAAAGGGAAAAAAAAAAAAAAAAGCCACTTTTGCATCTGTCCAGAAGATCCAAGCAAAAAAGTGCCTGGAGCAGATCTTACATGTGGAGAGCGGAAAACTCTTTTGGAACATGGCCCATAATCATGCTTCTCAGCTGATCCTACCGAAGCGCTGGAAACTGATGTTCCTAACATGAAAAGACATGGAATGAAAACAGTCAAGAAGTCATAGGCTGAAAAAAGAGAAAGTTAATATGCTCCTGCTCTGATAGCTCTCAGGCAGGACACTCCTGCCATGAAGATGATCTGACAGTTCATTTCCCTAACAAAACATCACTCTTTACTGGTCAGTAAAGAAATCTCTCTTTACTGGTCATGCCTCCCAACCCTGGCCATACTGATATTTTTTTATTAGTGCATATGCTCAGGCTCCAGGCTTTCTTCACTATCTTTCAAAATCTGCTTCAGGATTAGGAAATCTTACAGAATCTCAATCTCCATTGTCTTTTATAATTTGTTTTTATTTTGTCCAAGTTCTGTATCATGTACCGATTCAGTAGACTATCTCCCATCTAAAGTGACACAATCTCCCCACTACCTCTTTACCTCTCCTGTCAGAGTACTATACATATTGGATGCTTCCAACAGAAAATATTTTATTTTCTAAAAAATATCCTAGCTATTTAAAATTTTGTTTTTCTCTTTCATAAACTGCCTGATGGTTAAGCAACATTTTCCAACTGAAAAAAAAAAACCCACACAAAAAGTAGCTACTATTACTGCTTATAGGTTTAGCTTTGCTTTTCTATTCAGAAATTGCAGTACTAGAACGTAGTGGGAACAGAACTCAAATGTGACACCCACATATCTTTGATGAATTAAATAAATCTTTTCTTCTAAACACAAAACACCACAAAATTGTTATCCATCTTCTTGAGAGATTTCACTGCAATTTGCCTCTCCGAGATGGCAGCTTTTGGGCAGGCATTGTAACTTTTACTTTTTGTACTTCTATTTTTATATTTTTATTCTTTGCTGACAGCATTCCTGAATAGCTGAGACATTTTCCAGATTTACACACACCTTGTAGGCAGCCAACACCACAGAGCTGCTACAAGAATGGAGAGGGCAACAGTCAAAGACCTATCATACACAGGGCTTATGAACACCATTTTTATCCACACATCATCAGGTTTGTGATGAAGGCTTAAAGAAGACACAACAAAGACATACCTTTCCTTCCATAAGCAAAAAGTTATATGTCACGTGAAACTAATTCAGGAAATAGTTCCTTGGACTAGAGAAAAACTAGCCTGCAAAGGGACACTCTCCAGACCTCCACTTTGTCCTCTGCTCTTTGCTGCAGCCACGTTCCCTTCAGTGTGGAAGCTGAGTTGCAGCATCTTTGAGCATCTTTGTCATGGATTAAACTGAGAATTACCATGAAACCAGGTGTGCAGAAATACCAACTGAGAGAGGAGGAGGAGAGGAGGAAAGTGTGCATCAGGTCCAGCTTAAGCCAATAGTGTCAAACTTTAAAATAAGGACGCTGATTACAGTGAAGGCAGACCTAACATTATAAAATCTCATCCCTGGTGCTGCATTTATGTCAAGGGAAGGCATTGCTGATTCACAGAAAGGTAGGAAGCTCAATTTTGTAAACACGCTATTGGCCCAGGACTTGAGCTAATACAATTCTTGGCCCAGAGATTCTCTGCATGTGCTCGGACAAGCCAGCTCCATGCTCTCTCTCTCAAAACCCCACCTGTACAACAAGGATGCTACTTCTCCATCTCACTCTTTGGGGAAGAAGACAGGGACTTTTAGCACATATTGGAACCAAAGTTGCAGGGAGCAGGAGCCAGGAGAGCAGCAATGGCCGGTCTGAGCTTATGTGACTAATGATGGGGAGAGGGAACTTGCCACCACACTGAACATAAATGATGTGGCTTTCAGGAAAAGGGGGAAGTTTGCCAGAGCTGTATTTAAACAGGTGGTTTAAAAACACCATCTGTGATATCAACTGCCCATGCTGAACAAGAATTAACTGGTTTTGGGGAGGAGTATATGAAAATCAAAACCCATTTATGATTCTACGATTGGCCAAGATGCCTGTAGCCCTCGTTCTCCACATCAGTTGTGGTTTTGACACTGTGTCACCAAGCTGTGGCACAGGGGAAGGCAGCAACAGTAACACAGATGATGTCACAGCATCCACCCTTTGAAATGTGGTACCGGTTGGTCTGAAGATGGTCTAAAGATATAAAAGAGGTGGGGTTTGAAGGAGTAAGTCAAACATTTTATTCGCCCAAGGGGTACAGTTGTGGGAAGAGCAAAAATCAGACAAACTTCTGACCACCAAAGTCCAGGATACAGACCACCCTGCCACAGTCTTCAGCGCTGTGAAAATCATGCAGCAGATCAGGGCTGTGACACACACATGGCGGTTTTACGGCCACAACAACAAAATCTGAGAGAGCTGGTCAGGAGCATTGATTTGCATAACCAAGGATCCAGTCATTTCTCTAAAAATAGTTGTAAATAAAGGACACAGCCCAAGTTGGTAGAAGTCCTTTGCTTTGGGTAGGAGGGCAGCAGCCTCCATAACCGCTAATACTGTGCTGGGGAAGGGTTACGGGGAGGTTCTACTGAAGCAAGCAATGACTTTGCAATGAGTTTAGCAGCTGTGCATAAAACCAACCTGCTAAAAGGCATTACCTCTAATGAGATTATCAGACTCTCACATGTCTATTCCATGAAAGCTCCATCACTTTAATTACTAAGGGTCATATGTCAGATGATGATTCAGGTGAGAAGAGCATTTCAGGCAGGCAAATGATGGGTCTAAGAAGGTGGGCTTAAACACAGCTGTGTTTTGAAAAAAAATAATCCAGTAAATCAGAAGGTATGGAAAATACTGGAAGGTGCCAATTGCCTGTCCCTCTTGCAAGGCTTCATATAAAATTAAGGGAGGCAGGAATGACAACAAAACCCACTACACAGCACCAAGGATCATGCTGTGAACACAGGGAAGGGTTATTAACCTGCTGCCCAAACATGCAGGCTTTCAAACAAGTGCCTAAGCAGAGGGAACAATGTCATTTATCTAATTAAAACTTGGTAACTTTTTCCTTTCTTGAGAGCAAGGAGTGCCTCATACTCTGTTTCAGTAGCTAAATTGCCTCAGGAAATAAAAAGCTTTTTAAAAGTCGCAGACAGGATAGCTTTGAAATTTCAAACTGCCCGTACAAAACAAAAACAAAGCAGATAACAAGGCATCACGGTTTTGCAGCTTTTAATTCATTTTTTCAGTTCAACTGGCATAATGTTCATCTCCCCTTCTTTGTGCAATCCCCTAAAATCCTGAACTGTGGAAATTTATGTTTCTTCAGGCTTGTTCTTTTATTAAAAGCCTTTAGCATTGCCCAGTAAGTTTGACTGATGCTTTGCATTATAGGACACAGTTGCTTCTGGCTTTGCCAAATGTTATCCATTTGGAGCAATACCGCCTCTGCTGAACGTTAGCCTCAAGCTGATTATCTTGAATATAAAAATAAAAAAAACAGTCAAAATGGTTCAACTGTTTCTAAATAAAATACTAGAAAAAAATGCTGGTTTGAACATCAGATGAGTTTATATATATATACATATACTTTTTTTTTTTTTCTTTGAAATGCTAGGGCAACCTGTTACCTTGAAAGAGAAAATTGAAGTTTGGCAGAGAGGGCTTCTGAGTCAGGCAATGAAAAGAACTTGGCCAGGTTTCAGACATAAAGAAAATAATATTTTCTTAAATTCAGGTTGCTAAAAATTCTGCTCCTAACTGAACACACAGTGCCCCAGGGTACAGCCAAGCTGCCTGAGTGCCATCCTCCCAGAGGATTACCAGGACAAAACTGGTCTTTCCTGTAAATTGAGGGGGCAAGAGGTGGAACAGATCCCAGGCACGAAGCCTCTCCTGGGGGGCAGGTGGCCACAGTCCCAGGGTTGGGAGGAGGGAGCCATCTGGTCCAAAAGCGGTTAACAAACAGGCTCAGGTGGGAAGTGGAGGAGAACACTAAAAGAAGGAGTGAAGTCAGGGCTAGAAAAGACAAAACCCGGATCAAAGCAGCAGGGAAAATCAGCCCATGGAGGCCTATAGAGGCTCAGGCTGGAAAGTGCAGCAGATCCCGTGGCTGTAGTTGTTCAGTGAAGGGAAGGGAAGGAGGTTGGACCAGAAACAGCACTGAGACTAAGGCTAACGGTAACAAGAATGAGAGATTAGGACTCCAGCAAGTCACCAGGTTTGCTCGTAATTTAACTGAGTTTGGATGGATTTTTGGTTGATGAAGGATGTGCCATCCCCTGATCGCATCTCACTTTTCTGCTCCTGAACAAATACAGGTTGAGCAGAGAACGGCTGGAGAGCAGCCCTGAGGAGAAGGACTTGGGAGTGCTCATGGATGAGAAGCTCCACATGAGCCGGCAGTGTGTGCTGGCAGCCCAGAAACCAACCCCATCCTGGGCTGCATCAAAAGAAGGGTGAGCAGCAGGTCGCAGGAGGTGATTCTACCCCTCTGTACTGTGCTTGTGAGACCCCACCTGCAGTAGTGTCCAGCTCTGGAGTCCTCAGCACAGGAAGGACACAGACCTGTTGGAAGGGGTCCAGCAGAGGGCCACCAAGATGACCAGAGGGCTGGAGCACCTCTGCTATGAAGACAGGCTGAGAGAGATGGGGCTGTTCAGCCTGGAGAAGAGAAGGCTCCGGGGAGACCTTAGAGCAGCCTTCCAGGATCTGAAGGGAGCTCCAGGAGAGCTGGAGAGGGACTCTGTCAGTGAGTGTAGTGATAGGACAAGGGGTAACATTTTTAAACTGAAAGAGGGAAGATTTAGATTAGATCCCAGAAATAAATTCTTTGGTGTGAGGGTGGTGAGGCACTGGAACAGGCTGCCCAGAGAAGCTGTGGCTGCCCCATCCCTGGAGAGGTTCAAGGCCAGGCTGGATGGGGCTTGGAGCAACCTGGTGTGGTGGGAGGTGTCCCTGCCCAGGGCAGGGGGTTGGAACTGGATGATCTTTAAGGTCCCTTCCAGCTCCAACCATTCTGTGATTCTATGAAGTCAGGTTCGCTGCAGCTGGCCAAAATGGCTGTAGCGCCCTCAGACACACAGTTTGGGTTTGGGTTTGCTACATTATTAGCGAGTTTACTGTGACCTTAAAAGGTTACACTTTGAGAGCACATTAAGACTCCGCAGCTGTGTTCCTCCATTTTCAAGGTTCACCAACCACCTTCTACTTTATGCCCATACAGCACATTTTTAGTGGCAAGGACTGTCTTAAATTGTGTGTTGAGACGTAAATTTGAAAACTCCCACTGCTTGATTTCTAGGTGCTACAGTAATAAAAACTCTTAGGAATGCACTCAGTTTTTTTGCCTTACTGCTAATTTTTAGATAAAGGAGTGGCAACAGTGTGCTCTCTGAGCACCAATCACCATAAGATTCGTTGCATCAAGAATTGCATCAGTTCATTATTTCCACCTTCCAGCATCACTTTCAGGCATGATATGCCCAATATGCCCACTTAGAGATCCCAAACAATGCTTGTATATTAATTTGCCTTGCCTTTTTAAGAATTTTTTCCACCCTACATTTAACAGCACAACCAACCACTGAACTTGGATTGGAGAAGTCAATGAATTGCTTTTCCCACTCCGTATCAACTGTTCTGTAGCTAAACGTCTCACTCCACAAAACCTTTTTAAACTTCACTTCTTAAACAGATGAATGGTTCATTCATATGTGATGGCACAAGGTCTACTGAATGCTTCTGACCTGATGGTGGAGAAATGTCATTATGGTTGAAGCTGTTTCTGTGAACTCCTTCATTTGAGCCACAGCACAAAGTTTTTCTGAAGTCTGATCAAAGGATTTATTGCAACGACAAGCCCAGCTCATTCAAACTATTGTTCCTCTGCATCTGAGAATCAGGATCCTTTAATGTTACATTTCTACAAAAGTGTTTCACTCCAGCTAATGCAATATATAGCAAGACCATATTTTTTGCAGTGCAAAAGAATTCCCCTTCAAGTCATGATGGTTAAAAAAAGGAACTAGACATCTCGGTTTTAAGAAACAAAACATGTGGTCATGCCCACCATGTGAAGTCATATGGTTGACATACGATGATTTCTGCCAGGAGTTCAGTGTGTTTTACTGCAGCTTGCTTTCAAGTGCCTTTGATTTCCTCATCCCCCAAAATGCTGATATTATCATAGGAAAAAAAAACAGGAAACTTACGTTACCTTTAGACACATATCATCACATTAGAAACCCCAAGACCACTTAACTAGCAGCTTATTTTGTCCCAAGTCCATTCAAACTATGACACTGTGACACTACTTAGTACTCTTTTTGAACAACTTTACAAAATACGACCTTTCTGTCACTGTTTGTTCCCTTCAAAGCGTTTGAGGTTTGAATAAAGACACACTTCAACAAAACGCATCAAATAGAAGCTTGAGGGTACAAATGTTTTAAGGACAGAAAAGATTAAAACAAAAAACCCACACTCCATGACTAGCATAGACAGAAAAAGGAGTAACATTTCAATTTCAGAAAACAGAGCTCGGTAGCACAATTTCCCGATATCTTTGGGCAATTTCTCAGCTTGAAGAAGATGCTACTCCCCAGCCAAAGACTTCCAAGAAGTTAAAATAAAAGATGCTACTGATTTATTTTTCTACAAGGGCTCATGTAGAATAAATACGATTATGCTCCAACCCGCACAAAGAAGCAGGTGGGCTCAAAAGTCCATCCCTGTGGTTCTAGGCATTACATGCTATAATACTCTGCCAAATTTAACCCCTTCCACATCCCTATCAGGCAAAGATTATCTTCTAGGTGACAGTCGATAGCCAGCAGGAACTGTGGTTGTGCTGTCAGTATCCGTCCCTCATTAACAGCCTCTGAAATATTAGCCCAGAGGAATATGTATTTCCAAGGCAATTAAATTCCTAAAAAAAACCCCAAAAAACAACAAAAAAAATATGAGAAAGGATCAGTAGCAGGATAAAGCTGGAAGAACAAAACTAGTGACCTTCTGAGGAGAGAGTACAGACTGTGTCTGTCCTTCATACCTGGAGAAGTGAGCGTGGGGCATGGGGGCAACACAGACACACTAGTGAGGCACATGGGACAGAGTGGCATTACTGGTAAGAGAGAAAAGAGAGAACCTGAAGAGGAAGGCAAAATCCATGGAAAATTTGGGCTGCATGTACTCCATGGCTGACAGAATTTCTTGTTTTTCAATACTGGCCAATGAAACTTATCTCTGTGTCTAACATACCTGACCTGCAGTGAGGTGTTCTTGGAAGGATGTGCGCCCTTCATGGATGTGAGGCTTACAGTGGCAGAGCCTGTTAGAAGTCTCTCCGAGGATCAGAAAAGACTTGCTCTGGTTTTGGTACTAGCCTCTCATTAGCAACATTGCACTAAAACAATCAGCAGTTTGCTTAAATCCTTCATAAATATCTCAAGTGAGAATATTCAATCCTTTCAAATCCTCCTGGTGCCATTCATAACCAAGAATTCAATCCCTTGAGGAGGGATTCTGTCCAACATAGCCAAAGTCTTTTATTATGGTTATTCTGGTGCCTCCTTTATGAACTCTTGTCTTTTGATAGCATCATTAATACTGTCCTGACTCTTCTCCCTCGCAGACAAGCTATTTTTCAGCAGTACAATCATTGGGTGATTTGACAGATCGCCAAATTTATTCTTGCCTTTCACTTATTTTTAAAAGCAGTGCTTCAGCCTGTTAATGCAAAGGAAAAAAAGTATCTCCGTCCCCTTCCCCCCTGCCCCACCAACCATGATCACAACTTTGGATCTTCTTAGGTCATGTCTAAAGTCAGGTAATGATGAACTCCAGCCTCCAGCTAGGAGAGATGACACAGGCTCCCCAGCCAGGCACAAGGCTTTGCTTTGGTCTGTATAACTCTGTACAAAAAGTCCTACCAGACAGTCACTCTCAACCCAATAAAAATTTCCTAATCCTTACCTCCTCCTGGCCAAGCACCTGGGTAATTCATACCATCATAGTCTCCAGTGAAACATATACTTAAAATCAAAGAATCATAGAATGGTTAGAGTTAGAAGGGACCTTAAAGATCATCCAGTTCCAATCCCCTGCCAAGGGCAGGGACGCCTCCCACCAGAGCATGTTGCTCCAAGCCCCATCCCGCCTGGCCTTGAACCCTTCCAGGGATGGGGCAGCCATAGCTTCTCTGGGAACTTCTTCCAGTGCCTCACCACCCTCACAGCAAAGAATTTCTTTCTGGTATCTAATCTAAATCTCCCCTCTTCCAACTTAAAACCATTACCTCTCGTCCTATGGCTCCACTCCCTGACAACGAGTCCCTCTCCAGCCCTCCTGCTTGCTCTCTTCTCATTACATTTTGTTAGGATTTCCTTAAGCTGTATAGAGATTTTGGCTATAAGTAATGCACAAGCAGATCAAAGTGGCGGTTTGCCAGACCTATGAACAAGACCATGCATTAGGTCTTCTATTCCTGTGCTACAATCATCTGCTATAAGGTTTTCCAGAGGGAGATTATTAACAACTGCTATCCCAACCCCAAATGTTTTGTGGTACTGCAACGTTACACACTGTATTTTCATTAAACATAGCTAAATGGGTTATTTGAAACAACCAGCCTCTGCAACCTTCCCTGCTGCTGAACAATGTGGCCAGCCAGGGTAACAACATGAAAGATGTTTGCTTTTGTCCCTCTTACTGTCAATGGTCTTTGCTTTTCATCACAGTCAAAATGTCCTCATTCCTTTATCTATACGGGATTAACCAGAGCATGAAATATTCCTGCAGAAGTATGGGGCTTTAAGGCCACTGATTACCTTCCTCCACCTAGTAGTTGTCATTTATTTCTACAGAAAAACTGTAGAACAAAATAAGTTTCACTGCACAGAACGTTGTTTGATTCCATCCATGAGAAAATATTTCACAGAATCACAGAATCTTTATGGTTGGAAGGGACCTCTGAGATCATCAAGTTCAACCACACACACACAAAACCAAAACAAAACCAACACCAAAACCAAAAAAACCCCCACCACAAAACAAATCACCCAACCCAACAATCTTGGCCACTAGAGCATGCCCTCAAGTGCCACATCTACTCGTTTCTTAAATTCCTCCAGGGATGGTGACTCCACCACCGCCCTGGGCAGGCCATTCCAGTGCCTGACCACCCTCTCAGTCAAGGAATTCCTTCTAATATCTAATCTGAACCTCCCCTGTTGCAACTTCAGACCATTTCCTCTGGTCCTGTCATGATTCCCTTGGGAGAAGAGGCCAACACCCACCTCTCTACAACCTCCTTGCAGGGAGTTGTAGAGGGCAAGGAGGTCTCCCCTCAGCCTCCTCTTCTCCAAATTAAACATGCCCAGTTCCCTCAGCCTCTCCTCATATGACATTCTCTAGACCCCTCACCAGCTTGGTGGCTCTCCTCTGGACATGCTTCAGCACCTCAATGTCCTTCTTGTAGTGAGGGGCCCAAAACTGAACACAGCCCTCGAGGGGAGGCCTCACCAGTGCCCAGGACAGAGACACCATCACTTCCCTCCTCCTGCTGGCCACGCTGTTCGTGATCCAGGCCAGGATGCTGGTGGCCCTCTTGGCCACCTGGGCACACTGCTGGCTCATGATAAGCTAGATTTAGGATTCTCAGCACAATCACTTACATAGTCTGTTCAAAATAAAGACAAAATAAATCCAGTGACATTTGTTACATACTCCATACCCTTTGGTGCATAGGGTGCCAAAGACAGGAAATAATCAATAAGAGGAAAATTTTCTCTACTTTAGAAAAAAATCTAATCATAATTGATAATTTTCAGGTCTTTCCACAAAATCTCCATGACTTTGCAGTTGGCACTAGCCCAGCAAGCTCATGAACCAATTATCTTAAATCACCGATGATTTTTTAAATCAGACCTTGAATTTCACAGTGTCTTCCTCACATCTGGTTGCTACTATGATGAGACCAATTCAAATTGGGGATTTAGAAAAAGAAGCACCTCCTCTGCAAAGACCATCCAGTTCCAGATATATTTCACATTAGCTTAGTCTTTCTTGCATTATTATTAATGCATGAGTTGTGGCACAGCGAAGAAGGGAGTGAATCAGTTTTCCATGCCTGCAATTCTTCTTTAGAAGATCTTACCCACATAAGACTCTTGGAAAAATCTCTGTTTACTTGCACTACAGACCTACAATAGCAGTAACTATAGGACCCATCGGAGTAAAACAGTCTCCAGGTTTTGTACCATCCAGTCAGTTACTACGGTCACTGGTTACCAACCATTTTGATTCAACGTCTTTTTAAAATTTTCCAGAAAGAATGAACCTCTTCCGTGAACTGAAGCAGCCTGAGACAGCAGGTTTAAAAAATCAAGGAATTCCCTTCTGCCAAATCTTTTAAGAGTATTCTATGAGACAGATTTATTAACTTTGATTTATACCTACTCCAGCCATGATTAAGTAACATAATGATACAGAGTATTAATGACAGTGATGCTCCAACTGCCAAGGGATATTTATAGAGATGACCAGTGCAAACATATATCAGGAATTAAACCTCTGGATTAGAAGAAGGTTTTGTAACTTCTGTAACTTGACTATTTAGGGAGCTACTGAGTTTAAATGGAAGAACAGAATTTTTACACTGAAAAATGTTATTCAGCCTTGGAATGGGCTGCCCAGGGAATGGGTAGAGGCACCATCCCTGGAGGTACTTAAAAGATGAATTGACATAGTGGTTAGAGACCTGATTTAGTTTTTTATCAGAGTTAGTTTGATGGTTGGACTAGATGATCTCAAAAGATCCCTTCCAAACAAGACAATTCTATGACTCCAGGAATATTTAAATATTGTATTTAAACTGGATATACATGTGGCACGCCATATTGACATCAAGTTAGTTGCAGCAGGTGATTAAAATTGTGGTAGTGCAGGAAATAATAACCTAGATCCCTTTGCTTAAAAAGCAGTGGGAACAAGGTCTCCTTCTGTTAGGACCGGACTCCTTCTCCCAGCCGGCAAGCTGCAGGCATGCTTTGTCTGAACAGACCATGAATCCTATGGTAGAGAAGGATGTACCCAACCAAGTGTGTGAGCTCAGTCACAGATTCTGGACCTTCACGGTGTTAATGTCTGTAAATAAAGGGAGTGTTGCTGGGAGGAACGTGGCATCAGCAGCCCCGCAGCCACACTTCACCCAACAGATGCAAAATGTCCTGTCTGGCAGCCACAGTATGTGCAAATTTTATGCTGGTTTGTGTAGATGGCCCATTTCTGGCATCCAAGGAAATGTCCAAACCCCATCTCCATTCCAAAGAGGTTGGTGGGGAAGAGCATTATTTCTGTAACAGAAAGGGAATGGTTATGTCAGCCTTGCTGGTGCAGAAAGGAGGGGAATGGCGTGACTGCTTTGGCTGTGCTGGGGACAGGCCAGGACCATGGCTCTCGGCTGGAGGTACTGCAGTCCGTAAAGTGAACACAACATCAGGGTAGCTTCTTTTGGCCCCTGCTGTTCAAAGAGGCTGTGCAATTGAGGAGGTCTGTGTCCTAGCAGAGCAAGGGGTGGGTTGGGCAGCAGAGAAGCAGGGGACCTCCTCCCCGTCCTTGCTAACGCACCTCCCTCCACCAGCGCTGAGGAGAGAACTACAGGGCCACAAATGCTGGAGGCCTAAATTCAGCTAAATCACTTAATTCCTTCCCCTTTCCTTCCTCTTCCCTTGCTTCCCCAAATACTTTAACAGCTACAATTAGGGCAGTGCCAGTGGGAAGTGGAAGGCTTAACATCATCTTAACATAGGTCAAGTGATATTACTTTGATGCCACCAAGCAATAAAAGAATAGCAGCCCAGGGTTAAAACTGAGTCACAAGATTAAGCCTACTCCCTAAAACACTATTCTAAAAACTTTATAGAATAGTCTAATAGTCGAGAAGTTTATATTCTGTCTTCTCTGGCACAGCGCTGCCATATAAGCTAAACTACAACCCTATATCCTCTTAGAGTATGGGTCAGCTGAGTTAAAGACACTTTTCTAGAAAGCACTGATTTATTAGTGTCTCCACTCTTCCAGTGGTAACCTCACACGGCAAGATTTGTGTTGCATTTTTTTTCATTACCACTTTGATTGTCAGGGTTCCTGAATGAAAAGGGAAGACATTCACGAACAGGAGATTCACAGCAATGTCGTTTATGGAAAAAATACAACATTTTTTTAGCATTACTATTTTCTCCTGCAGGTTTTAAGAAGTTAAAGTAACTAATAAAGTAGATAGTATAGAATATGAGTAAAGAATAGAGGTGCCCCTGCTCAGGGCAGGGGGTTGGAACTGGGTGATCTTTGAGGTCCCTTCCAACTCTAACCATTCTATGATTCTAAGCTGCAGACTCTTTTCACAATTTCTCCAATTAACTTTGCCAGTTACAGCTGAAAATTCCCGTCTCTGCTCTCTGCTGTGCCTAGTTCAGGATGGCTGGCCAGTCCTCCACGCAATGCCATATTTCATTAAAACACCCCAAACTGCAGTTTGGGGTACAGCTTGTGGTGCAGTAGTTTTAACCTTAGTGCCTGATCCTTTTCTTTAGCCACAACAAAATAAACACAGCTGCCTTAGAATGAGGACAGAAAATATATTTGTAAGCTTAATAATCAGCTTGTAACCCCTCTCTTCTCTTCCCACTCCTGCAAACACAGCCCAGCTGTGAAGTCTGTCATGAAATCCGCATGGGCTGTGTTGTGGGAAGGGAGTGATGGGAGAACATCCTTTTCATTTCCTAAATTAAAAGCAGCGATTGAATTAGCAACCCCCGCCTCAGCAACACCGCTGCCCAGTGCAGCATGTGACTGAGTTGGATGCATCTAAACAATAGGCCCATACAGATGATGCACAATAATTCTCTGCCTGAATTGGGATCTGTCTTAGCACCTGCTGCAGCTGAAGTCCCCGTCTGTGCTCCCTGGAGAGCTATGGCATGTCAGTACTTCATGTGCTTGGTGTCACTGTGCTTCCTGAGCTCTTGTTTTATAGGAATGAAAGAGAATTTGGAGAGGGGAGGGTTGGAGGGAGGCTCATAGAAGCACGCAAGTGTGCGCATGCACAAGGAGCATTGAGTTTTAATTAGAAAACAGGTTGGGGGGCACTGACACTGTGGGCAAACACTTAGTGTGGTGCAGAAGTAATTAGGTGCACAAATCTCTGCTGTTAACAGACTCTTCAATACCTACTATCCCCAGTGATGCACAAAATAAAAAGGGGATCATGTGTGTGTAAGGGGCTGGAAAGCTTTTTCACTTCTCTTTATCCAGGGGGACCAGTGACAAAGGAAGGAAGGAGAACTGGGAGGATACAACACTGGGTGGCCAGAGTATGGGTCCCCCCCTCACTCCTCCTGCCCTGCTTCCTCTCTCCCCTCGCCACAGTATCCTCCCTGCCAAATATATTCATTTGCTTCTCTCAAACTATGAGCTTAGTTACTGGTCCATCACATGTTGTGTTCTGCTTCTCCACCACCGCCTCCCTTTATTATTACAAGTTTCATCCCTCTCATTCCTTACTGCAACTGCACCCCCAGGCTTTGCTGACAGGCAGGAGGAGGACAAAGGCTATGTCTTTATTTCATTTCTCTGTATATTATTCAGCTTGCTTGCAGATCTAGCCCAAATGTGAGCTGACCACTCTGTACTGGATATGCAACACAACAGTAAGAAACCCAGAAGCTTCTCTTTGGCACCGATTATTTCCTGTCTCCGTTTAAAAAACCTACTTTCCTAGTATTTCCATCTCAGGGACTCTCAACTGCTTTTTAAAAATTTAGTCACATTCCAGTCACATTAAAACTTGACACTGAGAGTAGCTGTGAATGTAAGGTATATGCATTTTAAAAGTGCCTTAGCACTGAGTAATGGTATAGTACAAACGAAGTTAGCAATTACTGCATGTTACATTCTGCCCCCTTATTCTCAGTGAGTAACCCAACGCCCCAAATTAGGACCTTTCATATACTCTGACAATTCTGCTCTTTATATTCTGCCAAAATAAATCAGAAAAAAGTAAATAAGAGACAATACCACTTTTCATGAGCTCAAACATGCAAGCAAGTGGCATTCTGGATTCACATGGACTCAATAATCGTAAAGGTCTTTGCCAACCTAAATGATTCTATGATTCTATGATTAAATTCCACATCTCCCTCAGTGCTTCAGATAATTTTTCTCTCTATTCTACTAAAAAGTATGTAAAACCTCAAAGATCATATTTTCTTGGATTTAGTTAAGTGCCTGCATCTGCAGGTAGGCACAAAAATGAGTGTCCTGCTTTCTGGCTTCAGCTTGCACTTTGGAAACAATGATTAAAAATTCTGACTACTCACCCCAGATCTGCTGCTCCACCACCTGCTGAAACACATGGGAACTGTTCTTTCCGTATCAGTAAGCCCCGACTCAGCTGCTGTTGGACCTAACTTCAGGTATGCAGCTTTGAAATTACAGAAGGTCCCTAAAGGTCACATAAATTGTTGCTGGAAGAGTCAGGAGAAAAGCTGAACAGTCTGCTTTTCCAGTTCCTTGTCTCACCATCCCAGAGCAATAGCTTGGTGTGCATAAATGAGTGAAACTTTCCATTTATATTGTTCTGCTCTTCGTTTTTTTTGTAATTTATATATCTTGTAACCAAATTCTCTTTCCTGGGCAAATTGGGGAGGTCCTATAAAAAAGGTAAGATACCGCCTATGTAAGAAGGGACAGTAAAATTGTTTCTCAAACTGTAGAGATACTTGCATTGTTGCTGAGGTGAGTTCACATGCAATTGCACAATAGGGTACACGGAGGCATGCAAGTGATATGTGATGAGCTTTGCACGGTGGTGACCCTGACACCGCTGTGATAGCTCTGTCACTTCCTCACATATTGCAGTCACAGGATCACAG
>VXBW01005681.1:0-28043 GCA_013400375.1 Thinocorus orbignyianus
CTATGAATCTATGATTCTATGATCATAGTATGTGTTGAAAGTTTGTCACAACTATGCTCAATTTATCACATATATAAAGTTTCTATATCACATATGTAAATATCACAACTTGCACTTGTATTTTTGTTGAATTTATTCTCACTGAAACAAAACTAAGTTAAATCCTTCCTCACTCTTCTTTACATTCTGCAACAAGAAAGAAAAATAAATAGCAATTCACTGAAGTTCTTACTTAGGAAAATTGTTTGCATTCCAAGAATCTTATTAAAACTGTTGTAATGACATAATAGAGAACAGAGAGATTTTTGAAAGTGGCCTGAAATTCTATTTCTTCAGTGGTAAAGATGTGAGATGCAAAGAGTATGAGCCAGAATCCTGAAAAGCATCTGTAGGCATCTTTCTGTTACTCCTATCATCACTTAGGCAAAAAAAAACAATCAAAGAAACAGTCTGTTCTTGCAGTACTACTGCAGTCATGCAAAATGCTTAACTGCCTACAAATTCTGAAAGATTTCTGTTAATAAAAACATAGCTTATTATTTCTTTTCCCCCATGCTTCTGAGTTTCTGTTGTACACAAGCCAAAAAATCTTTAGTAATAATGGCGTATAACTATTCACTGTACTGAGCCTTAAATGTTTTGGACTTTCTGGCTGTTATAATGATATTCAGGAAATGTTAATATATGGACAATGAGAACAGAGCATGTATAGTTTAAAAAATAATCACTGGAATAATACATCTATACAATATTTATCATAAGAAACATTTGGGGAGAACAAGAAGCCCAAATACAGAATCATAGAATGGTTAGAGTTGGAAGGGACCTTAAAGATCATCAAAATATGTTTTAGAAAAGCTAAATGTCAATAAATGAAGAAACTATAGTACAAAGTTATGGCCAAACCCACTGTATTTTTAGCCAGCAAGATTTTTGAGGAACAGTATTTATGCATTAGTTTTTTCAAAAAAACCCAACCCAACCTACACCCTAATTTTGTCCCCCAAACAATAGACAATATATGCATTTAAATGACACTTTAAGAATAGCAAATATGATCTTTATTTTTTCAAACACTGCAAATTAAAAAAATTATCTATACCTCCCGATATATTGGTCAAATAAGGATTTCTTGCAGCATGATAAATAAGGAATCCAGCAGTAGACTTCGTCTTAGACCACCTTTTAAGAGGAAAAAAAACCCACCACACCACAAAAACAGCTTTAGAATAAGACTGGTCTGGTTCAATTGTCTCAACTAGATAAATGATGACCCTCAATGAATTACTGATTACATGGAAATGTTTGTTTTGATTGATACAGCTCAAAATACTATGGGTAAATAAATAAATAATAAAAAAAGAGATATCAGTGGTTCTTATCAAACCAAACCACATTGTTTTTCAAGATCTCTACTAAACTAACAAATTAGACAGGAACATATGACCTTAGTTGTTTATGTCTGAAGAGTGATTGTATCTGCCAAAGTGTTATTGTCTAAAATAGTCATTAAAAATCCACAGTAGGTAATTTTCATTTCCTAACTTGTGACAATCTCTCCAAAACATATTTACTTTATTGGTTTCTTAACTAGAGGTAGGTAATTTGTAGGTCTTTTTAATATACTGTGCACACTTTATTAGTTTACTAATGTAATGCAGGATAGCCATACACAGAGCTCCAAGAACAGCAGCACATATAATAAATTATTTGGTGGGTTTTTTTCATGTGGTTTAAAGTGTCTTTGTTTTCTATTATTAGTTCATTATTTTGTGAAGAATGCATAACAAGGGAAGGGGCATTAGATTGAGTAACCTGAAAGTCTTTTGTATCTTAAAACCAAAAGCTCAGTCTAGCAATGTCTTCATATGCATCCCTTTCACCCCCTTTTAAAGTTTTTGCAAATCATGCGGTCAGTTCTGACTAATAGCCAGCATAAAGTCTCTTCTCCACTTTCAAACTTAGAAAAGATGTTTCACAATGTTGTGGCAGTATAACTAATACTTACAGTTCACACACCTTGAAAATCAAGAATCTGAATTATAAAAAGTAAACTGCTCTTCTAGCTGCATCATCCTATATATGTAAGGACAATGCCAGCTACTTAAGGAAAAAAGCAAATTTAAGGTTTCTGTAAAACACATATTACAGCTTTCTTGTACTAGTGAACACCTAGAATACACAGGTTCCCAATATGTTTTCCTTCCCTCCTCTCTCCTTTATGACATTCAGTGAAATCACATAATTTTGGTAAAGTTAAAAGGTTTTCTGTCTTTTTTTGCCTTCATCTTAATATCAGAGGCATATACTTCTGGACTCAAGCACTATAATGCATAGTGGAAATAACCAATTAAAACAATAACAGCAACAGAATATATTGCAAGTGGGAACATCTGTGTAATTTAGAAAGGAAATGTTTTTGTAAATACTGTCACAATGCAATACTGTGTTAGGTGATTCATTTAAGGCTTGCATTAGCATGCTGAATACATATTTTTTCAGAATATGCTCAAATTATCTAGATGTTGTCACAGGTTCATCTCACTTGAATTTTGCAATCACAATATAACTAAAAACATGAGTAAAGATTTGTTTTGTTTTCATACAAAATTTAAAATGCAAATCCCCCACTCCAATAACAAAGCAAAACAAAAAAACAAATCCTAAACCTTCATTAATTTTTTTGGCTACGGTTCTATTTTTTTACTAAATCCAAGGTGGCCAACGTATTCCCAGGTCAAAAGAAGGGATATTGCCACACACTCCAGAGTCAATAGTGGAAAAAGAAGATTATGTTTATAAGCAAGATCAGGATCAATTTTATAATTACATCTATAACAAGAATAACTGTTCTGATCATATATATATAAAGTCGGTGTCACATTTTATAACATACAACTACCTGCTTTAGCTTCATTAAATAAAATTACACAGAATCACAGAATGATATGGGGTTGGAAGGGACCTCTGGAGATCATCTAGTCTGACCCCCCTGCCAAAGCAGGTCCTCCTAGAGCAGGTTGCACAGGAACTTGTCCAGGCGAATTTTGAATGTCTTCAGAGATGGAGACTCCACCACCTCTCTGAGCAGCCTGTTCCCGTGTTCTGCCACCCTCAAAGTGAAGAAGTTCCTCCTCATGTTTAAATGGAACTTCTTATGTATAAGTTTGTGCCCATTTCCTCTTGTGCTCTCACTGGGCACCAAAGAAAAAAGACTGGACCCTTCCTCTTGACACCCACCCTTTAAGTATTTATAGGTATTGATCAGATTCCCCCTCAGTCTTCTCCAGACTAAAAAGACCCAAGTCCCTCAGCCTTTCCTCATAAGAGAGATGCTCCAGGTCTCTAATCCCCTTTGTAGTCCTCTGCTGTACCCTCTCCAGCAGTTCCCTGTCCTTCTTGAACTGNTGAAGAGGAATGGACCCAGTACTGACCCTTGGGGAACACCACTCGTTACTAGATTCTGTGCCACTAATCATGACCCTCTGAGCTCTGCCTTTCAGCCAGTTTTCAATCCACTTCACTGTCCATTCATCTAACCCATACTTCCTACGCTTACCTATGAGGATGCTGTGGGAAACAGCATCAAAAGCCCTGCTGAAGTCAAGGTAGACAACGTCCACCACCCTCCCCTCATCTATCCATCCAGTCATGCCATCGTAGAAGGCTATCAGGTTAGTCAGACATGATTGTCCCTTGGTGAATCCATGTTGACTACTTCTGACAGCTTTCTTTTCCTCTGTATGCTTTGAGATGACAATTCTTTAACTCCTTAAAACTGTTAACACTAGCAACTTTGTTGCAGTTAGATATAAGGTTTCTTCAATTTCTGAAATAATGTTTAACTGATCTGATGTCCTATATTTTTTCATTATATTTTTAGGAAAATAGCATATACTCATTAGTACTTAACATGTTCAATAATTTGAAATGACTCTAAATTCACTTTTCTAATAAAGGCTATTAGAAAGATAAAATCAATCAAAGTTGAATCTGCCGAAAACAAATTCATATTTAAGAGCTTATGTTCCAATTCTAGATATAATGGCATAAATTCTTCCAACAAAAAACATTTCTACATCTATATAAAGCCGTGACAAGATTTAAGTGTTGTTTTGATTGAGAATGTCCTCTGCATGCCTCCAATTTACTTTTACTCAGGAATGTGCAAATTATTTTATACAGTACTGTGCTAGTACCACTCTGAACTATAATAAGCTTTTTTTGCTTTTAAAATAAAAACAACAAATCCCTAGTCAGAAATAAACTGACAAAATTTGCATTCTTCTCTTAAAAAAGAAAATTACATTATTTAAAATATGAACTAGCTGTAAGACAATTACATAGATATATATCAACACAGCACATTCAATTTGCTAAAAATTAATGATTACAATATGGATGCTGCCATACATATATATAGATGTATGTACAATGATTATAGCATTCATAATTGCACTATACCTACAGTCAGTTTTCAGTTATAAGGTGTTTTATGAGGGAGTTAAAAGTAGCAACTGCTCTTATTATTTTTGTTTTGGAGTTGAGAGGGTTAAGGATGAAAAACACCTCATTGGTATTTATTATTTACTTTGTTAACTAATAAGCCTCTCTTTTTCCAACTCTCCTCCACTGCTGAGAGAAGCAGCGATTTCTGTGCTAAACGCACTCTAGTGCTACCTGGCATTGTAAATAATCAATCAAATTACGTCTATCCTCTGAGTTCTCTGTAGTTTGCTAGCAATCATGCATCTGGTAAAAAAAAATTCTTTCAACCTAAGCTGCTTATCAATGTGTGCTACATTTCTGTTGGTAAAAATTTGCACATTTAAATGTCAAGAGTAATTTTCTCACTGTTTCATTTACATGTATAAATCTTCCTAAAGAACATCAAGAGAGGCTATTTTGCATGAAGCGTATCAAATGTCTGTGAATTGGTTGAGGCAACCTTATCAAGAAAGGTTCCTGAATGTGATCACACTCATTTCATGAGTTAAACTGTTTTCTATACATGGATACCTAGTAGCACATTCACTCACACTTGTTATTAGCATTAAAAAATGGAACACTTTCTAAAAAAGGGGAAATATGAGGTTAAACTATGTTTGTTTATCATTTGGCAGTTGACTCAATCAGGTCAGTTCTCAATCCATCAGTTTGGCATTACAGTCGGTTTCAAAATTACAGTACATTTCAAAAGTATTTGTTTTATAAAAAGTCAGATTTGGCAAGATGTTACACAACAAAAATATTTTTTTCTATTGTGGAAAAACGCACTTTAAAAAAGCTCTAACTTATGAAAAAATGCAAAAAACTGAAAAAACCCTAAAATACCGCTGTTTCAAGCTGGGGCAAATATAGTGTCCATGACATTTGTGAATAAAGAAAAGAAAAAATAATGTCACATGTCAATTGAAAAGAGATTCTATGATATTCCATGAACAGCCCGGGTTTGTGTCTTTAATTATTTCATTACTGTCTTCTACGCATCTTTCTGATCTGTGAAAGTATGGTTAAATTCTAAACCCATACACAACTATTTCTGTTTTGCAATCCCAATATTTTAGCCTCAGAAGTGAAGACAAAACAAAAATACCCATGTCAAGAATTTAAAAATCACACTATCAATGCATTTGATCCTTCAGAGAAAGTACATTCTGTAAAATTTGAATGACTGATAACTTCAGTTCTGATAGCATTTTTCCTGACCAAATCACTCAACGGAAAATATTTTACCAAGGAATGCAATCCTCTGTATACTTTAAATAAAATTATGATTTTAAATAAAATCATAATATCAACTAAAAACTCTCAGGACATTCACAGAGTCCAGGACAGCAATAAATTAGTATTATGTAATTTGTTTTCACAGATAATACAGTCCCTCTTGTGTATCTTCAATCAGGCAAAGGTGGTCTTGGAGGGCACAGTTAGACCAGGTTGTACTCCTTCAGGTTGAGCTGTAGGATTGTGTCCTTGACAGCAGCAAAGACAAAGCGTATATTCTCTGTGTCTGTAGCACATGTGAAGTGGGAGTAGATAATTTTGTCACTGTCTGGATTCAGGTCTACAAACATCTTCAAGATGAACTCTCGCGCTGCTTGTGCATCTCGTTGTGGTCCTGATAATTAAGAAGAGAAAGTCAGTTTTTCCTAAAATCAATTCAAAATTTGAGCTTCTTTCGGAGGGGAACCTTAGGAGCAGAAAACAGAAGAAAGACTCAGTCTGTGATCCTCATATAAGAAAAAAAGGGAATTTTTTTACTAATAAATACTACCTTATACTAATTTTTTTCCAGTAGGAAACATTAAAAATAGAAATAGGAGGAAATTACAGAAGTTGATGATTCAAGAGTTGTTTTTTTCCTGCTGTCTATCCTCTTTTTCCATAAGATATTTTAAAAAAAGAGATGGTCTATAAGCTCACAAAATGAACAAAAGAAGAAATAGATCCTTTATACTAATAAATATTTTTTAAAAATACTTGAATTGGCCCATTTCAGTTTATACTATATTTAAACTATACTAAAGTATGTTCTTTTAAAACACAGCATAATGAAGTCACAGTCTAAACCAGTCTGACACTCTCCAATATCATTTCTTTAACTTTAGTCAAAATTTATAGACTTGTGAATGGAAGCTGTTTAATTGCAAAAAGTTAATGTTCTAACAAATCAATTATCTAAATTATATATAACAATGCTAAATCTAAATTAAGTCTGTAGTTCTCAGAAGAAAACAAAGTCTATGTAAACAAACAGTATGGTCTGCTTTACAGTAGACAGAACAAAAAATGAATTCCTATCTAGAACAGTGTGGATGTGTTCAAGTTCACAGCCAAAAGACCAGCAGAAAAGCAGGAACAAGCTAATGTTTTCCTGTGATGCAATTCTTTACCGGTGCAATTTTCATAGACCATTTTTCACTTGCCCTCCTTTTTCTGCAATATGGTTTTCTACAGAACATTTATGTTTTGTGTGCCTCCTCCTATCTTCTCATCAGTCCTGGACTTGTTACATGACAGAATGAATATCAGTGCTCAGCTGTTATATAGTTCTGCCCTTCAGTGGTCATGAAATCTGTACTTAGGGAGTTAGCATGTGCCCACATAACTTTCAATAACAGCACAATAAAAGAAATTAAAAAGAAAAAAAAAGAGAAATCATATACTTTCTGATACCTATTGGTTGCAAAGCCTTGTGGAAGGAGAACATGATTCTGCAAAATCTTGGTGTATGCACATGAGCTGTCCAAGAAGCTATGTGAAGTCACATGGAGTACAGGAATGTGATTCAAGACAATCAGCATGGCTTCACCAAGGGCAAGTCCTGCCTGACCAAACTAGTGACCTTCTACCATCTAATCCTGCTGCTATGCAACTGGGATTGGACGGAGCTCCCCCTGTGCTGTATGTATTTACTAATCAGTCTTGGAATTCTGATGATTTAACTACATGGGGGAGTAAAATGCCAAGACAGAGAGAAAGCTGAAAAATGTGCTCAGTTGTTTTCTAATACGTCCACTGAGTATAACTCAAATTGGGAAGACACTCAAATAATTTTAAGAGAGTTGCTTTGGCCAGATGAACAGGAAAAGCATGGCTGAACTGAGACCTGCTGGTCAAACTAAAGGGCAAGAAAGATGCCCAGGCAGTGAAAGCAGGGACAAGTATTTTGGGAAGAGTACAGGGATGCTGTCCAGTTACGTAGGGATGGGGTGAGGAAGGCCAAGGTGCAGCTGGAGCTGAACTTGGCANCTGTGATTCTGTGATTCTGGGGTACAAAGAATCATAAGGGCTTCTACAGGGATGTCAGCCAGAAAAGGAAAGTCAAAGAAAGCATACCCTCACCCAGTGAGCAAGACTGGAAAACTGGTAACAAGGGACAAGTAGAAGGCTGAGGTACCCAACAACTTTTTGCCTCAGTCTTCACTTGCAACTTTTCTTCCCACAATTCTTGAGTGGATGGATCTCAAGGCAGGGTCTCGGTGGGGGAAAAAGTCCTTCCTACTGTAAGAGAAGGAACCTTAACATATAGAAGTCTATGGGACCTGATGCGATACGTCCCAGAATCCTGAGGGAATTGGCTGATTGTGGAGGTATATTAGTTGTTTAGAGTAAATAAGTAAGTGTCCTGGTTTGAGGTAAAATGAACCAATTTTGTGTTTTACAATTTTACTTTCTTAGCTGGGCCTCTTCTAACTAACTAAACTCTGAAATTATCAGCACACTGTTCAGAGAACTGTTTCGTGTCACAGTGATAAGACCTGATTATACCAAGGAATGGTATGCAGACAGGCCCTTGCTTATCCTTATTGCTAGAACAACCAAGGTCAGGTACTTTTGTTATTTGCCACGTTGGAGGGTCGGAAGCGGAAAAGCGTAGAGGGGTCCCACCTGCAAGGAGGGGCGGACAGGACAAGTGACCCCAAAACTGACCAACAGGGGTATTCCATCCCATCTGCATCATGCTCAGTGTAAAAGCTGAGGGATCAAAGGGTCAGCTCCCTTTTTCTTTGATGGTCCTCCTTTTCTTCGATGGCTCTCTTTCTTCAATGGCTGACGTCCAAGGAGGACCCTGCCTGTTCGTCTGCTTTTGATCCTGATCCAAGCATTCCTGACTCCAGATCTGGAATCCAGCTCCTGTCAATCACAGAGTCCAGTCTGGGACTTTTCCTGATGCCTGCTGGTGATGTAGTCATCGTCCTGGGAGCATGATATGGTTTTGTATATACTGTATACTTTTTTTTTTTCCCCCTTTCCTTTTTGTTTTTATTAAAGTAGTTTAGTTTTTCTAAACTCCTGAATCTCTTTAATTTCATCCTCTTCTCTCCTTTTTTTTCCTAGAAGGGGGGGATCATCTGTCTTTTCTGATTAGTCAGAACCACGACAGTAAGTTTTAATTAGAATAAATTACTTAGGATTATAATATGGTTTGATTTGTGCTGTTTGCTTAGCTTTACTTAGCGTGAATACCTAGATTTGCTGAAGTCTGTTGGCCATGATAGAGTTATTCTTAGCAATTATCCTAGCAGATGATAATGTTATGTTTAGTCTTTTAATATGGGAAGATCACGGAATCACAGAATTGTCAGAGTTGGAAGGGACCTCTAGAGATCATCCAGTCCAACTCCCCCGCTGAAGCAGGATTGCCTAGAGTACTTTACTCAGGACTGCATCCAGGAGGGTCTTGAAGGTCTCCAGAGAAGGGGACTCCACACCCTCTCTGGGCAGCCTCTTCCAGGGCTCTGTCACCCTCACCGGAAAGAAGTTTCTCCTCATATTCAAACGGAACTTCCTATGTTCCAGCTTGTGCCCATTGTTCCTCGTCCTGTCACTGGGAACCACTGAAAAGAGTCCGGCTCCATCCTCCTTCAACCCACCCTTCAGGTACTTGTAAGCATTAACAAGGTCTCCCCTCAGCCTTCTCTTCTCCAGGCTAAAGAGTCCCAGCTCTCTCGGCCTTTCCTCGTCAGGGAGGTGCTCCAATCCCTTAATCATCTTTGTTGCCCTATGCTGGACTCTCCAGTAGTTCCCTGTCTCCCTTGAACTGGGGAGCCCAGAACTGGATGCAGTATTCCAGTTGTGGTCTCACCAGTGCAGAGTAGACGGGGAGAATGACCTCCCACGACCAACTGGCCACACTCTGTCCCTATGCAGCCCAGGATTCCATTGGCCCTCTTGGCAACAAGGGCATATTGCTGGCTCATGGATAGTTTACTATCTACCAGGACCCCCAGATCCTTCTCTTCAGAAGTGCTTTCCAGCAGGTCCGCCCCTAACCTATATTGGTGTCTGGCATTCTTCCTCCCCAGGAAGAAGATGTTGATATCACAATGATGTTTTGGTAGTGTTTTTCCCAAGTCTAGGACTCTTCAGTTTTCCATGTTCTCCCAGTGAGTGCAGGTGCACAAGGAGTGTAAATCAGAAGATAAGGAGGCTCCAACCCTTGGCTGAAACTACAAGTCAACAAGATCAGAGCCTGCCTGCACACATAAAAAGAATCCAGTAAGCTGTTAGAAGACCCCAGACCAAAAATCACTGTTGGACTAAATGACTCACAGACAGCACGTGAAAGGTGCATAAGGGGTAGGTGTATATAACAGAAGGGTATAATTGCCCAGGGATATCTTAGTTTGGGGTCCCTCTCTTTGGAGGCACTAAGCCTGGGCTGTTCTTGCTGCTGTACCTTTCAATTAAATTAATTATTTTATAAAATCCGACACCTGCGACTGCTGTGGGAAACCTAGTGTCGAGCTTGAAGAAGGCACACCTGAGAGTAAGTGTGTATGTGTGTGACACCATCAATGGTGTGTGAATGCTCAGGCAGCGGCCTCTCTAATAGCTTGACACCACAGATAGGACTCTAGGCCACCACCTTCAGATTCTCTCGACTCCAAACATCCAACTACTGGCAATAGGTGAGTTCACCTGGGACCTTTGGAGGGGAAGGTGCTGAAGGGTGAGTGTGAAAATTCCCTGAGCAGACCCTGGGGAGATAGAGAGAGGTGGTTTAATTTTTGCTGCAGCTGTTGAGAGTGCATGGCCTGAGTAGCATAAATTGCACAGGGAGCATGTGGCTTGGTCAGCGTAAAGCGCACAGAGATCAAGAAAACGATGGAAATTTGCCTGGCTCAGAGAAGGGGACACACTTGGCCGAGGCCATACAAAATTGGAATAAGATTCTTGGTACAGCAACTTTATCAAAAAAGCACACTGACATTTTATCTCAATTTAGAGCGGCCAGTTATAACTAGATATGGAAACCTGGCAGAATGGTGGCCACCGCAAGGGACCTTTGACCAGCACAAAGTTACTATTCTGCGACATCGCCTAGATAGGTTCCCAGGGCAAATGGATTACTGGCATGTTTGGGATGATAGGGCACAGTATGGGGAACACGAGAGTCAGAGCAGTGGGATGAAAGAGTCATTGCCAAAGGTAATGCTTGCAATAGTGGAGGCTACTGTTCCGAATGAAGCCTCGAGTAATGCTCCAATTGTGTCTGCTCCACTGTAACTGCCTAATTCTGTTGCCAGCCACTGGAATCTATGATTTTTGTCTTAACTAATCTTGCTGCTATGCAACCGGGACTGTTATGGTTTGAGAAAACCCATAACAATTTAATGTCATTTAGACAATTATTCTATCATCCAATGACCCCTCCCCACCCGGAAAGGAGAATCGGGGAACACAAAGGAGCACGAGAGTTGAAATATAAATAGATTTACTAGGATAAGACAAAATAATTAACAATAATACTAAAGAACCAGTATTAACCCTGATACTGATATAAGATATACAAGAACTATACTCAGCCCACTCTATCACAGGAAGCTGTGCACTCTCAGCAGTGAGCAGCAAATGTCAGACACCGCAAGCACTACAGCTTCGGGAGGAAAGGACGGCCTCAGGGGTCCAGCACTGGGGCAAGGAGTTGTCTGGACTGCTGCCATCAAGGGGGAGAGAACTGCGTGGCAAACTTTTCTAATTTATCTTGAATGTGACGTTCATGGTATGAAATAATCCTGTTGGCCAGCCTGGGTCAAATGCTCAGGCCTCTTTCCTCCTCATCCCTGAACCTGGCAAGGCTTGAAAACACTGAGACCCTGAATCCCACATAGCTTAGCTGGCTATTAAGTAAATCTTTTCATGAATTCAGACATTAGGGCCTTCTAAAAGTGAAATTTTCCCCAGCATTAGAAGAAAAGTTAGTCCCATGTCTCTCAAACCAGGACAGAAGCCTTGTTGAAATGCGGGGGAACGACCACACAAAATTTTAATGGTGTGCTCACAGTTAGTGTCTTTGTGGATCAGTCAGCCTCCAATATACGAACATACTTTAAAAAACATATGCCTGGGTGAGAGGGAGAAAATTTTCAAAACATTCTGAGTGTTGCTGTGTTTGTATATGATGGATGCGAGGAAAGGAAAAAATGCTGAACAGGTTACAGAGAAGAAAAAAAATGAAAGAACGGGAGGAAATTTACTAGCTGTGGCTTTAGCAAGGAATTTGCAAATGAGAGAGAGGGGCTGGGGGTGGGTGGGGAAGATCAGATTTGTGGTCTGAACTAAGGCAGAAGAGGGGAAAGAGAAATGGGAAGGAACACTATTATTGTGGGAATTTAGGACATTTACGAGTGGAATGCCCATACTGGCTGCAGGACAGGTCACCGGGGAGGGATTATCACCAGAGGGAACTGTCCTAAAAATTCTTGCAATCACAGTGATTAGAGGAATGGTATCCTGTGGATCTGGAGGGGTGGCTAGAAAAATTAGAATTTTTCAATATGTGAGTAACCCAATTGGACCAGCGGGGATATATTATAGGTAAAAGTCATGAAGTTCTCAGTAGACACAGAAGCCATGCTAACCCTTTTGAATTTATAGAATCGTTAGAGTTGGAAGGGACCAATATCCTCATCAATGACATAGTGGGATCAAGTGAACCCTCAGCAAGTTTGTGGATGACACCAAGCTACCAAGCTGACTGGTACAGTTGACACAACTGAGGGATGGGATGCCATCCAGAAGGACATGGACAAGCTTGAGAAGTAGGCCCCATGTGAACCTCATGAGGTTCAACAAGGTCAAATGCAGGATCCTGCACCTGAGTAATTTTTAAAATTTCTAAACACAACAGTTTCTAGCCTTTAGATTCAGCACATATTCTACAGAAACAGAAACAGCAACAGTAATTTTCTCTGTTTCTTTTTTACTCTTAATAAGTTTAAATATCTGTAAAGGAGACTCCAAGACTTTCAAAGACAATGATTTCTTCAAAATAAGCTGTTTATTGTTTTAATCAACTTCCCAGAATTTTGTTAGACCGTTTTACAGTGGGTAGACATAGGTAGGGTTGTCCCTCCTTAAAAATCACGGAATCACTATTCAAAGCCTGTATCCAAACTTTGCTTACCTAATAACGTCTACTGACTATCATGTAATTTTTTTTTTATTTTTTATTTTACTGGAGTTTTTCCTGGTTTGAGGTAAAATAGAACCAACTTTCTGTTTAGTAATTTCACTTCTTAGCTAGGCCTCTTCCAACTCTCTGAAATTAACAGCATATTGTGGAGAAAACTCTTCACTCTTAGAGTGATAAGACCTATGTTTCTACTTTATGCCAAAGGATGGTGTGCAGAAAGGCTTTTGCTTATACTTATTGCTATAACAACCAAGATCAGAAAGTTTGCCACCTCAGGAATTTAGAAAAAAGGGAATTTACAATGCTAAGTGGTTATGATCTAAGTAATCTTGAAAAAAACATAATACAAGTCAGTAGGTTTCTTGTCCATTGCTCTCTAATTAGCAGTCTTCAAAGGGTCTCTGTATGATAATCAAGTCCTATATATAAGACACTAAACTTTGGCTTGGCTACATTAGCTTGGTGAGCACAATCATTTATTTTCTTTGAAGATTCTGAAAGGGGAGTGTGCTCCTGTGGACAGAAATTTTTCTCTTTTTTCCTTCCTAAGCATGACCCCTTAGTGTCTTTTTCCCCTCTCCCAGCACTTCATTCCAGTCTGTGAGTCAGTATTAGCTGTGAAAGCACACCTTCATGTGGATACTCTGACCATTGAGCACTTCTCAGTCTCTCATACAATGTTGTTATGACATACTGTGCAGTACAGCTGTTTAATCAGTCCAGTTTGCCATCCTGGTTAGCATTTCTTATCCCTATGCTACTTTCTCCATTGTGCTACCAGACAGGAAACTGCATGGGAGAAGTAATCCAGTTGAAAAATACCTAATTCTGATGAGTTCTCCAAATCTGTCCATCTTCAACATCTCCAAACAGGGTGCTGGAACAGCGGAGAGGACCACATAGTGACCCATGCAAGCCACAGACTGTGCAAACCACCCCATCTTTCTACCAGAAGAAACCAAATCAAACCATCCAAGGGGTTCAGTCCAGCAAGATCTGCAAAATTAGAGTCAGACGCTTAAAGACTTTCAGGTCTGGCCTACTGGTTATGGCCCTAGTAGTCCATAACTTTCTTTTGTTTCTTTTACCCATGGTAAAGGAGAAGAGGAAGAGGGTTCCTCCGAGCTGACTGATTGAAAACCTCATAACAATGAATGCAAATGACACTGCAAGTTGGAACATGGGTAGAATCAAGGAAGACTATAAAAGTCCTGGGGGTGCAAGTGAAAAGTATTGGTGCCCAAGTTATCCTTTCTTCCATTTTACCAGTTAGATGAAAGGGTGCAGCCAGAAATAGACGTATAATGCAAATCAACTGCTGGCTTTGTGGCTTTTATGACAATGGGACATTCTTCGATGACTATAGACTGCTATAGAGGGATGGGATCCACCTGTCTAGAAGAGGCAAGGGAATCTTTGGCAGCAGGTTGGCCAACTTGGTGATGGAGGCTTTGAACTGAAGGACTCGGGGTGGGGTCCATTGCAACCAACTGGGGAATGAACCAGGCCAACCAGAGCAGCAACAAATGTCAACTCCAAGGGGAATCTTACAGTAGGCGTCTGCTATTGACCTCCAAACCAAGACAAAAAGGCCAATGAAGCAATATTTGAGTCACTTAAGCAACCTTTGAGTCAAAAGAACCTGGTTCTTATGGGTGACTTCAACTACCCAGACATTCATTGGAAGGACAATACAGCGGCTCACGTGTCATCCATCAAGTTCCTGGAATGTGTAGAGGACTACTTCCTCATACAAATGTTAGGTGTGCCATCCAGGAATGAGGCACTGCTGGACTTGCTACTCACAAACCAAGAAAACCTGTTTTATAATATCTCAGAAATGTCCTTGGCTGCAGTGATCACAATATTGTGGAGTTTGGGATCCTGTTGAGCACGCTGAAGGTCAGTGCTAAGACAAGGGGTTTAGATTTTAGAAGAGTAAAGAGCAAAGAGCTTGTTCAGAGCTCAGCTGGGAGGGATTCTGCTGGAAGCTTCCATGGAAGACAAAGGCGTTAGCGAGTTCTGAGAGTTTTTCAAGAATGCTCTCCTGGAAGCACAAAACCAGTTCATTCCCTTTAAAGGTAAGGGAAGTAGGCAGAGTAAGAAACCCTCTTGGCTTAATTGCAAGCTTCTGAGTCTGCTCAAAACCAAAAGAGAAGCATGTCAGAGATGGAAAAGCAGATGAATCCCCATTGAGAACTACAAGGGCATTGCCAGGCTGTGCAGAATGCAGTTAGAAAAGCAAAAGCTCAGCTCCAATTGAAATTGGCCAGAGATGTCAAAAACTACAAGAAAGGGTTCTTCGGGTACATAAACAACAAGCAGAAACAGAAGGAAAATATTGTCCCGCTGATAAACAGACGTGAATTAGTCACCAACCACACTGAAAAGGCAGATGTTCTCAAAACTTTCTTCACTTCCTTCTTTACCAGCACTGTTGGGCCCCAGGCCTTGGGAACAACAGCCCAGGTTGATGCAAACACAGATCCACCATCAGTGACGGAAGAGTTGGTATGCAAACTATTAAAGGAGCTTGACCCCTACAAATCAATCGGCCCTGACAATATCCACCCAAGGGTGTTAAGAGAGCTGGCTGACGTCATTGCAAGACCATGCTCCATAATCTTTGAGAAGTTGTAGAGATCGTGGGACGTCCCAGAAGACTGGAAGAAGGTTAATTTCACCCCCATCTACAAGAAAGGCTTAGAGGAGGATCCAGGAAATCATAGGCCCATCAGTCTGACCTCAGTCTCTGGGAAAGTTATGGAACCAATCCTCCCGGGGGCTATCACAAGTCAAATGAAGCACATGATTGGGAAAAGCCACCATGGATTCAGCAAGGGCAAAAAATCTGTCTGCCTTCTATGACAAAGTAACCTGCTCAGGTAATGCAGGGTGAGCGGTGGACATTGTTTACCTGGATTTCTCCAAGGCTTTTGCCACGGTTCCCCACAGCCTCCTCCTAGAGAAACTGATGTGTTACTGTCTAGACAAGTGGCCTGTGTTGTGGGTGGGGAATTGGCTGACAGGCCACACCCAGAGGGTGGTGGTAAATAGCTCCTTTTCAAACTGGCAACCTGTCATAAGTGGGGTTCCCCAGGGATTGATACTGTTTAATATCTTCATAAGTGATCTGGATGATGGGATCAAGTGTACCCTGATGAAGTTTGTTGATGACACCAAACTGAGTGGGGAAGCAGACAGTTCAGAAGGGAGAGCCACCCTGCAGGAAGACCTGGATAGGCTGGAAGAGTGGGCTAACAAGAACCTGATGAAGTTCAACAAGGACAAGTGTAAGGTCTTTCACCTGGGAAAACAGCATCCAGGAGTGAAGCACAGGCTGGGACCTACCTGGCTGGGGAGCAGCTCTGTGGAAAGGGACCTGGGGGTCAATATGAGTGAACACTGTGCTGCTGCGGCACAAAAAGCCGGTGGGATGCTGGGTTGCATCAACAAGGGCATCACCAGCAGAGACATTATCCCACTCTAGTCAGCGCTTGTCAGGCCACACCTGAAATACTGTGTTCAGTTTTGGTCCCTGCTATACAAAAAAGATATGGACAGGCTGGAGAGGGTCCAGAGAAAGGCCACCAAGATGATCAAAGGACTGGGAAGCCTGCCATGTGAGGAAAGGCTGAGAGAATTGGGGTTTTTTGGCCTTGAGAAAAGAAGGCTTAGGGGAGACCTTATCAGCATGTTCCAGTATTTAAAGGGTGGCTACAAAGAAGACGGAGACTCCCTTTTCACAAGGAGTCACAGGGAAAAGATGAGGGCTAATGGGTACAAGTTACTGCTGGGGAGGTTCTGATTGGACTCGAGGAAAACTTTTCCAGCATGAGAACAGTCAGCCATTGGAATGAACCCCCTAGGGAAGTGGTGGATTCCACAACACTGGACACTTTTAAGGTTCGACTGGACAGGGTGCTGGGCGACCTTGTCTAGACCATGCTTTTGCCAAGAAAGGTAGGACTAGATGATCCTTGAGGTCCCTTCCCACCTAGTATTCTACGATAACCTTCTGTGATGAAATGACTGGCTTGGTAGACAAGGGGAGAGCAGTGGATATTTCTACCCAGACTTCAGTAAGGTTTTTCACATTGTCTCCCATAAGATCTTCATAGGGAAGCTGATGAAGTATGCACTGCATGAGCAGGTAGTGAGGGGGATTGGAAACTGTCTGAATGGCTGAGATCAGAGGATGGTGATCATTGGCACGAAGTCTAGTTGGAGGCCAGTAACCAGTGGGGTACCCCAGGGATAAATATCGGGTTCAGTCCTGTTTAACTTCTTTAATGATCTGGATGAGGAAGCAGAGTGTATCATCAGCAAGTTTGCTGGCAACACAAACCAGAGATGAGTGGCTGCCATCCAGAGGGACCTCGACAGGCTGGAGAAATGGGCTGACAGGAATCTCATGCAGTTCAACAAGGGGAAGTGCCTAGTCCCACACTTGAGGAGGAACAATCCCAAGCACCAATATATGCTGGGGGCCACACAGCTGGAAAGCAGCTTGGCAGAAAAGGATCTGGGTGTCCTGGTGGACACCAAGTTGAACATGAGCCAGCGATGTGCCCTTGAGGCAAAGAAGGGTAATGGTATCCTGGGCTGTATTACGAGGAACATTGCCAGCAGGTCAAGGGAAGTGATCCTTCCCCTCTGCTCAGCACTGGTGAGGGCACACCTGGAGTTCATCTCTGGATTCCCCAGTACAAGAGAGACATGGACATACTGCAGAGTCTAGCAAAGGGCCACAAAGATCATCAAGGAATTGGAGGATAGGATGAGAAATCTGGGACTGTTTACCGTAGAGAAGAGAACGCTCAGGCGAGGATCTCAGCAATGTGTACAAATACCTGAAGGCAGATGTATAAAGAAGACGGGCCAGGTTCTTGTCGATGGTGCCCAGTGACAGGACAAAAGGCAATGGGAACAAGCTGAAACACAGAAATTTCCATCTGAACATCAGGAAACCCTTTTTTACTGTGAGGGTGACCAAACACTGGAACCTTAAAGATCATCTAGTGCCACCCCCCCTGCCATGGGCAGGGACACCTCCCACTAGACCAGGTTGCTCAAAGCCCCATCCAGCCTGGTCTTGAACACCTCAAGAAATAGGGCATCCACAACTTCCCTGGGCAACCTGTTCCAGTGCCTCACCACCCTCACAGGAAAGAAATTCTTCCCAATATCTAATCTAAATCGACCCTCTTCCAGTTTGAAGGGAATCTACCCTCTTCCTGTTATTGAAGCCTCCACTCAATTACCTTAGCATACCTAACTTTTCACCTCAGGAGAACTTTCTGAAAGTACAGCTTCCTTAGAAACAGCTGCGTGTTCCACATAATGTTTTCTGGGATAAGCACATTAAATTTCACATAAGTAACATAAAATTAAAATAAAAGAAACAAGAAAGAAATAAAATGGTGGGAGGAGTGATACTGGTTTCTCTGACAGCCACAGAGAATTTATGATGCTTCTGTTCAAATATCTAGCCTTAAACAACAAAAGACAACAAAATCCAACCAAACAAATAGAAAACAAAAAATCAAAAAGAGTATGTGTATTTCTCACTAAAAATGAGAAATGCATTTTTAATGTAATTTTGGCTTTGTATTTCAGTTCAAACCCTCACCCAATGTATGAACAAGGACAGAATGATGTCCATTGCTAACATGATGTTACTCATCTAGAATCAATAATTTCACATGAAAGGTACTGGCATCCTATCCACAATTAATGAAGGTATAAAATGAAATCCTAGCAATCTACAAAATCCTACAATACTTCAGTGACCTTAAAAAGATGGAGTAGTAAAAATTGCTATTTTTAATAATTTTTTCCTTTTTCATATGCTTTTTAAAAAAACACGACCAGCAAGTCATTCAACTACAAACTAACCATTTGGTGTACTAAGTAAAATTTGTAAAGAAGATAATGGGTGTAATGAAGAACGGATGATAATCTTTGTCATAAGAACCTCTAAGCAAAATACGGGCAAGGCTATTACATTTTGTCATTACCACAGTGCAAATGGGGCATGAGCTCTGGTGGCAATATACTTACCATCATACTCTGGGAAATAATCTACTAAATGGGAGTACATTATTTTCTCCTCTAAGAGGTCTTTTTTATTTAAGAACAGAATGACTGAAGAATTCTGGAACCATGGATATGTGATAATTGTCCTAAAGAGTGCTTTGCTTTCTTCCATTCGATTCTGGAATAAAAAAAAAAGAGAGATGAATTCATGCAGCTGTGAATTTTTTTTTTTGTTCGTTTATTTTAAATCAATCCGTGCAAAAAAATTCCATTTTATTTGATAAATAGATCCATTTCATGTTTTCCACCTTCTGACTGAAATGTGAGATTTAACCAATTCATTTACAATTTGTTGGTAAGTGGCAAATTAAACATGCAGGCAGTTTCTTTTTGCAAACTCAATGACACAAGCATAATTATTCTTTAAAACACGGGTCATGGACATGAGAAATGTAACAGGTACTGTTGTATATACTGACTATGCGTGGTTATGATCAGCCAACAAACTTGTGGGCACTGAAATGCATGTGCTTCAAGGCACAGGGAAGTGTACTACCAGACATAATAATAAAGTTTTAAGAACCTTATTTATTTTATATGACTTTCCTGCACTTTCAGTGCAAGTTATCCTTCATTTCTTGAAAGAGATCAGCTTTAAAATAGTTTCTGGTAAATTTGAAATTTGCTCATTGATAACGTGTGAATATTTTCCCAAATCAAGGGCTTATGATATAAAATCTTACAAATGGTAAATTTATTTCTAACATAATTTGATTAGCCTTTACTTAAGCCTTGCTTAACTGCTCCTGAAAAGCATTTTGTATTGTAGTGGTAATGTAAGTGAAGCATACAGTTCTTGTTTTGGGCTTTCTGACACTATATAATTCTGTTGTGCTTTGATACAATTCTGAAGAACCGTTAGGCTGACACAATGCAGTTAATACAGAGTCAGAACAAACTGAGTTTGGTACCAGGAATTAACTCTACTTCTTTCTTTAGTTGTAAAATTCTAAGGCAGGATTGATTACCTACCTATGGAAGTTATTTTTGGGAGCTGCCTCCTGAAAACAACAGTTTCACCACCAAACAGGACTCCAGAGAACAAAATCAAGGAAGTGAATCTTGCAGATTCTGCTGTTGCTGAGCCATAGAATCATAGAAGCATAGAATCATTTAGGTTGTAAAAGACCCTTAAGATCATCAAGTCCAACAATTAACACTACCGAGTCCAACACTAAACCATGTCCCTAAGCGACACGGCTGCAAGTCTTTTAAGCACCTCCACAGGGATGGTGACTCAACCACTTCCCTGAGCAGCCTGTTCCTATGCTTGACAACCCTTTCAGTGAAGACATTTTTTCTAATATCCAATCTGTCTGAACCTCCCCTGGTGCAACTTGAGGCCGTTTCCTCTTGTCCTATCACTTGTTACTTGGGAGAACAGCCCCACCCCCACCTCTCTACAATCCCCTTTCAGGTAGTTGTAAGCAGCAATAAGGTCCCCCCTCAGCCTCCTCTTCTCCAGGCTAAACAACCCCAGCTCCCTCAGCCGCTCCTCATAAGACTTGTTCTCTAGACCCCTCACCAGCTTCACTGCCCTTCTCTGGACACACTCCAGCACCTCAATGTCTTTCCTGTAGTGAGGGGCCCAAAACTCAACACAGCCCTCGAGGTGGGGCCTCACTAATACCAAGTACAGGGGGATGATCGCTTCCCTGGTCCTACTCACCACACTGTTCCTGATTCAGGCCAGGATGCTGTTGGCCTTCTTGGACACCTGGGCACACTGTTAGCTTGCGTTCAGCCAACAGTTGACCAACGCCGCCATGTCCTTTTCTGTCAGGCAGCTCTCCAACCACTCTTCCCCAGGCCTGTAGCGCTGCATGGGGTTGCTGTGACCCAGGTGCGGGACCCGGCGCTTGGCCTTGTTGAACCTCATCCCATTGGCCTCGGCCCATCAATCCAGCCTGTCCAGAGCCCTCTGTAGAGCCTTCCTGCCCTCAAGCAGGTCGACACTTCCACCCAACTTTGTGTCTTGTCATCTTCAAACTTATTGAGGGTGTACTTGATGCCCTTGTCCAGATCATCGATAAAGATATTAAACAGAATCAGACACAATACTGAGCCCTGGGGAACATCACTTGTTACCGGTTGCCAGCCAAATTTAACTCCTTTCACCACCACTCTTTGGGCTCAGCCATCCAGCTAGTTTTTCACCCAGCAAACAGTACACCCATCCAGACCATGAGCAGCCAGATTCTCCAGGAGAATGTAGTGGGGAAAGGAGTCAAAAGCTTTACTAAAGTCCAGGTAAATAACATCCACAGCCTTTCTCTCATCCACTAAGTGGGTCACCTTGTCATAAAAGGAGATCAGCTTAGTCAAGCAGGACCTGCCTTTCATAAACCCATGCTGACTGGGACTGATCGCCTGGCTTTTCTGTACGTGCCATGGATGGCACTCAAGATGATCTACTCCATAACCTTCCCCAGCACAGAGGTTGCACTGACAGGCCTGTAGTTCCCCGGGTCATCCTTCTGGCCCTTCTTGTAAGTGGGCGTCACATTTACTAGGCGCCAGTCAGCTGGGACCTCCCCAGTTTGCCAGGACTGCTGATAAATGATGGAAAGTGGTTTGGTGAGCACTTCCATCAGCTCCTTCGGTACCCTTGGGTGGATCCCATCCTGCCCCATAGACTTGTATGTGTCTAAGTGGTGTCTAACCGTTTCCCCTGGGATTATGGGGGCTTCATTCTGCTCCCCATCCCTGTCTTCCAGCTCAGGGGGCTGGGTACCCAAAGAACAACTAGTCTTACTATTAAAGACTGAGGCAGAGGCAGCATTAAATACCTCAACCTTTTCTTCGTCCTTTGTCACTAGGTTTCCCCCCTGCATGCAACAAAGGATAGAGATTTTCCTTAGTCCTCCTTTTGTTGTTAATATATGCAACAATTTGTTAGAAAATTTAGACTGTTTTGCTATAAGTGTGTTTTCACTTGTATTAATTAACATTTTAAAGTGACCTGCATAAGAATGGAAAATAGGTACTCTAACACACCCTCCCACCCCCCACCCCGTAAAAAATCCAGTTTTGTAGAAGTTGATAGTTTAGTTATCTTGTATCACCACGGAATCTTCAAGCAATTTATTAAACTTCATAGCATATTGGAGTGGTGAGTTAAAGTAAATAGAGGAATTTAGAGATGGAGAAACTAAGGCAGAGAAGTAAAAGTTTTGCTTTTTTGCAATCAATTGCATTGACTTCAATGGTGCAAGATTTTCATTCAAAAAGGAGAAAAAACGAAACATCAACAGAGCTGAGCATAAAACATAAGTCCTTAGGTTAGCTGTTAAAGCACAATCATGACCATTCCTTTTATAACTTTATAACATATAGACCTAATAACAATATCTTAGTTAAAACTCGAGGGGAGTCAGAGGAGGCGAAAAAACGAGGGAATACCTGTTCTAAATTCATACAGTGGGGTTTTTTTAATAATTTTTGTCCTCTGTGGGTTTTTTTTTTTTGTTTACAAACTACACTCACACTATGGACGGTAGTACCTCTAACTATTAAGGTTTGAGAAAATAAAATACCTAACATGCTCTAAAGACAAGAGCATACCTGTATCTTCTCCTGATGTATATAGTCTTAGCAATAATAAATCCTGTAGGATCTAACTCTTCCATTCCATCTCTGTAATGGCTACCTTCAGGTGGATGGTCTTTCCAAAAGTGAGCCCCTCCTTAGGAATGAAATAAAAATGTTTACCAGGCTTTTTCCCTTTCCCTGTTGTTATAAGGAAGGTAGACAGGATCTCATTAAACATATTAAACTCTCAGCAGTTTTAAAAATCTGCCCCAAAACCATCACTGTAAATCTGAATGTATCATTATGAAAAACTATTAGCCTCTGGCTTCTATTGAAAGGCCCGCATAGGGCTTTACCTTTTGCTTTTTGTAGTTTCTCTTTGATAGAATCAGAAAGTTTAAAAGAAAGCAAAGACATAACAAAAGAAGCAAAGAGATTCGCTTAAATGCCAATAGAATGCAATGGACTTTTAAGGAAAATATTACAATTTCAATTTCTGAGTTTAAGGACTGCTTTTATTAAACTTGTCACTTGTATTTACAGTGAGGAGCAAGTGCAGTAAATTTATTTTGGGGTAGCTGATAAATATCCAGCTTAAGCCTCAAGGATAACTATTAGGAGAAATAATATCTTAGTGTTATTAATTCATTATTATTATTCCTGGGCAACATGCTATAGCTGACCTTGCTTGAACAGGGAGGTTGGACGAGATGATCTCAAGAGACCCCTTCTAACTTCAAGCATTCTGTGATTCTGTAATATGTAAACTGTCTGGATTCAGCAAAGCACTTAAGCCTAATTCTAACTATAAACATGCATGCATGTACTTCTGCAAAACTACTCCTTTGCTTATCATTAGACATAAATCAAGGGAGAAACTGTTGCCGTTCCTAACAGCTGCTCTGTTACAAATTAAGTAGGAAAAATATCATCATACGCTTGTCTGTTGCTGAGTAGCTCTTCCCAAGAGGAAACCTCCTACATTCTTTGCACTAAGATACTGGGAGACTTACATTTGGAGAATTTCCTCTTTATTTCACCAGAAATTACTCATTATAAAATTAAGAACAATAATTTACAGTTTATTTCCAGAATCAGACTTATCAGACAATGCTACTACTCCTATCCAATTCACATTCAGATTTTGACTACAAGGGTGGCTTCAGAGTAAGGGTTAGGTCTATCAGTGGTAAAATGCCGCAGCTAGATGAGAGCAGTTACTTTTATAACCCAGGAGAACAGAGAGAGCATGACTGTTTGTGTACAGCAGCAGGGATGCTGCTGCATTGCTGAGACCATTAAGCACCATAGAACAAGTAACAGCCATATATTTAGGCCATTTAAATGTAAACAGCTATAAGTACTCACACTGTCACACATCTCCCACTGAAATGACAGCATTATTCCAGAAGCATTAGTGGAAAGGAACCTCTGGAACCCATCTAGTCCAACCTTTCACTCAAGTAGGGTTATTGGCAACAGGATACCAAATCAGTCATGGCTTTGCCTAGGCAAGTCCTCCAAGGATGGAGATTTCACCACCTCTCTGGTTTCCCTTTCCCAGTGCTGAACTGACCTCCAAGGGAAGACTGTTTCCTACAAACATATTAACTAAACTAGCTGTTTGTACAGCTAAAGAAATATGAACTAGTTCTGGAAACAGAAATAACAAGGGCAAGGCCTGCATTGGAGATCTGACCTTATATCAGATGCAATGTGAAGGAAGCCTTGCCAAACCAAGCAAGATGGCATGGCTCTTTGAAAAGAGAGCAGGAGCAGTGGGGAGCAGTCAGTATTTAATAATTTGTTCAAGTTCTAGCTCTGATTTTACAAGCCAGCTCTACCTCACCAAATTGCTTCCAACAAAAGCCTATTTCAGCTGCAATGGAAAAGGCTGCAGACAGAAATTTGTGAATAACTGATGTACGGAAATGTGCAGCTGAAGCTGGCCCAAGGCTTCTCAGTGGCTGATGACCTTTCACAGCAGTCATGACAACCTACACAGCAACCTCCCTTTGACAGCAGCAACAGCTTATTGTGGTGTCCCTAGCGCTCTATGCATCTGGCATAAGGAAAATGAGCGGCAGAACCACTCTTTTTACCATCTCCCAAGATCTCCGTTAATCTTGTAAATGATAGGCAAAGGTTTTGCTTCAGCCATGATGGCTTTGCTTGTGATGTAAATAACTTTTGGAACCGTAATTGTGTAAAGAATGTCAGAGGAACTTCATTAAGAATAGAAGAGAATGACTCAATTGGGGCATTGTAACTGTGGCATAAGCTCCGTAGCCGGTAGCCAGTAGCCGGTTAGAAAGAATGTAAGTCCCTGAATACCCAGCAAATGGGAAAAGGGGACAGGGAATCAGGCAGTCAGGGAAAGGTTATAAATACTCTGAACACCAAGAGCAAGGTGTGTCTCTTCCTTGAGGGGCACCCGAACCAGCTGGGTCGTATATTTGTAATAAACGTTTAAATCTTTTTTATAGCTTTGCTTTGAAGACTTTGTCCTCTTTTACAACCTATTTGTGAGCCGGTGTTTCTCACACTCTGGAAAAATCTGCAGTTGCTTCAATTTCTTTTGCAAATACAGCAATAATATAATTGCCGTAATTTATAATAGTTTAGCTCTAACAAGTCAAATTCTGAGAAATAGCTGAAAAGGGCTAAAAAAGCATTTTAAAACTGTATCAACTGGTATCCAGTGAAGGGAAAAGCAGCATTTCTCAGCTAACAAAAATAGCGCTTCAAGAGAAAAGACTGGGTGCAGTATTAATCTGGAACAATACAGAAGCAGTAGTGGATTTTTTCACCCATAACTAAATGTCTTTATGACTGACTAGAGTGGCATCTAGTTGACATACTGTTACATACAACCCAAAAAATGCAGTTATTGTTTTTCCTGAAAAAATATTAATAATTTAAATATGTTCTGTTAACAAAATTAGGATTTCACAGATTTGGAGAGACTGAATTTAATTGAAATGATGACAAATAAGATGGCAACATAAGCAAAGATGCATTTTTTAATGACGAATTTGTGCTGTGTATACATCTGCGCAACACTAATCATCCTGCAGTTAGTGAAAAAGGTCAATAGGATAGCAAAACTGCCTAAATAAGAATTTCCCATCCTTTCCTATTTTATATTCTAACTTTTGAGTAGGAAGAATAGCCTATGCTCTTTGAGGCATTTCTCAAACATAAGACTATTTTCTAGTGTCTACTAGATCTATTATCATAAAATGTCAACAGTACGGATACATACATAAGTCATAATGAGCTTGATTTCAGTCCTGTAGAAGAAAATCGCTGTCAACTTGAAATGATAAAACATATTTAATAAATATTTCTATGTTACTGACAGTACAAAACCTGCTCTACCTAGTCACAGAAATACTAAATTACATACCATACCATGCTACTGGAATACCCATGCATAAACACACACACACATATGTTGCTATATATGTCCCTGAATGCAAAAATACACTTTGTCTAAACAATTACTCCCTTTCATCTTTCAGTCAGTATTTGTTTATGTTTTCTTTTCTTTGTTTTTCAGGACAACTTTCTGTTCTTCACTGCTCAAAGAGAGTTTTTAATTTTTGCTACTGTGTACTATTTAAAGAGAAGTGCTTTAGAACACTATGGCTCCAGGATGGGAAAGAGGGTAGTTCTGAGGCAGAATGATACATTCTCATCATTCCCTCTAACCAAAATATCATAGAATTGTACGTATTCCAACAGATACACCAGAGACCTGTGCTGCCATCCAGAGGGACTTTGACAGGCTGGAGAAATGGGCAGGCAGGAACCTCAGTTCAGCTAGAGGAAATGCCAAGTCCTCCACCTGAGGATGAAGAACCCCACGCAACAATACATGCTGGAAGATAACAGGCTGGAAAGCAGCTCTGCAGAGAAGCCCCTGGGGGTCCTGGTGGGCACCAAGCTGACCACGAGCCAGCAATGAACCTTTGCAACAAAGGCAGCCAACAGCCTCCTGGGATGCATTAGGAAGAGCATTGCCAGCAAGTGGTGGTGGTGGTGGGTTGATCCTTCCTCTCTACTCAGCATTGGTAAGGTTGCATTGAAGAATACTGTGCCCATTTCTGGGCGCCCCAGGTCAAGAAAGGTAAGGACTTTCTGGAGTGACCTTATTCCATTCATTCAACATGTTTTCCATGGTTTGCCTAGTTTTACTTCGAAGAAAATAGAGCAATAAGTAAATTTCAGACCCTGTAAGTAAAGCGTGTTCCAAACTGCTGAGTTCTAAAGTTCTTTTACTATGTACTTTAAAACATGAGTCTTGTTTTGACTTGGTTTCAAAATGTTACTTTTACAACCAAATTTTCATAGGTTTTCACCAGAACATTTTACCAAAGGGCTGTCAAAATTATGTGATTCATGTTCTGGTTCAGATAAATCCTTAAGATTTCCAAGGAAGTAGTGGAAAATCTTGGTGAAGAAATCCTTACTGAATTTCTGAAGGAGTTCGATATTAATTGCAGCATTTGGGTTCTAACATTGCTAATTTAAACAATTTGAACATAAAACTAAATCCAATTCTTCTCCTGGACATGGTCACTAGCAACAATCTTGCATGCCTCATAAAGTTCTCACAATTAGTAACTGACAAGCCCAAGTAGTAAAAAGTTTTTCAAGTGGTAAAATCTATTTAAAATTTAACACAAATCTGCAATGACAGAAACAGACGTAAAAAACATTTCAGGTTTGAATCAACATAAGAAAGAATTTACAACAAAATCTTCCCCCACAGCAATTATTGTAGCTAACCTAATGTCCTGGATTTGGCTGGGATAGAGTTAATTTTCTTCCTAGTAGCTGGTATAGTACTGTGTTTTGGATTTAGGATGAGAATAATGTTAAAAATACTGATGTTTTACTTGTTGCTGAGCAGTGCTTATACTAAGTCAAGGACTTTTCAGCTTCTCATACTGTCCTGCCAGTGAGGAAGCTGGAGATGTATAAGAAGCTGGGCGGGGACACAACCAGGACAGCTGACCCCAACTGGCCAAAGGGATATTCCGTACCATATGATGTCATGGTCAGCATAGAAAGCTGAGGGGAATTGGCTGGGGTGGGTCGGTCGCTGTTCAGGGGATGGATGGGCATCGGTTGGTGGGTGGTGAGGAATTGCATTGTGCATCATTTGTTTTGTGTCTTTTATAATTGCGATTATTATTTCCCCTTCTTTTTTCCAACCTATTAAACTGTTATCTTAATCCATGAGTTTTACCTTTTTTCTGATTCTCTCCCTAGTCCCACCGGGGGGATAGGGAGTGAGTAAATGGCTGTGTGGTGTTTAGCTGCCTGCTGGGTTAAACCACGAAACATAAATAATCCAAATTACTGCTCTGTCTATATAAAGACAGTATTATCGATAAAAATTTTCATGAATATATCCAAGAATGCATATACAATCAGGTTTTAAGAAAAAATATCAGTATCCTAGTTTTTTTTTTTTTTT
>VXBW01005682.1:2441-16441 GCA_013400375.1 Thinocorus orbignyianus
CAGGCTGAACAGCCCCAGCTCTCTCAGCCTGTTTTCATAGCAGAGGTGCTCCATCCCTCTGATCATCTTCGTGGCCCTCCACTGGATCTGTTCCAACATTTCCATGTCCTTTCTGTGTTGAGGACTCTTTCCAAATAAACGTCTATTTGTTTACCAGCTCCCCAACTGCTGGAAAAGTAGCTTGGAAAAAAACCCAAAACCCAGAAGAGGTAATTCAAGGAATTCTCAACTCTCACAAAGTTTTGTCTTACCCCCCCCCCCCCTCCCTCCTCCAGCTTCTGTTCTCATCCACGAGCAGTTTGTTTGCTTGGAAGATGGTGTTTACAGCATCTTGATGAGCGTTTGGTCCATCGGTCTCTATCTCGTATTAGCCAAAGGTTCAGCCAGGGTTTTGAAGACATGCAAGTGTCCCTCCTCGTCCCCTCCCAGTTTATCTTTCTGCTGACTTGTTTGGAAAATGTGAGTTAAGCCCCAGTTGCACGCTCTGAGATCAGTTCTCACAAACATTTCGCAGATTCTTCGCAAAAAAAAACCCCATGAGATTGTTTTAAACCCATAAACAATAAGTTAAAAAAATAAAAATCAATTAGGGACAAATATTAACAGTCTCAAAATTCACTCCTGGGGTATTTAGCTTGTAAGCATGGCTGTAAATTAAACATATTTAATTTCTTTTTTTGCTATTCTTTTGTAAATGGGAAACAGATAATGTGAAAACTAAAGCAAGAAAAGTGGAGTTAGGATTGATTAGGGAGGACCTATGGTGGCCTGATTCTATCCCTTCCTCCGCCATGGCCTCCTTGATTGTCCTGCTCCTCTGTCAGTGTGATGTGGTCAAGGAAAAGGCTACAACTTCACTTGGGCTTTCCTTGCCCCAGTTTCCCACCTGCAGAGTTGGGACACTCCTCTCTACCTCAAAAGGTGGTTGTGGAGGTGAATACTTCACTGTCAACTGCTTGGATATTTGGCTAATGAGGAATAGTTCTATCTACCTGTGATGAAACAGAGACTACATCCTACCACCAGACTTGGGCAGGCACCTTCTACCTTCTTGCTGCCCTCTTGGACCTCATCTGATGTGACTTGACTGAACAAGAAGAATGCATGTACCCCACTTTGTCCATCAGGTTACCATGTGCTCCACCTCATCCATCCAAGCACCACATTCTCCACTGCTCCACTGAGATACCATGTGTTCCATCTTGTCCATCCAGGCACTATGTGCCCCACCTTGTCCACTGAGGCACCATGTGCTCCATCTCATCCGTCCAGACACCACAGGCTCCACTGCTCCATCAAAATGCCAAGAGACATCAGACCCAAAGGACAAAGTACAACATCTGCCTGTGATATGTATGTCGGGAGGGTCCACAACCTGCCCACCAAACTCAGTATGACCCTACACAGAAGAGCAGGGCCTGGTAGGCAGATCTGTTGGTGCTCCAGGAACTAGAGTACCAAGTCCATGGCCACAGATGGTTGCCAGCCATCAGCACCAGTGCAACGATCTGAATTCAGAAGGACCAGAAAGATGTCATGGTTCCTGATCATAACTACGTTTCTAGCACGCTGGAGGAGGGGGTGTCCTAGAGCTTCCCCAGGGTGTAGGCACCAAAGGGTGCTTCGTCCTCATCCACAGTTGCCCCATGTGAGCACCCCAAAGCAGTGGGGTGGCTGCTTCAGCAAGAGCACAGCGTTTCCCAGAGCTCTTTGTCCCTGCTCCCCCAGCCCCACCGATAGCACTGCAAGAGAAAAGGGTGCAAAAGTTTTGAGACCTCCAAGGAAAAAAAATCACAACCCTGAAGTCCTGGCACTCGTGTGACCATAAACCTGAACCCAACTAATGGCATTCATCACCTGCAATCTAATTCACAGGTACTTTAAATATTTTAACATAAACACTCTATACCCATTAAATTGGCACTCCCACGTCGGAATTACTATTTATTTAACTATTTATAACCGCTCCTCCCCGCTGATGTGCATCCCACCATGGGCACCATCCCATCCCTCTCCACCAGGTTCCCACACGGTTCAGACTGGATGATGATGGCTGGGTGAGGGAGTGGAAAAAAGGCAGACAGAGGGGCAGGTGAGCTGAGAGTCATGCACGTTTCTTGGGTTTAACCCATAAACCATCCCCCAAAGGCTGGGGCTGCCTGCGAGAAGAACTCTCCTTTGCTCTCCAGCCGGTTTCCCTCGTATCAGGAGAAGCCAGGGCCACGAAAGCAGCAGTTTCTGCTGGAAAGCAGACAAAGAGTCTGCTGGATTTCCTAAGAGAGGAGGCTGCGTGCCAGAATCTGCCCAGCCACTCTTACAATACCCAACCTCGGTTGCGAAAGGCTCCTCGCTTTTGTTCCTGGTGCTGGACTAGCAGCTTTCCAGGCTGCTGGACTCCTCTTCCACCACCGGGCTCCTCCTCTTCCCAATTTCTGTCTCCTGCTGAGAGATGGAGTGCTGGGCAAGGTCCTCTGCGAGGCTGGTGTGTCCAGGTGGGCTCCGGGTGCTAACTATTTTCATAAGCAACCCCAAATAAATCAGAGGGTCTGCTTCTGGAAGTGGTGGATCTGCAGTGGTGGCTCTTGGGTGCAACTGATTCCTGTGGCGTGCTACTGGGAGCACTTTCCCCTGGCTTCTGTGGCCCCAAAACCTGCTTAGAAGTAAGCATCATAAGCCCCTTGAGGTGGGCATTCACCAGTGGTTGAGAGGGCAAAGAAACCCCCAAACTGCAGCTCTGCTTCATCATGGAGAGATCCAGTTTGGTCTTCCTGAACAGCAATGGACGCACATCCACGTGGTGTAGATCACCAGGAGCAAACCAGAGTGTTAAGCTGATGGGACTCACATGCCTGTGAATATCTGGGTTTATTATCTGCTTTCTGAGATCATCTGGGCTGCTGAGAAGCTAAAGTGCTTACTCGGGATTCCCAGAGGTGCCCACGCCACAAGCAGGACCGGAGAACCCGCTCCACCTTCTCTTATCACCAAATCCTGCAGGTTTAATCGTGTTCTTCAGCAGTTTCTCCCTGGGAGATGGAGTGGGAGCATCCCAGTGCATACCTTACCCCTTCCAGCCGCAGAGATACTTCTCCTACAAGGCACAGCACTAATTACTGTGTACGATATCGCTTGCAAAATGACACCCAAGCAAGGCTGGCCACAAACTACCTCTCAGCATGCAGTGTTTGCTGATGCTTTGGTGATGACTCCAGCGTGGAAAGCTTGGAATCACCCACCCAGAGCCACAGAGAGGTTGGGATGTCCTTGAGACCCAGTGAAAACTGGACCGACTGCAGCCCAGGGGCTGCTTACCCCAGCAAGAAGCTCAGGTTCATCCATTCAGGTGGCAACACGCATGGACATCCAGATGGCCTTGGGGCATGAAGCTCCAGCCAGGAAACCTCGGTCCCTGCCCACAGGTATGCTTTTCATCCAACCTGTAGGTCACGGGGAGGTGCCTGCTGGTATTCCCCCTGGGGAGATGGGACCATGACCACAGAGGAACCAACGTGGTGTGAACGCATCATCCAAGCGTAGCAACCAGCTCACTGGTGTACAACGGGACAACGGGTGAAAAGGGAGGTTAATTTCAATTAAGAAGAAAGAAAAAACCAGCTACTTGTGCCACTTGGAGCATAAGTAGAATGAACACGTCATATTTGAAAGGGTGCAGGAGAAACGGTTGTTCCCAGTCCTGATTTTAACCAGAGGAGACCTTCACAAGGGCTGTGGTGGACTTTGCCCTCAACAAGACAGATCTGTTCCACCCCTGTGGTCAAGATTGCCATGGACACCCTCTTATAAGTGGGCTTCTAAGAAAGATGGGGACAGACCTTTCAGTGGGACCTGTTCCAACAGGAGAAGGGAGAACGGTTTTAAACTAAAAGAGAGGAGATTCAGGCAAGAGATAAGGAAGAAATTTTTTACAATAAAGGTGGTGAGATATTGGCCCAGGTTGCCCAGAGAGATGGTAGATGCCCTATCCCTGGAAACATTCCAGGTCGGGTTGGATGAGGCTCTAAGCAACCTGATCTAGTTGAAGATGTCCCTTTTCATGGCAGGGGGGTTGGTCTAGATAGTCTTTAAAGGTTCCTTCCAGTGCAAACCATTCTGTGATTCGATGGTTTTATGATCATCTCCTACAACCAGGAGTGCTGCTAAGGAGCAGGGTGTGCTGTCCCACTGACACGGCTCTGCAGGCACTCTTGGTGGTCTTATGGACCTCAGCTGGGGACCTCCTACCTCCAAAACCTGCTTGGATATCCCATGGTCTGCCAGGTGGGTCCTCCTGGGAGCAGAAGCCAGTTCTGCTGTGCTTCCACAGGCTCTCCTCCAAAAGGCATCAACAGCCATTTTCTGCTTTCCCAGTGGCCCCTTATTGACCTTCTGTCGCAAGTCTTGAAGGAAGATGCCTGAGATAAGCTCCATGGGCCTGCTCAGCACGGGGAGAGTCACGCACTTGTCTGAGCTCCAAGCAGTTGCTACAACTCCCCTTCTCCTCTTGTCGCAAGGTGCAGGGTGGTGAAAACAGCCAAGACTGGGGAGAATGCAAAGTGCAAACGAGGGTGTGGGGGATGAGGAGTTACGAAACGCTCCACCAGCAAGGCCGGTTTCAGGATTTCTAGAATCTGCTCCCATTAGAGGTATCAGTTCCTCGGCCAAAGGACATCAGAAGGTCAGCTGGGTTGATTCTGCATCCGCCAACAAGCTGTGCCAGTGCCACCCTCTCTAAGGGGGGACCAAATCCCTCTTTGGGCATGTCCTGAGGGCTAGGAAAGTCAGGTGTGACCTTTCCCTAGAGAAGAAACAANCAGAAGGCACCTTCCCTAATTATTTTCAATGTCTTGAAGGAGTTAGTTTGGTAGCACCCACTCCTTCTCCAGTGAGGCGGTGCTCTCAGCTGAGGAGGAGACTTCTCTTCTCCTATTACCTAACCAGGACTCCCTGGGAGGATGGTAAGAAGAGATTCGTTTGTTTATTGCATTCAGTAAACCAAAATATTGGTTATCCTCCTTGTCAGGCTAGTGAGGAGCTCAGAGATACTTAACAGCAAATTGAATTAAAGACCAGAGGAACAAAATCCTGGAGCCAGTCGTGGGAAACTCCTCCTACTCCTTTCCACTGTAGACAAGGGAAACCATGAAACATGACTCTCTCTCCCCACCAGATCTGGAGCAGCAGAAGGGATTCCTTCAAAGATGGAAACCATTAAGAGGCAATTACTGGAGACAATGATGAAGAAAATCTGGGCCCTCATCAATCCAGACACCGCAATCCAACAGTAGCCTGCTGGTTACACATCCCCTGGCTGGAGGTGGACCTTGAGGACCTGAAGGTGGTGGAGACAGAGGGACAGAGCCACCCAGTCTGCGTACTGGGGGACACCCAGCCACCCAGACGGCTGGCTTCATCCTGCCCGGCCCGGAGACATAATAACCCGGGGAGAGGAGGATGTGATCTCATCCCAAGGGTCCTGGGGAAACACAAAACGTGGAAAGAAAGAGCAGCGAGAGACCATCGCGCTTGATTGCGACGGGCTCCACCCTGGCTCCCCCGGACGCTCCGCGCTTTCCTGGCTCCGTAGAGAACGCGAGCGCCCGGCGGCAGACGCAAACAGTGGTGTTTACATCCCATTGAAAGGGTTTTTTTTTTTTTGGAACTAACAATGCCTGGTACGGAGGGAGAGCGAAGGAGGAAAAACAAAACCACATGAGGAGGAGGGACCATCCTGTGAGATGGTATCTGGTTTCGTTTCTTTATCTGCCCTAATTGCTTCCTCTGCCTTCTCCGTGGGTCTCAAAGAAACAAGGTTGGCATTTCCCCTCCCTTACTTATGGTTTCAATGGTGGGACTAGATGAGTTGAGTAGCTTTCCAAGAATCTATGTTTCTGCACATGAAATACTCAACAGAGTAGTCAGGCTCAAAGGCATCGTGACGCCCACCATGGTTTGGTCTCTGTCCTCATCTGCTCCCACGTACCACCCCATCTCCTTCACCTCAGCTCTGCCCCTTGACTGAAAAATGATGTTGACTAAAGGGAATTTTCTCCTCACTGGGAGCTTGGTCCTACAGAACTGCTGCCCGTCCCTCCTCTTTGCAGATCCTGTTCCTGCACACAATCTCCTGTCATGGTTCCAAAGGTCCATATAGCTTCATCAGGTCATCAGTGACCCTCTAAATCTCAGACTTTTCTCCCAGCTCTTCCACACTCCTTTTCTGCATTCCCAGGACGTTTCCCCACTTGTTTGCTCTCCCCATTTCTCCTTCCTTCTCCCACATCTCCGACTCCCAGTCTCCTCTTCCTTCTACACCTGCATCCCTCATCCCTCCTCCACCCTTTCCCCCCTACAAACTGCTTCCCAGTTTGACCCAGTCCTACCAAACTGGAGACCAAACCACTGTTCTTTGCAGAACCACACGGGAAGGACAAGAAGGGAACTTCTCTGAGGAACTAAGTCCTTTTTTTTCACCGAGGACTCATTTTTTCCAGTCTGACCTGGCCTCATGGAGCCACCTGGGTAGGAAGGGTGGCACGGGGCCAGGGTCCTTTGGTGACAACTCAATAAAGGAAAAATTCTGTCCCATTGTCTGACTAGAAGCATAATCTCAAAAATCCTAGCATCTCTTGTGTTTTTTTATTTTGACTCAAAAGGCTGATGCCTTTTAAAAGTGAGAGTGATTAAAACAAAATAAAAGAAAAAGAAAAAAAAAGACCCAACATGTTAAAAGACACAATTTTCTTTTCCAACCAGCACCACCCTCCTCACCCTCCTCCCTCCCCTGGCTGCAGCCGGGGAGGTTTTCCTCCTTCTTCCTCCCAAGGAGACAGTGAAAAGGCAGTGCCCTCTTGAAGTTCAGACGTTAATTACCGCCTCGGAATTATTCTGCTAAATTACACGGCATGGCCCCAGGAGATAACAGGCGCTCCGAGAAGGGAGGGGAGTGGATACCCGTCTACAGGCTGCACCCGCAGACTCAGACGGGGAGTATTTATCCTCCCTGCACCCTCCCCCCCTGCCCCGAGGCTCCCAGTCGGCAGGGAAGCCGTGGGAGAGGGTGCCAAGATTTTAAACGATGCCGAAATGGGACCGTCTCTGCCAACCAGCCAACCAGACTGGAGGCAGGAGACAAGTCCTGCAGAGGAGCAGCTGCCCTGCCTGCTGCCAGCCTGCTCCCCACAGCCTCTGCAGGGCTGACTTATCATCACTCCTGGGGTGTCTATCCCCGTTCAGCATCCTTATCCATGAACCTGGAGGAGATAAGGAGCACGGTCTTGTGAAGTTTGGAGGTGATGCCAAGTTGGAGGAACCCAGGCACTGTCCTCATTCCCCCAGGGTTGGTAATAAGACCATAAAGGTGTCTGTCTTGGGGTCAGGTCAATGCCCACATTTTTCTTATGGGTGGGGATGCTCAGGGTTGACACCCTCAGGGTACCCACCCAGCCCCTGCAGCAACAACCCCCTCAAGGTGGAGAGACCTCCGTGAAGTGGTCCTGCAGCCACAGCCTCCTGCACCAAGAAGTTTTGCAGTTTAATTAGTCTCTCTGATGAGCTGCTTTGTGGGGTTTGCTCTGAACCTGCCCCAACAGACCTGTCCAATGCCCTCATGGGTACTGAGATGATGTCCTGTCACTCCTGGAATCCAATCCCCTTGTAATCAAACTAGGACATCACGGGTGGACAACCAGATGGGTAAAAACCTGGTTGGATGGTTGGACTCAGAAGGTTTTAGCTACTGGGTTACAAGCCAACTCTGCCTGGAGTCCAGTGATGAGGAGAACCGAGGTGTCTATCCCAGGACCTGCCTTGTTTAGCATCCTTATCCATGACCCGGAGGAGTTGGGGAGCACAGTCTTGTGAGCTTGGAGCTGACACCAAGCTGGAGAAACCACTCAATGTGCCCAAGGAGCTGCCATCCAGAAAGACCTTCAGTCAAGAGCAATCTTAAACATTCAACAAGGAACAAGTCCTGTGCAGAAGAGTACATTGGCATGGGCAAGGGGTGGGATAGAGGGGGCAGAGCCCACCTTGTGGACCCCCAGTTGGGAAGGTGCCTTGAGGAGGACCACAGTGACACTGCCACACCTGGCACCTCCTCGAGCTTTAGGTACTGCAAGCCAGTTTTTCCACCTCCTTGCCCTGCTGCTGTAGGCAACTGCTCAGGTTACCTGACTGCTGAATGGCGTCATAAAAATAAACAAATGCATCCAAAGCAGCACTTGACACCAACCACCTTGGCTGGAAGCGTCTCCTCCTGGCAGAAGGTTGGCAGGAAAGTGGCAGCTCCCAGGCCCAGAGGCACCTCCTGGGTTGGTGTCCAAGCAAGGTCTGCCGAGATCAAGACACACAATGAATCAAACCTCCCAACACCACTCCCAACAGAATCACAGAATGATATGGTGTTGGAAAGGGCCTCTGGAGATCATCTAGTCCAAGCCCCTGCCAGAGCAGGTCTACCCAGAGCAGATGACACACAAATGCGTCCAGGTGGGGTCTGAATGTCTCCAGAGATGGAGATTCCACCACCTCTCTGGGCAGCCTCTTCCAGAGCTCTGCCACCCTCAAAGGAAAGAAGTTCCTCCTCATGTTGAGATGGAACTTCCTATGTTCCAGTTTGTGCCTGTTACCTCTTGTCCTGTCCCTGGACACCACTGAGAAGAGACTGGCCCATCCTCTTGACACCTAACCTTCAAGTATTTATAGACATTTATCAGATCCCCCCTCAGTCTTCTCCAGACTCAAAAGACCCAAGTTCCTCAGCCTCTTCTCATCAGAGAGATGTTCCAGGCCCCTCATCACCTTTGTAGCCCTTTGCTGTACCCTCTCCAGCAGCTCCCTGTCCTCCTTGAACTGGGGAGGCCAGAACTGGACCCAGTGCTCCAGATGGGGCCTCCACAGGGCAGAGCAGAGGGAGAGGATGACCTCCTGTGACCCGCTGGCCAAGTTCTTCTTGATGCTCCCCAGGATGCCATTGGCCTTCTTGGCCTCAAGGGCACATTGCTGACTTATCTGTCCCTGCCTCTGCAGAGCACAACAGTGGCTCCAAGCTGGCGACAATCCTTCCTTCCCTGTAGACCTCAGCCACTACCAAGTGCTGGGTCAGGTCCCTCAGGACCCAGTCCTAATACTTCTCCTCTCCGGCAGCACTAGGAGATGAAGCAGGGAGGGCAATGAGCTGGACTGGCCCATGCCAACCCCGTTGACACACATGTAGCCACAGGCAGCATGGAGCTGGATGAAGACCAGCCAGCTCCAATTATGCTTAGGAAAGAGCTAGGAAAAGCCAAAGTGGTGATAATCAGCAAACAATAGATGGAAAATGATATTATTTATTGTCTACACGTCTTTGGTAGCCACAGGGCACTTGTTGCACCAGGCACAGAGCTGCTGTCCCACTGATGGTTCAACTGACATTTGCTGTTCCCACCCCATTTTCTACATTTTGCTGACTCTGCTGAAGGCCACAGAAAAGAAGAAATATGGTCAGGCTGCCAGAACTGAAGTCCCTTGGTTGTCCTCCTGCTTTTAGTTGGTTTTGGGGGATGTGCAACATGAAGTATTGTTGGAGTGACGCTGGACGTGGTCCTTGGTATTTGGGCATGGGGCAGAGGCTTTGGGGCAGCAGGAATGTCAGTATGTTCACTCCCCACCATCCTGGAGGGGGAGAAGATGTATGGGGATAAATTTGCCACGGTTTTTTGAGGTCAGAGTTGAGAGCATGGGGACTCCAGGGTTGGGAGAAGACAGCGGGACATCCCTCTTTCTTAGACCATCAAGCGCCAGAGCCAGATCAACTTCCTAAAACTGCTAAAAGTGTTTTCATCAAACCTGATAAAATAACTTGTGGAGGAATGTGGTCCTGGAAGATGCCACCTACATGAGGACAGCCAGGGCTGGAAGCAGGCATGGGCCAAGCCTGCTGTGCCCTGTCTGCAGCACAACCATCCCCAGGGAAGGTCTTTCCCCAGGAACAACGCCCTCTTCCAGCTCGCCCTCAGTTCCCCNCTCCAAGGGAAGAATGGGAGGAAAGCTCTTTCTTCTATTTCTATTTAACTTCTCTCCTTTGTTATTCTTTTCCCAGGCTCCCCAGATTTGGTGGCTGCAATAGTCCTCTGGTTCTCATCTGCCAAGCACGTCTCCTCTACTCACTGTGAAAATCCCACCTTACCCCCAAGAATCTTCAATGCCCTTCTTTGGGCTGGGCTTTGGCATCTCACTTCCCTTCTCCAACTTAAACAGCGCAATATTCCAAGCAGAAAAACATGTTTCTATCTAAAGCACCACCCAACCTCACCAGGCTCCATCAAAACACTTTAAGGAGAGCTGGACCCACCTTTTAACTTCTCTCTGCAAATCATCTCTTTGCCCAAAATCTCAGCCTTGACCCCACCAGACCTTGCTGTGAAGACTCTCTGCCTGCACAGATCTCACTCCCAACCCACAGAATGGTTCTGGAAATTAAACTTTTTTGAATCTTCGGATATCAAAGATTCAAAAGAGGCAGTCACCATGTCAGATATGGTGATAACCCTTCTTTCTCCCCCCACCCTGTTTTCCAGCAGGCAGCTCAGGCAGTGGGTGCAGAGGAAGATCATAAAATGAAAGAATCAAAGAATGGCTTGTGTTGGAAGGGACCTTAAATTTCATCCAGTTCCAACCCCCTGCCATGGGCAGGGACACCTCCCACCAGAGCAGGTTGCTCCAAGCCCCATCCAGCCTGGCCTTGAACCCCTCCAGGGATGGCGCAGCCACAGCTTCTCTGGGCAACCTGGGCCAGGGTTTTACCACCTCCACAGGAAAGAATTCTTCCTGAGATCTCATCTCAATCAACCTTCTTCCAGTTGAAACCATTCCCCCTCATCCTATGGCTCCCCTCCCTGGTCAAGAGTCCCTCCCCAGCTTCCCTGGAGCCCCTTGAGGGACTGGATGTGGCAGAGCTCCCTGGGATGGCCATCGGCGTGCACCACATTTGTGCCAAGGGGCACAGCCACTCCTTTGGCTCCCAAAATGCTGTCTGGGAGAGGTGGCAGGTCTGACCTGAACTTCCTTTGTCGTGATTAAACACCCGTTGCTGTGGCTGACATGAAAATGCAGCAGGTTGCCTGCTTCCCCGAGGATGGTGATGAATGCCTGTTCAATTAACCACCAAACCCAAGCATTTATCACTCTGGCCTTGCCTGAAATGAACTTCTCTTTTGATTTTTTCTTCTCTTTTTTTTTCCCCAGCCCACAAAACCAACCCTCCCACACCATTCAATAAATAACACCAGCGTTGCCACTCGGTGTTATTTATTGAAGAGCTACATCCCCGACTCCTCCTCCTTACTGGGCCACCAAGCACTGGTCTCCTTGCTACCATCTTTGCTTCCTCCCACCTGGCCCTGCTCTGCAATTAATGATGGTGTTAACAAGCTTTAACTAGGAGGGGAGGTGGGTAAGAAAAGGGGCTGGAGAGAGGAAGCTTTGCAAGGGGGAAGGGAAGAGATGTTCCTGCCTCGGTCATCAGGCAACTTTCCCCTTCTTCCTGCTCACTCCCTCGCTGACCTTTGGCTGAGCTTGTCAAAGCTATAAAGGAAAAGGGAAAAAGGAAAAAAAATAATAAAAAAATAAGAGAGAGAAACTAAAAAGCAAGAGGAGCTGAAAGGACAGGCAGAGGGAAAGATGTTATCTTGCCTCTGGTAATGATTTATCTTCAAAGGATGGAGACAGAAGGAGCACAGAGGGGCTTTGCTGAGGGATGCCCTAGTGGGAAGGAGTTAGGAGTGAGAGGCTGAGATTGTACACAGGGGAGGGGAAAAAATACCCATAATGAACCCTACTACATCTTGTGAACCTGTCCCAAGGCAGGTGGAGATCCCAAACCTTACAGGCCATAGTGACACCTCCTCCTGCCCTGGGACATCAGACCACATGAAGCTCACCAAGGAACGAACACTGGAAGAGCTCACCATCACCTCCTCGCCTGTGTCTACAGTCTTTGGCTCTGGCAACCATCCCCACCTCTCACTACTGCTAAATAGGTGGTCCTGGTCTCCTGAGCTGGATCTGTGTGTCAGAATTAGCCAATGCTGGCAAAAAACGATGGCAAGATGAAGCCCATCCCAGAGCCATGGGTCTAGGTCATAACCCTGCAGAGCGAGCAGTCACACATTTTGGGGCAGGAGAGCTGGAAGACTCAGGTTCACCCATGTCAGATGAGAGTCTTCTCTGACAAAGGACACCATGGGGTGTCCTGCTAAGGAGCAGAGAGATGTATTTTTAAGAAGCACATCTATGAGTGACATCTTGATGTAATTAGTAAAGGCTTTATATGGAGCTGTCCTGTAGCAAGACAGATATCCCTGACACATGAAATTCATGTCCTCTAGATTGCCACCGTGTCCCCACACACCAGCAAGGTGACAAGAGGGACTGTGAAGGCATGGTGAGGGCAGACAGGAGTGGGAAGGGAAAAATCCTGGCAGAATTGGGGCTAGGGTTGTGTCATGACTTTGATGGGAAGTGGAGGGGAACAGGGACTCAGCCAGACGCAGAGATCTTCCCCGTAAGGTGACACATACCGCTGTGGGCAGGGATTTTGGGGAAGTTAGGCTATTCTTAGAGTCCTTCTCCCACTTCCTCCTCTGGATACGTGTGCCTCATCAAGATGCCCGGAGTCTTTCTCATCACTACAGTCACCGTCTGCGAACCCTACTCACAATACTACTGCGAAGAGAAAATATTTATGATGTGTTTGCATTCAGAGGAAACTTCCCATGTGCGTGAAAAAAGTCATCACCAGCACTTTCTTTTTCCTTCCCTTGCCCAAGGTCTAGGGGAGAACTTCTTTTACAGCGAGTTATTTATGGCCCGACAGACGCACTAGTGACAATTTGAGATTCACAGCTCCAACCCCGGGCAAGGAAGCCAACTTCTTCTGGGAAAGTCTTCTCCAGACAGCAGCAGGAAACAAAACCATCTTTAGAACAGGATGGGGAAAAGCCCTCTCCTGCTCTATTGAATGCTAACACTTGAGTTGCCTTTTTTGTTTGTCCTCACTGAGGTTTCTGCCACCACTCTGGACCGTGGGGAGCTCAGACTCTGAAATGAGCTCATCATAGAATTGTAGAATTGTCTAGGTTGGAAGGGACCTTTAAGATCATTTAGTCCAACCATCAACCTAACTCTGATAAAAAACCATCACTAAACCATGGCACTGAGTGCTGTCAACCCAACTTTTAAATATCTCCAGGGATGGGGCTTCAACCACCTCCCTGGGCAGCCCATTCCAATGCNAATAACCCTTTCCTTGTAAAATTTTTTCCTAATAACCAATCTGAACCTCCATCAGGAGCTCAGGTTCTGTAATGTCCCCAACCCTAGGTTGGGAGTAAGGACATATGGGACCCCATCACGCTCCCTCTTTCCACCCCTCACTGTCTCATATATTCAAGTGGCTTCATCTGCTTTTGGGAAGCTTTTTAGCCACTTCTGTGGGGATTTTTGCAACGTTGGGATTTGCAAACTCAAAGGCTGGGTTTGAAGTCCCAGCTGTTGGGCTCTGCAAACCCCTTGGAGAAAGGCATCTCACTTGGAGCACGTGCTTTTAAGTAGCAGGAACACAATATGCAGGAAAAGCCCAAAGGACATAGGTCCTTTTGGGGCGAGAAGTGTTGATGGTGATAAAGCAAACCTCTAGGAATCATAGAGCAAACATCTACAGATCATGGGCACCTCAGCAACGTCTTGGAGAAGGAGAAAGGTGGAGAAGGAAAAACTCTGAAGACATTTACCTCCCTGAGGCAAGTATAAATGGGGCAGACAAGGACTCGAAAGGGTTCTCCAGTGCTGCTCCTCATGGTGCCAAAGACCTCGCAGAGAAAGGTGATGAACCCCAGCCAGTGCTCCACGTCCCGCTGCTGCAACTCCTCCCGCATGGTGAAATCCTTCTGCAAGAGGGATAGAGACAACAGGCTGCATCAGCAAAACTGCATCACCATGGGAGAGGTAACGGCCGTCTA
>VXBW01005683.1:0-224078 GCA_013400375.1 Thinocorus orbignyianus
TTCTATGATTCTATGACAGAATTGCAAGACTTACTAATCCAGAGCCAGCTTCCTGCATAATAAGCAACATAACCATAAAAAACAGCTGAGGCCAAGAGATCACAGTGGATTCACAAGACACTTCCTCTAAGAAATAATAATTTTAAAAAATTAATTAAAAAAAATAATAAAAAAATCACAATTCCTCACCTGATCTGCTCTGCGGAGAAGTCCAGTTATGACCTGAAAAACATGCGAAATGCTCAGCTCTGAGAATTTTGTTTTTCAGTTACAGCAGAAAGCGATGAAATTCCTACCTGCATTTGCTGTTTGGAAAAGATTTAGGGAGCAGCTACTCTTTTATGGAAGGCACTACAGTTGCTTACGTGTGAAAGGAGGCACGTTCAGTGAGCAAACATGGTGGAAACTGCAGGGTTATGAGCACACACGAGCATATGCTGGCACCACAGCCACCACCAGTGTAAGTGTTTTAATGTTTAATAATATTCTGCATAATGCAAAAACAGCAGAGGTCAGCGTGCAATTACCAATAACCACTCCTACGGCCAGGAGAAACTTGTAAACATGTTCTGACCACTTTCTCTTAAGGTCATTACATTTAATTTAGCCACTGCTTTATGAAGCCAGTAGTTCACATTCTAGGAAATGCTTTAATAAAATACAACCTTCCTTGAAAAATAGAGTATCCCCCAGTTCTGCTGGTAGTTTGCTCCCATCGTTAATCATCTTGACAATAGGCATTTATTAAATACATACAATACTTTGTTATCACTCCCACGTAATTTTTAAATTATTTGATCTCTACTTAGCAAAATATGCATTCCTCTCGGGGAGCACAGGAAGGAAAGAACTTGGAAAATTAAACTATTACAGCAATATTACACAGAAAGAGAGTTAGAATCACATCTCCCTAAATGAATTTCTCATTCTAAAATAAAATTCTGGAAGACAGTTATGCCACACACTCCTCGTTCTGCCCCCACTCCCATCTCCCGTCAGCACTTTTAGACTAGTAACAACTAGCAGAGTTCTCTCATCCCCAGAAGATGATAACATTGACTGAAAATACAGATACTAAAATGGACAAATCTCCAGCGATAGCCGTTAGGATGTTGCTATGTTACACAGACTCAATCTTTTCACCCTCAGCCTAAGTGTGATTCTCAACGAACCAGGACAAAGCACCTGCTGTACCTCTTGTACTGTGCCATCTCCTCCAGCAATAATGATCAGATCTGTGTTTTCCATCAGTTCCAGCAGCTTTTTTGCTTGTCCCTCATAATCGGTCTGAGGAAACAGAAATCCAAATATGAGAACTCAAGTAACTATTTCAGGGATTTCTCTTCTAATGGAAAAAAAAAAATAAAAAAAAATACTCTATGCATTTGCTTAGGAGTTATTCTCAAACAGCCACAGAATACTATATATTACTTCAATTTACTGAGATTTCTTCAACTTCTGAAACAAGTCTGCTGCCTAATCCAATAAGTACAAGCAAACACATACGCACAAAGGCTAAACAAAATATCAGAGTAAATCTTACTCAATGGATCTAGAATATAGCAGCAATAATCATATTTCCAGGTAGTTTTATACTGAAGCAAAATCACAACCAAACTATGCTCTCACAGAAAAAGATCCCAACATCTTCAGCAGCCAAAGTGCTCAGCTGCCATCTTCTGAAACACAGGATCAGCTACATAAAAGGCTCCAGTCTGACAGCAAGCTGTTGGCAATTGGTTTAGCAGAAAAGAGTACGCTGACTAAAACCAGTGATTAAGTACGTGATTAAAACCATCTTCTGCAAAAGGAACATCTTTTCCAGGGACGTTGTTTTTTACTTTTTTTTTTTTACCTTTTCCAGGGTCTTTTCTCAGCCTTGGTTACCAGCCCTGTTTTGCTAACTTGCCAGGTCTGAAGCTACAAAGCATCAGTTTTAAGTCTTACAACATAATTTTTCCTCTTGGGGTAGGACTATGTATTTTCAACAATCAGAGAGAGGCATTAATTAAAACAGCATTTTAACACTAAGCTTGGTGAAAAAGATTCCTGGACAGAAAGCTACATATTAGAGCACTTCACCAGTAGGACACAGTGACTATGAAACAATCCACATACCACAGCCCCAAAAACCCACAGAAAGACCAGAATCCATTTGTGTTTACTCTTCTTTTCCTCTTTCTGCAGAAAACCTCTCTGCTAATTCACACCATTTAGAGCTCAGTGTTATGCTGATGCGAATGCTGAATTATCTGGGGATACACCGAGGTATTTTCAGTGTAAAAATAAAAGTTTATTTTTAATTAATCCAAACAGTTCCACTGCACGTCAAAGTTCCTCAGTTCTGAATTCTGCAAGTTCAGGCAGAATTGACAATTTCAACAGCGATGGGCACGCACCACTAGCCAGCACTCAAATATTTAGAGGTTTTCTCTCAAACATGAATTATAGAAAGGCTGCTGTAGACAAACTGACAAGCACATGTAGTGCTTTAACTGAAAATTAAAAATTCAGTACACAGTTTGTAAAGTAAGTGTGAATTAAAAAGAGAAAGATTAAGCACCAGCTTAATATCTCAGTATTTATTTCTTCTCATGAGATGTCTACAGGACACCTGAGAATTTCAAATGCATCCAGAATTGAATTTCAATTCTTCAAGAGGAGAAGGCAGAGCAGACAATATATCTATATTAACAGAGCAGTTCTTACCTTAACCACAGTTACATCCAAGCCAGATAAGTGCAAAATTGGAGCAGCATTCTTTTCAAAAAGGTTCCTGGCTTTGCTAGAAAAAACAAGAGTAAAAATTATTTCATTAGTCTGGTGGCTAAAAAAATTTGAAAAGGAAAGAAAGCAATGAATAGCATGAGGAAATCTACTTAAAAACAGAGCACAAAATCTACACAATCAGTCACTCAACCTGCAAGTCAGGAAAGATGAGATTTCATTTGGTTCAAATGGATTACATTTCTAGACTCCTATCTCAGATGACAGCTTTTTGTTGCAGTTTTAATAAATGCAGAAGAGGTTATCTAGGTTTCTCTAAAAATAATTTAAAAACCCCAAACCAAACAAAACAAGATCTCCAGAAATAAATTTGTTAGAAAATTAATGACTTCGAGAGCAACAGACCTTAAGACCACAAAGAAAGCTCATTTAGGTTTTCAGAAACATTAAAAAATATATATATTTATTGTTACATGCTATTAAATAAGTGTAGAAGCAAATTTTTATCTGACTTTCTTTTGTTATAGGACTCATGCATTTTCTGCCTATAACTGCATAATAAAATAGTTACACCATTAACTGTACATTGCTTACAACAAGTAGAAACATGAGACTAGATGTCAGAGACTGAATTTATTAACACTTTGCATTTTTCATTCATGGGTGTGTTGAATAAAAGCACATAAAAATCCAAGCTCCTCCATGTCAGATACATAATTCCTTTCATATTGTTACCAGCTGCCCCTCCCTAAGATGCAAACGACACGAAGCTTAGCTGATCAGCAGAAACAGCCACATACCATATCGAAGATAACTGGTTTTCTGCTTAACCAGTATGCAAAAATAGCAGCCAACCTCTTCCAGGAGTCTTGCTCTGAGCCCATATTTAGCCTCTCAGTTTGTGGGCACATCCCTTTCAAGGACAGGTTCCCACAGAACTAAGATCACCACTGGATAACTCAAGTCTTAAAGCAATCAAGGTCATCTCTCATTTCTATAGTTTTCTGACATCAGAAATGCATCACATACAAAAGTGTGGAAGCAATATAAAGGAATTCCATATACAAAGGAATAATGAAGGCCCAAATAGAATGGTTACAGTTGGAAGGGACCATCAAGATCATCAAGTTCCACCCCCCCTGCCATGGGCACGGACACCTCCCACTAGAGCAGGTTGCTCAAAGCTCCATCCAACCTGGCCTTAAACACTTCCAGGGATCGGGCATCAACAACTTCCCTGGGCAACCTGTCCCAGTGCCTCACCACCCTCACAGGAAAGAATTTTTTCCCCATATCTAATCTAAATCTCCCCTCTTCCAATGTAAAACCACTACCCCTCGTCCTGTCACTAGACTTCCTGACAAAGAGTCCCTCCCCAGCTCTCTCAAGGAAACTTGAAAATACACATATGTTTAGAAACTCTTTCAACTGAAGCATCTAGTTCTATTTCTCATCCCAATATTTTTGGTGCAATAAAGTTTGGCATAGTTACACAGCACCAGCTTGGCATCAGAGGGAGGCAAAAATGAGCTCAAAAATCTGGCTGGCTTTTGTAGTGGATGACAGAGCAAAAATAACAGAAAGAGCCCCTCGTATATGAGTGGAGGGAAGAGGCAATTTTACCCTTTGCAAGCTGCCGGGTTAAGGAACACCGTTGCTTTCTTCAACGGCATACTGGAAGGGATCAGCTCATCGCCAAAAACCTAAGTGAGATAAAAAGAGCAGAGTTCAGTTTCTCTTTTAAGTACACTGGTAAAACAGTTCAAAATAACGCATCTCTCCAAATGTCAATGGGCTTTCAAGCCTCACGACACCCAGATGACTCCCATTTTCAGTCATTGTATAGGTCTGCTATTTGAAGACCTCTGCTCTTAGCAGGACCTCTCAGCACTCTCACAAGTACTTTTTAGCCCATTTTTACAATTCCACTACCATTTCGTTTTTGTCAACGTCTGCTTTTTTTTTTGCCATGGATAGAGATCCAGAAAACTATCCTTGACTCCAAGGTTACTTGGTTTTCCTTCCTTATGTAATTCTCATATGCATCCCAGTGACTTTCTTTCTGCATCTTCTTCCACTTCTGTACTTCATTTTTTATACCTCTTCTGTTTTTTGTATTTTCTATGCTTAAGTTTTTTAAGATATGGAAGATAATCACCAGAGAATTTACCCTGACCTATAAGCAAGCTCACTGTTTCTCAGACATCTTTTCTTCCTAATGTCTCCACAAAAAAGTCACTGAAATCCTCTGCAACTTTTAATCCAATTCTGAAGCGATGCCTCAATTTTAAACTCTTCAGGAGTTACTCCATACAGCCTCTTGTACCTTTAGCCATTTACACCTATTTCCATAGCTTTTCAGCACAGGAGGGGGACAAAAGGCAAAGCTTCCACACATGCTACTTTCCACTCTGTAGCCCTCACTTAGATCACCAACAGGCATCCTCACTACCACACCAAATCAAACTGGTTTTGAGTGCAAGGATGACAATGAATTCGGCAATACTATCTAGAATCCCTAGAAATAAAGCAGGGACAAAAGGCTACTGCACTGAACTACAGCCTAGAGTCCACTGTCCCTGTTGGTTTTTTCCCCCCCTTTATCTTGAAAGTTAATCACCTGGCAGGAATTTTTATATTGAAGAAGGTGGACACTGTACACAAAGCAGAGTAGATTTTAGTCATTGTTGGCTGCTTGTATTTATAATTCGTTCCACTTGCCAACTTTGCTCAGGAAACCTCAATTAAAAGAAGCGTGCAGCTGGCTACTTTGCTTCAAACATTCAGAGTTCTTCAAGAAAGGTAAAGGATGCGAGCAGTTTCTGAGAGTAAAGGAATCTTCAAAGAAAGGGAAAGAAATCAATAGCTCTTAAGCTTTACTCAAAAATCAGCTGGAAAACAGACCAATTTCTTTTCTTGCTGGAACTGGGAAATATAGGAGACTTTTAACGTGTTACAGCTGTTAGAAACAATTAATTACTTGCTTGCTCTAAACAACCCAGCAAGGCACACAAAGAATTTATAAGTAATGACATAATCACTTCTTTATGTAATATACTTAAGACATTTATGTGACATACAGGGGGATTTCTAAAGCAAATGCTGATTTTTTAAGACAGGAAATAAAAAAATAACAGTGCAACATCCTGTAAGTCTTCTTATTCAGAGCACAACATAAGGAAAAACAACTTAAAGCCAGAAATTAAAAGTGGTCATTAAATATGTATATGAAGATATAATTTAGGAAAGTTACTGTCTTTTTCACTTCCTTGTCAAATGCACACTTCCAAATATTGCATTTCTGGACTTTTAAGATGACTATCACTATTTTACAGCTATGAAAAATGCTTCATACAAAGGCTTTGTAATGCTTTCTGAATACTAATAGAGAAACTCCATTCTTTTACGGAAAACTATCCCTGCTTCACAGAGCGAATTGTTTGCCAGCTAACACATGCCCAGAGTTAAGAAGAACAAGGTCAATCAGCAAAACCACCTTTGCAAATGAAGCTCACAGTCAGCTAACACTGGCTGATTCCAGAGAAGGAAGCATAACAGGTTTTAAATCTGATAAATGGGTTCTTTATTACAGAATCTTCCTATGATCATATGGCCACCCCAAGGCTGTCATCACAAACTGGTATTTAAACTCAGAAGTGCATGGTGGAGTCTTTGCATGAAGAACTGATGTAGCAGAAGGTAGTTTGGCTGGAAGGTGGGCACCTTATCCATTTGGTATTGCAACAGGCTTAAAAACATCTGCTGTAAATGTAATAGGAACACCCACACACACACTCCACTTAGACTAAACTTTTTCTTGGGTGAGTCTGCCTCCTTTTTCTTCCCCCAACACTTACACAGCACTCTAAATTCAAACAGCATTTTTCAAACAATTATAGATCGTCGTTACTCTGAAGAACACATCAGACATTTAACGCCTTACTGCTGTTTTTTCAAGCAGAGTTTGGCACTGACACATCAGTGAGAATGGAAATTACAGCAAGAATTGATTACCAGGCTTTCTGGTTCACTCCTTTCTAATGCAGGCATCTTCTGCAGGATATTTTCCCAGGCTTTAACCACTGAAATTGCAGGAAGCTCTATTGACAGTGGTTTTGTGCTTTCATTTACAAGAATAAGCCATAATAGAATAGATCCCATGACTTAATGACTAGAATTAAGAAGCAGAAAAGTCAGAATTTCCACAATAGAACTATCTTCTTGTACTAGTACACACTTAGATCTTCTAACTTCTTTGTATCATTTCATCAGTGCCTTTTTAAAATTTCTTTCATTTGGTCAGCATGCTTCTACCACTTTGATGTCACGCAATAAAAATTAATATTGAAAGCATAAAAATCAAGAAAAACTGACACTATGAGTTGGAAATGCATTTGACTCTGAAGCTATAAGTATGATCTATGAAAGCAGGATTTCAAGGAAAGATTTTTCTTATTCTTTCATGACACTTGAGCTCCCTTACATCTATTCCGGCATGAAACTCCATTGCCTAAATCGAGTTGCTGTGAGTGTCTTTCCCTCAACAGCAGGCAGGCTAAAACTGGGATTATTCAGGTGCACCAAAGAAGCAGGGTTATCCCAAGGAATTTCTTTAATGAGAAAAATAATTTTCACCATTCTGCTCAGGCCTCAATACACAGCAATGATGGGAACAAAGTCACACCCTGCAAAGTCTCCAAGATCTGGCATGGAGAAGCAGGTTTAGAACAAACTTTGGGGAAGTTAGAAAGACTCTTAAAATCCTACAGCACACCACCAGGGTAACCAGAGCCCATAAGCAGCACCTGTGCAACGATGTCACACACAGGGGGCAGCAGCAGCACTCATGCCTGGTAAAAACTGCTTACTAAGGACAAGGTTTCTTTATGGGAATACCACTGTATGGGAATCTGTTCATTGCTTGTTGCCCACACAGGCCACAAACTAAAAAATACAACAGTCGGTCTACTCAGAGAATAACTCTCTGAATACTGTCTTTCTTTTTAGTGATCAGCAAATGAGTTGTCTCCATGAAGTTCCACATCCATGGGTCTCAAATGCGCTAGGCCAGTCATCACACTTCGTATCATAAAATCATAGAATGGTTTGGGTTGGAAGGGACCTTAAAGATTGCCTATTTTCAATCCCCCCCCCACCATGGGCAGGGACACCTCCCACTAGACCAGGTTACCAAAAGCCCCATCCAGCCTGGCCTTGAACACTTCCTGGGATGGGGTGTCCACACCTTCTCTGGGCAACCTATTCCAGTATCCCACCACACTCAAATTAAAGGGTTTCTTCCTAATATCTAATCTAAACCTACCCTCTTTCAGTTTAAAACCATTACCCCTCGTCTTATCACTAAACTCCCTGATAAAAAAATCCCTCCCTATCTTTCCTGTAAGCCCCCTATAGGTACTGGAAAGCTGCTATAAGGTCTCCCTGGAGCCTTCTCCAGGCTGCAAAATCCCAACTTGGAGCAGCATTCTCTCAGACCGTCTTTTTAAGAGAGGTCCTTGATAAAATTACTCAAGATCAAATAGACAAGGACAAGGTTTTTCCAGTTGAGCACTAACATGAAGCAATTTGCACTGCTTCTGCCCGTCGCAGTAGATCTGAGATTTCAGTCTCCTGTCTTATCAACAAACCATCTTCTCACTAGAACTCTACAGACAGGGAGTAATCACACCTGCAGAAACGGAGGTCTGGGTAGCTACAGCAGTAACTGAGATTACCCCAACGATAACACTGCACCGTCCATCCCAACAGCAATCTGGGCAGGAAAGGTGCAGTAGCCCGGCCGCAGGCTGGAGGCCGCGTCCACCCTTTGGCACTTCAGCAAAAGAACACAGATGGCATCATTACAAGGCTTGTCACGTAGAAAGGACCTGCTGGGAAAATCTCAGGAGCCCTGCACAACCAAGATAAGAGGGAGATTTTAATCTAATTTTATCACTTTAAACCGTATTACCTGGGCTTCTTGGCACGCAGCTCTTCGTAGCAGGTTATCGCTATTAGGTAAGACAGAAAAGAGAACGGACATTAGATTGTGCGAGTTTAAAACATTTTGCTCTTTTTTAAAATGTGGGTACATACTCTTTTTACACACACTTTAACAGCACTAAAATAAAAATATACAGTTTCTTTAAGACCTATTTAACACATTCTAAGATGACACACCCATTTAAGCACACGTGCATTTTATTTTTCTTTCTGCATGTGCACACTAACACCCTTCTTTATAGTAAAGAAAAGCAGAAAACAAAGACCAGGAGGCCAATTGTGCTGAGATTACCTAAGCTATGAGACACTGTGTAACTGTGATTTATTTTTAAGTGCTACACAACCATATTCCAGATCTAAGGTGTGGGTTTGTTCAAGATTAATACTGCCTGTCACTTACACTGAAGGTACTTACCACTTTGGCAGCACAGAAGCCACTTAGAGTAGACTTCAGTGTAACTCTATGGACTTAAACCTTTGTGTATTATAATCGTGAACACCCCTCTCCAACAGTTTGGAAGCCAAATACATGCCAATGCAGCACCTACTTAAGGTCCAAGTATGGCCTAAAGCAGTAACTCAGAGGAGTGACAATTACTCAGCTCACCTAAGTGAAGTTTAAAAATGAAGAAGAAAGTATCAGTATTATATGTGCCACTGATGGTCATTTCAGCAAAAAAATTCCAAACTAAGCCTTGTGTTTGTCATTGGTGACAGCCAGCCTTAGCAAGGTGGCGAGAAGAGTATAGTTGGCAAGCAAACTGGAGACAGAGCTATTGAGTGAGGAACAAAATTCCATTCTTCCCCAGACCAAAAAAATGCCCTATTGGCCCTTGCAGAGAAAATAAGGAGTCCTCTTCTGCAGTGCCCAAAGTCTCACCTGTCCTCTAGATCAGGCACTCCCCCTTCCTTGCTAAAACCAAAAAACCAAAATCCTTCACTTTGCCCTTGTTAATACCTGGCAAGACAGCATATTATTGTCTCAAAAATACCAAGTACAAAAAAAATCCAATTACAGTCAGCACACCAAAATGAATACACCTCAGCAACTGAAAGGATTCAACGATGAAAAACAAGTGACTGGGAAAGCAGCACACCCCCACCACAAAGCGTGGTGCATCGGGCCAAATCCTGGAATGGAAACAGCGAAATAGAAGACAAGGCCTTGGTCAGAGCTCTGCACCCAAACACGAGTGCCATCTACTCAATTCAATGAGCTTATGCTATGTATCCATCACTGAAACTATATTAACTGCTCTCTGGCATCACCAAAAGATGCTGCCATGCCACAAGAGGAGAAGTAAGGCTACTTCAGGTGAGATACAAAGTCAGGTTCTGAGGAAATAATCCTACAGCAAAAAAGCCAAGCTTTATTCCTGGTAAGAATAAAAAGCTAAAGGAAGAACTCAAGCACGAGAAAAGAATATAAGTGAATAATAACCTCACCAGGACAACAAATAACCTGAAAGTCTAAATAAATAAATAAATAAATAAATTCCTCAGAGGCATGCTTTTAACTGCCATGCTTGCTCCTAAAATCCAAAGGGCTAAGTCATTTGTATTAAGAACCTGAAATATCACTCAGCAGAGCGACAGACTTGGTTTTGATTGCACCAATACAACGAAAGTGCACTAATTAAAATAACTGTCTCTGAAAAGGTTTGTGTTCCAATCTAAACGACACTGTCACAGTTCATTCCAGTTCAATCAAGACAACATGAGAAGTCAAAACCACACCGCGATGCTGAGGGCATGAGCCCTCCTCATACAGGGACATTTTTTCCCCTTCTGTAACTATGTGTGGCCAGAGCAAACCCAAAGCAACTGCAATTTCAATATGTAAAGTTAAAATATTATGGGATACCACGAAAACTCCACTATCAGATGACAGCTGAGCAGTTGACATACTCGACAACTGCCATCCTAACCTAATTAACAAACTCTAGTCAAATCCATGTTATCTGTTTACTTCACATCGACGCCGTTTTGTTCAGAAGTCAAGCTGGGTCTCACCACCAGCCCGCAACCTTTCCTGCTGCCCCCCACCTTGTGCTGTGCTGTTAATCGCCTTTAAAACCGAGTCCAGCACAACTTTCCAAATGCAAGCAAAAGATACCGTGCTTTCTCTCCCAACCTGCAAAAACCCTCAAAACTACTGTCAAGGATGCAAGCTTGATTCAGCTCAAAGGAGTCTTAACCATAAAAATTAGGATTGATAGTTCAAATGTCAACATTTAAGCTTACTTTTTTCCTGCATTGAAGTATTTACAGAAATAGGAAAAAAAGGCTACTCTGACACATATCATTTTGTTGTCAAAGGAAAGGTCCTGAGACCAGAAGAACCATTAACTGTCCAGTAATTCATAGATGATTTGTCTCGCCTCTCCAGTAGCACAGCACCCGGCAGCTCATGCCATCCTAGCCATACTCATACGATTCCCACTGATTCAACTAGGACATATATTTCGAGGTCATCTGAGTTTGACTTAAAGATGTCCCAAGTTTGGTTTAAAGATACCACATAACAGGAAAATTTTTATTTTCTTAAAACATTACATCGACATTTAACAAAAAAAAACCAAATCACAAGCACGCTCAGGTATTTGTATCTCAGACAACAGCAGTCCTCCTTCTGTATCACAGCTCTTACCTCGAAATCATCTCACATGGACCACTTAGAACACTACAAGTGGGTCCAGAAGTCCTCTGTGGGTCATGTTAATTGATAATTATAGCTAAGAAAACATTATAAAACAGCAAAAAGGTAACTTCTTAAAGTCTTCTGTCATGGTATGCATTAGATTATCAAAATATGTCTGCACGCCAGCTCCCAGAGAAGAAAAGACTTTAATAATAAACTAAGATTCTGTTTAATTTTTTTGTACTTTATTGATGAGCATTATGTAGTAACAAAGCCTTTTCAACAACAGTAGAACACGAACAGGTAAAGGCTGAGGGAAATGGCTACACTGCCTCAAAGAACACACAGAGATTTCTTCTGACTTGCACCATGCCCACAGCAAACTAAAAATCAATTTTTGTTTTACACTTCCTCTGAGGGCTTACAGACACAACTCCGGCCCTAAAGCGAAACAGACGTGCAGCACTGCATCTGCTGGCCAACCCAGAGCTGCCTCCCTGCTGTGAGAATTAAGCATCACACAGCGTACAACTGGGCTAACTTGCTTAAGCAGTAAAAAATTGGGAGATAGAGAGGAACGAGCAGTGGCAGTGAGGTATGGAAGGAAGAGGATGTCCTAAGCTGAACCCACGGAGAGAACTTTTGACTAGTGCCACAAAGATATCGGTTAATTCTGCAAGGCCAGCAGCCACTGCAGTGCAGGCCCTTTGGAGAACAGAACAGGCTTACAGCAAAGCAAGGAACCAAGGCAGAAAGCAACTGTCCAGAGCTCAGAAACACCAGCCACGTCAAGATTCCCAGAACACACTGGACCATGAGAGCACAACACCCGTAGGACACACTCGAACAGGGGCTGTTCTGATTTGTCTGCAACATGTGCAAGCACAGGGCTAGTGGCCGCTGCTCCTGTCCTACATGTTTTCACCCAGAAGGCAATTAACACTCCTACATATAAGCACACAATTTAGTACACATGCATTCCCCCAGCTAAGGCTGCATCACAGATTCATAGAATGATTTGGGTTGGAAGGGCCTTTAAACATCATCCAGTTCCAACCCCCCTGCTATGAGCAGGGACACCTCTCACTAGAGCAGGTTGCTCAAAGCCCCATCCAGCCTGGCCTTGAACACCTCCAGGGATGGCACATCCACAACTTCTCTGGGCAACCTGTTCCAGTGCCTCACCACCCTCACAGGAAAGAATTTCTTCCTAATTCTTCTAAGCATCCTTTGCCTAAATACCTGAAAGGACTGTTCCCACAATGAAAGGTGTGAGATCCTATTTCGAAAAGGGTTATCAGGATTAAACCTAAGACTATTTAAGTACATTCAAGAAAGACGAATCACAAAAACTCTCTAGTTCAGTGTCTGCATCAAAACACAGAGTTTTGTGAAGAGAAACTTCACTACAGCTACGCATATAGGATGACTCCTCAGGAGTTATAACACAACTCCTTAAAAGAGATTTTATCCTAGCAGAGAGCATCTTGGCTGCCTCCAATACAGCAGGAACACAGCATCCTCTTTCCTGGATATCAGCATTTACTTCCAGCTTGGCTTTGGAAGGGCATGAAAGACAAATCTTAGTTTTCATCTTTAGCTTTAACTAAGACTCAGAATTTATACTTCGGGGGTTCTTTGACAAAGTTTGATGAAATAAAGTCAGCCACTCAGGAAGTATATGCAGAAAGGTGACAAAGTGAGTTATCAGTTGGCAAACACACAGACACTAACATTCAAATTATAGATAACACTAACACTCGGATTACTGGCAGGCAGTCAATGGCCCAGATGTCTTGCCAGCATTTTCTACAGAGCAAGTCAATACTTTTAACATATACAGAGTAAAACTGAGTACCCGAGGAGTCCGCTGCCTCAGTACAATATCAAGAGTCTTCAAACTGACAAAGTGACAATCACTTACCCAGTGACACCACTGTAACAGTTTGGCCAAATCTGACAATCAGTTAAACTGATGTCCATCAAACCAGAGATCATATTTCTGCTGATTTAACATAGCTGGTGACTCACTGCACCACCTGGACATCTAAAGAACAGCAGAAACTCAATTCAGGAAAGGTGACCCAGGACACAAAGGTGAGAGAGGCTTCCCAACTTGGTGAAAATTTTAAGGCAACCATATGATATCTTTATCTGCAATCAACCTCGTGTATGTGTTAAACAGAAGTATGTTACTGTATATGAGTACATATCTGACAATCTGCATACCTTCTATGCTTTCATCAAGTACATTAAATTCAGTGTCCTTCATACCTGTAGTAGGATATGCTCTAGACTAAAATGATGTTGATACAAAAAATCATGCAATCCAGGGAAATTAAAGGAAAACAAATCTCAAATGTGACAACACTGAGTTACCTCCTTACTTCTCCAATAATACCACAAGAGTATTTGCTATCCTAAACAGCGAAGACAAAAGAATATGTTTTTAAAATCTATTATGAGAAGTAATTGTAAGACTTGTTAAGGTTTTGTAAGAATAGCAATAAGGTTTTAGTTTACAGTAGTTCAACCAGACGTAATACTTATCATTTTACACATGAAAAACCTCTGCCACCTCCTGATGCATATCTCTTTTGAAGAGGCACCTTCTGTTATATTACAACTTTAGAATGGGTGAATCCCAAATGGGAGAGACAGAATCGGCACAAGGTTTCCTGTTCATCCAATAACCCCTTACTGTGAAATCAGCCAGTATCTGAACAAACACCTCCCAAGATGAAAGGCTAACACACTGACCTGGAAACTAAATGCTGCATGATGAAAGCATCATACAAGACTGGGTCAAGAAGCTTCTCGACCTTTACAGATTTCGTCATCCACAACCTTTAGACTAACTCAGCAATGAACCATTACACTCCAGTGCCCCTCGTTCCTCCACAGCCTGTGGAGAACAAGGCCATCCACATCAGACCCCACAGCACAGTCGCAGGGTGCAAGGGCGGGACACCCAGGTCCATTTCCAGCCAGGGAAGAGGCACAGGGTCTGAAAAAGTAACACTCTTCTTGGTTGTATTTGTCTACATAACATCCTCCAAAGCCTTAAGGAAGTACTCCAGAGTTCTTCTGTCCTTATGGGCACACAGACACTGACTGTGGAAGAGTTGTCATTTATTTTTAGGATATATTGATATTTACAACAGCTGGACTTAATGCAGGCATCATAGACTCTGCATTCAAAAGAAGAACGAAGCTTGAGAAGCCAAAAAAGCAAATGATCTTCTCCTTGCAAGAGAAATATCTTAGAAATTCCAAGAGGATAGAAAAGCCAAGAGGGATGCGGGATGGCAGGGGCAGAGAAGGGGGGAAACAACAGAAACCAAAACTTTCTTCAGCTGCAAATAAACAAGCAACATCTCAGGCAGCTAACTCCAATAAATTGGAGGCTAATCTAAACTGATGAACTGATGGTGTGCAAAATAAAGCAAGCCCCTTCATCGCAAACTCCAGTGATGCTAGAAACCGAAGCACAAGACTTCACTAAACCTTTAATCTGTTTTAAAAGGGCAAACACAAGTCTATTCAAGTACGGCTCATGCATTGTAATTTAGCCTCCAATCTCTCACAGCCCGTACGTGGTTCCCTCATTAACCTCTTCAAGTGTTGCCTGCAGCAGTTTGTGCATGGGGCGAAAGGCCCCTCTCATGCCCCCCAACACAACTGGTACATAAACAAAGAAACTGGGGAGAAAGAACATACAAAAAGAGCCCACCAAAAGCCACTGCCACATTTGGAAGCAAAACAGAAGCTGCAGAGAGGGCTCCTGGCCTAATCCCTGCTGTCCAGCAACCACAAGGTAAGGTCTTCGCTGTGCACAGAGTAGCACAGTAGGGTTCCTGAGATCCCCTTTGGTTTTTTACATTCTTGCCATCAGCCTCTTCCATCATTCCTTGTTTTCCTATTCCCTGGGTAAAACAATCCTCCACATATATCAAGAAACAGCTAAATGGTTGCCACTTTTTTCCAAACAGAATTTAAATCTCTGAAAGCAGTACTTAGATTTGTGCTGCGAGTCTACATCAAAATCTCACACAGCTGTTCGTCATCACAGGATTTCCTACCTTGCATTTCCAATGCCTGGTAAGGAAATGCTGTATTTTTCCTTACAGAAACAAGGGGAAATTTAAGAATGGGATGTGCAAACATTTTTTTCCCCCCACTACATCATCTGGGTTAAAGCAATGTGCCTACACTTGGTGCAAATAAACTTTGGGCACTGAAATATGGATACCAAAAGTTCCCTTTTCTGTTTGTTTGCCTTTGATATTTTGCTCTTTATTGACTACCACATCACCTACGGTACGCTTCACATTTTCCATGATCACAACACATTTTCACAGTTATTGCACAGGAAATCAATAGACCTGAAACCAACAGTACACAGACACATGAATTCCCAGAAAAAACAGGTACGGAGGGGAGACTGGTTGTGTCCAACACTGCTCCTGGGCCTCCTTAAGTGCCTGCTCTCCATATGCACAAAGAGCAGATACAACCTTTTTCTTAATGCCTGACTTCAGTAGCTCTCCAGAGCACCCAGCCCTGACATGCACCCTGCTGTCATTAGTACCTGTGGCAACAGAACACCAGCAGAAGGCTGCTCACAGAAGCAGCATACCTGGGAAGGTCACAGGCTGCTCTGCCCCACCAGCCTGCCCCTCATATGAAGGGCACCAAGCAATTTCTTCCTCCTCTTTTTGTACATTAAGCTTAGTCTTTGGCTAAGAGGCATCCTGAATGACAGAACTTAAAAACAATTACTCATCTACATTTCACTATTTTACGTGAATTCAAAGTTCAAGTCATCACGGGAAAAAGTAGAACGCAAGCCCAAGGATCCACTGACATTACACCAATGCATCAAAAAAACCCAACCTATTTAGCACAAATACTTTTCCTTACAACACAGCAGTCTACTGTGCACTTTCTTCCTATATATTGGTCCATGTAGGTATACACATGAAACCATGACCTTGTCACCTCTACTTTCACACAGTTATTCTCCATCTTACCACAGCCTGCCCTACAATCAGCAATTACAAGTAAAAAAGTACGGAGTGAGAGAGTTTTTTGCTGCTTGCCCTGCAGTCAACAGAGCATTAGTGCGTCAGGTACAAAGTAAGCCACTAAAGCAGATGTACCATTCAAAACAAAGGCTGATTTAATGCAAAAGTCCCTAGGCAGAAGGAAACAAAGAAGAAAAGTATAACAAACAGCATAAACAGATTTACTTTCCTAAGTTTTCCACTGAGGCTTCGGCAGCATTTCAATATAAGAACACTACTGCTAGAATCACGACTCAACAATTCAAAAGACATTAAGGCAGTGACAGAATAAACAGCAGCACCAAAACTAACAAATTTTTAAAATAATTTGGCTGTATTTGCATGCTAGTGAAACGCATTAACTATAAAGGACAGGGATTACAATATAAGCCGAGCTATTTAACAGTTGCGAGGGAGGATCTTGCTTACTTGATATCAGGAACATTTTCTCCACAGATAAAGAGTGGAAGTGACATGCTGCTAGGTTCGGCTTATGGTAGCAGTGGGGCTGCTGCAGCAGTTGAGGGGCTCCTTACAAACAGGTGGGCAACAACAGTGAGACAGGCACACCAGAAAGGGACAGCAGGTGGCTACTACCAGCGCCACACCTCAAGAGAGGCACAGTAGAAAATACAGCAATTTTCATGAGGTGTGTGAAAAAGAGAAGGTGGGAAAACACACCCATGGGCACACAACCATCACACTGTGATAACTGCCTTCTGGGCATTAAGGTGGCTTCCAGTTAGCCAGGTACCAATGGCATCACAGAATCATCTAGATTGGAAGATCACCAAGTCTAACCACTAACCTGACACTACCAAACCCACCACTAAACCATGTCTGTCAGCATCACATCTACCCATCTTTCAAATACCTCCTGGGGTGGTAATTCCACCACTTCCCTGGGGAGTCCATTCCAATGCTCAACAACCCTCTCAGCGGAAAATTTTTTCCTAAAAAAAAACCAGTCTAAACCTCCCCTGGCGTAACTGGAGGCCATTTCTTCTTGTCCTATTGCTAGTTACTTGGAAGAGACCGACCTCCACCTCGCTACTTGTGCCAGTGGGAAGTGAGACACGCAGCACCTGAATGGACACAAGCAGACACAGGGCCTCTGGTCTCATTCATCCTCGTAATATTGGTTAACAGCAAAAGTATCATACAAGACCAGATCAAGAAGCTTCTCGACCTTTACAGATTTCGTCATCCACAACCTTTAGACTAACTCAGCAATGAACCATTACACTCCAGTGCCCCTCGTTCCTCTACAGCCTGTGGAGAACAAGGCCATCCACATCAGACCCCACAGCACAATCGCAGGGTGCAAGAGTGGGACATCCAGGTCCATTTCCAGGCAGGGAAGAGACACAGGGAACAAGTCATAGAATCACAGAACGGTTAGAGTTGGAAGGGACCATCGAGTTCCAACCCCCCTGCCATGGGCAGGGACAACTCCCACTAGAGCAGGTTGCTCAAAGCCCCATCCAGCCTGGCCTTCAACACTTCCAGGGATGGGGCTTCCACAACTTCTCTGGGCAACCTGTTCCAGTGTCTCACCACTCTCACAGTAAAGAATTTCTTCCTAATATCTAATCCAAATCTTCCCTCTTCCAATTTAAAAGCATTACACCTTGTCTGAAAAAGTAACATTCTTCTTGGCCATATCTGTCCACATAGCATCCTCCAGAGCCTTAAGGAAGTACTCCAGAGCTCGCCTGTCCTTATGGGTACGTAGACACTAACTATGGAAGAGTTACCATTTATTTTTAGGACAGATTGATATTTACAATAGCTGCACTTCATGCAGGCATCACAGCCTCTGCATTCAGAAGACACAAGCAGACGCAGGGCCTCTGGTCTCATTCATCCCTTGTAATATTGGTTACCAGCAAGCGAGCTGAGGGCACACACGTGGTTGATGGCATTTTTTGGTTTAAGTTAAAAAAGAGAAATCCTCCTCCTCCCCAGCCAGCCCCAGAATGACTCAACCCACCTTGACAACACCTTTTATTTCAAACTACGGCCTGAGCTAGCCCCAGACCCATGACAAGCCCAAGGTGGGACATCACTCTGGGCCTTCCTAAGTTCATGGCTGCTGGCAGAGAGGAGAGAACCCAGCCCCCGGAGCTGCCACAGCAGCCCTTCCAGGGCAGCCCCTCCATGGTACCAGCCCGGAGGGGAGCCGGCCTGAGGCAGCCAGCCCCGGGCACCCGAGGCGAGCCCGGCAGCCGTGCCCTCGCCTTGTGAGAGACCCCGGGGGCAGGGCTGGGCCTTAGCCCCGCTCCCCCGCCGCCGCCATCCCCACGCCGGCAGTTACCAGTGCTTCCCATAGAGCCAGTGCCCGCCCCAGCTCAGCAGGCAGACCCCGAACGTGGTTTTCTTCCAGTGATTCCTCAGCGTGGTGAAAACTTTCCTCACCGCGGCCATGCCGCCGACAGCCGCCCCCTTCCTGCGGGATGCACTGGAGGGAAGCGAAAGGCGCCGCCGCTGCCGCCGCCCGGCCCGGCTGGAAACGGCTCCCCCGACACCGCCGTTCCGGGCGCCGGTGCTTCCCGGCCGTGCGGGCAGGCTCCGGCCCTGAGCCCGGAGAGGTCGGGGTGTCCGTGTGGGAAGCCTCTCCTGGTTCCTCCGTGACTTTTTTGGCCAGCCTGCCCCAACATGTGGAGCGGGGTCTGAGGAGATCTCACCCCCCATCCCTGTTCCTGTGCCCTGGCCTCAGGCCTAGTGTGCCCCTCAAGCCGCCCTGTCTCTGTTTGAAAAAGCAATTAAAATAAACCCCCAAAGGGTCCCGAGGAAAAGTGTTTTCACTCCACCCGTGTCCCAGCCCTCGCAACCTCGCTGCGTGGCCGTCCCCCAGCCCCTGAGATGACCCACAGCAAGTCCCAGCCACCACAAGAAGCAAAAGGGAGCAGGAGGCATGCTGCATGGCAGAGGACAAACGTACATGGGTGTTTTTTCCCCACTAATAGAAATATCCAAGGTGTCCCCTCACCCCCCTCAAAAACAAATCAACCAGAAAATATTTCTGAAGGTTCATCTAGAAAAATGTAGGAAGTACCAAGGGTTTGCTGTTTAAGCCCCACCAACAGGATGACGGTGTGGACCAAGAGAAATGTCTCCAACTCTGCATGGAAGACACACCATCCTCGCAAGGATGTTGCAGAGCCATCAACAGCATGAATGTCCTGCCAAGGAAAGGTGGAGACGTGACCAAGCAGCAAGACCTGAACACATGATGGGAGAAGCTTTGGGACAATCCAGTGGTGGTGGCCCCTTCTAGCATGAACTCTACCTGTGGCTTCCCATGAGGTCTGAAAGATGGTGAACAGCCTCAGATGTTTCACAAAAAAAAAGTGGAGGACAGAGACCCTGTCCTGTGAGAAAGGAAGGCGGGTTGGTGGGCCTTTCCAAATGACCTGTTGGCTAAACAAGTGGTGTGAGGAAGCAACACTGCTTCTGTAGGCCCCTGGCCCCCTCTTGACAGGGACCCAGGCTTGTGAACTCAGGACGACAAGGATGCAGTCTGGCAGGGACCAGCAGGTCAGGATAACAAACATAACGCTGGACAGAAAATTTTCTTCAGAGCATTTTTTTTCCCTCTTGCAAAATGCCATTTTCAGCAAAGTCTGAACATTTATAAGAATGTCAAAGTCAATAAAATGGCTTTTGTGTAAAAAGCTTTCCCAAATCCTTCTGCTTAATGATGTCTGGATGGGATGAGAGTAGTAACCAAAGGGGTCTGCTTGAAGGCAAATTTGCAACTCTGGGTATGCAAAAGTCTGTTCTGCAAGAATCAAGTTGACACAGAAGAAGTTCAGAAGATACTCTGATATTAGTGACAAGCAAGCAGATTAAACCCTATGGATTAGTTTCCCCAATATGTTTATGGTTTTCTTTTCCCTTCCTTTTGTAGGGCAGAAGATCGGGGATTTGTTTTTTCTAAGAAAAACATCAAATTATCAGTTCCTGATGAATATTTCAGGCACATCCTCATCCAGTAGCCATTGCTTCCCACTTAGATATTCCAGGTTCATCTGTCCAGTGCATCTCAATGTGCTGAGTAAGTGCTCTTGATGCGCTGATGAATGTTCCAGGTGGTTCAGAGTCATTAAATGTCCTACTTTTTTTTTTTTCTTTTTTTTTTTTTTGGTGTTGTCCTACTTTTTGTGAGGATTCAAGTGCTGTGGCCAACTGCTAACAGCAACGATAGCAACAGATACTAGTACTCTCTTCCTGCTTTCCTTAGCTTATGAAAAGATGGTATGCTGATACTTATCAAATGCATAATTCTCATGAGGTACCACAAATAATTTATAAGCATCTGTAACTTCCTATTTCACAACCACATCTACTGACTGCAGTTGTGTTTATTAATGATGCTTGCAAAACAAGCTTGAATTTTTAAAATACAGCCTCTTTAGTGTGCCAATACATGTTTGAAGTAGTCAGAAAAATGCTTAAATTTATGGAAGACATGAATATCTCTGAGATGCCTGGGTGGAAGTTTTCCTGAGTTCATACACATGAAAACACATCAGAATTAGTATAAATTTGGAATTTTAGCTCAGATTTTGTCTTTCAAAATCCCTAGCAGAGGAACTTGATGCTGCACCCAGCAGTGCGTTTGGACTGGATGAATCATAGAAACATTTTGGTTATAAAAGACCTTTAAGATCATCAAGTCCAAATATAAACCTAACACTGCCACGTTTCCTCTAAAACATGTCCCTCGGTATTATATCTACGTGTCTTTTGGATACATCCAGGGGTGGTGACTCAAACACTTCCCTGGGTAGCCTGTTCCAATGAGCTCCAGAGGTCCTGTTCCACCTCCACCATTTGTGTGATGTTATCTGAGAATCTGGTGATTCTGAGATCAGGCTTTTCAAAGAGAACCGCCCTTAGAAGGAAGAAACACTGCAGACAACAACGACAGATTGTCGTTGCACTTGTCTGATTACTTGGTGTTACTTAGGATGCAGCGTCCATTCCGAAATCCCTCCTGGCAAACACGTATGTCCTAGTTTTTGGCTGTGGCCGTCTGATCACCCTCAAGGTAGATCACACCTGCCATGCTGCTGCATGTACCCTTTTAGCTCTCCTAGTTTTTGGTATGTCAGCTCAATCAAAGTAGGCATTAGAGTAAGTGCAATGGAAAATGAGAGGATAAAGTATTGATCTTGAACATCCACTAGATTATACACCGTAGTTGTTTTTAAGGCCAGGTAAAACAATTGCTACATTTTCACAGCAAAAATGCTCAGATGAGGCTAGTGTGTGTGCTTTGTTTTCTTACAATTGCCAGGTGGTTTGTAAAAAGAGTAATTTGAAAAGCTGCTCTGCAACTCTAATACTTGACCAGGGATGTGTCACCAAGAATTATTGCACAGGTTCTTTGTGAAGAGGGGTGAGTGCCTCATCCCATTTACTCATGTCTGACCCATTTTTGAAGAGTAATCTTTTTATCCTATCTCTAACATCAGTGTCAAGCCTGTTAGCAGCAGAAGCCTCAGATATGTGATCATGCTTCAGGGACATATTTGCTTGTACCTTTAGAGAAGTCACATGCTTGACCATCTCAGTTCTCTTCTTAGCCAGAGAAGATGGGTGAAACAGTAGAGTCTACTACTTGGCAATGCCCTACAATTGGCAAGGACAGGGAATGATTTAGGCTAATTTTCTGTCCAGCATGGTCTGTCTTCAGTTCTCACCTCAGCTAACTCCTCTGGGTTGCTGTTTTTCTCTTGTGGTCTTTTCTCTGGGAATGGGATTGAAAGTATGTAATCACTTTACTGAAGTCACTGGGTTTTGTCACTTGGTATGTAGACCTTTGAAATCAGGAAGAGAAGTCCTGTTCACAGCCACCATTTAGTACCAGTGAGGTACTAAGTGTTTAAATTTGTGGTCTGAAAGCTAATTCTAGCCATGTTGTCTATAGGTAATCCTCATATGGCTGAACTAGATGAACCCAGCCTATGTCTCCAGTAAGCTCTGTATCACACCGTATAAAGGCAGAGGAGAGTTTTTGCTTGATGCTAACATGAAAGATATGTGCATAAGAGAAAGGGACATACCCAGTCCAGTGGAATAGTTCTGTTGTCCATACAGCGATGGAAAATTGGGAGCCCTCTGCCTGCTGGTTATTCTGGAATTCATGACTCAGCTAAAGATGAGCTGAGGGTCTCAGATAGCAGTGCTGTCCACCACATCTCCTGCCATCATGGTGATCATATGTCTTCAGGTGCTTCCTTGCAAGAAAAATGCAAATAACCACTTGTCCTGCACAAAGACCAAATTTATTGCTCTGTAGAGCTGTGTTAGCCACATCCGTGTCAGCCCATGTTCCAGCCAGACCAAGACAGCATTGTTTCTGGTTGAAGTCTGCCCCCCTCCCACCCTTTGTTAGACATGGTTAATATCACTATGACAGGGCAGAACATCTTCACACAGCCTTCAAGCTTTTGTGCAGCTGATGAAAAACCCCAGACTTTAAATCTCTCCATCCCTCTGGCCTAGCGAGGGAGGTTTAACTTTCTTTGCTTTAATTCCACAACACCTGAACACCAAGCACGATTTAAGATGGGGGAGAGCCGTTTTCTTTGGTGGATGGGAGCAGGTGGAGTGTCTCTCCAGATTAGGCTGTGAGATGGGAGCTTCAGCCTTGCAAGTGCATCCACCCCCAGCTTTTCTCTCCCCACGAGCTGTGGGCAAAGGCTAGGCTGCAGAGACATCTCTCTCTCTCTCTCCATCTGGGGGCATTCCTGTGCTAGCTGAAATCTCTGCTGGGCTTCACAGTTGGTGTTTCTGTGCTTCTCCAGATTTTGTGTCCAGGGCCTGAAACTGTTCCTCCTCTCTGTGTTCCAGGTTCCTCTGTGTTCCACCCCTGGCCACTGTCCCGCGCAGGGGACAGTGCAGCCACTGAAGCCAGTCAGAGAAAGTTCCTGCCTGTGAGAGCAAAGAAAGTTCATGATGGATTCTTTTGCCCTCAGTTCCAGCTCTGCCTGGAGGTGTGAGTCCCTAGGGTAGTCATGTCTGCAGTCAGTGCCTGCTCCGCTGACTTGGAGAAAGATCTAAATTGCACTGGCAGGGTTTTTGGTTGGGTAACTCAGAGAGACTCTGGACAAGAATAATCTCTCCCCTTCCTTCCCCTCCACGTTTTCTCTTGGCTCTTCTGTAAGCAGACCATGACACGAGCTTTGCCCTCCCTAGAAGAAAATTGAGGAGCGTGCCTAGCATATTTATACAGCAAAACCCACCACCTTTGTGTCCTACCCCCTCTTCCCGCAACCGAACTATTACAGGGAAATATTCCCTGATTCTCAGAGTTTATTAACCTTCTTTCCAAGGGAATGAATAGAGATATTCACAGCTTTTGAACAGCAGCAGAAACCCATTAAATTGCTCTGTGGCAATCTTGTCGGGAACTTGTTCCTTTAGCAGAGACACATTTCAGAAGGCTCTGTGCTATTTGGATTCAGTAAATGCAGGTGCCACAGAGGCATTATTAGGGTGAGCAACCCTGGACCCTAAGCTTTAAATGTAGCGAGGCAACAGACAAAAATTTCTCTCAGTTATAGGTCTCAGAGCTGGCCAGAGATATTAAGTCATTCCTAGCACCAGTTAAATCTCCTCTGGGTCTGTTCCAAATGAAGGAACAAGGACAATGCCCTGGGACTGGGGTTGATCCCTTCACCCAGCAGCACAAACCCCTGCACAGAAAAATCTGTAGCAGCTTCTGTGCTAATACTACCTGTTCTACACTCTGCTTTTCAATGAAGGTCTCAGTGAGAGCTGCAGTGGGGACATAAGTTTCGTTACTGGTACAGGTTCCTACCCCTAAGAAAGTCCTGCTGATGCAGGCTAAGGTCACTCCTCTCTGAGCTGATGCTGCTATGTATTAAGGGGCTCTGCATAGAAAATAGTACAATATAGGGAGAGTGAGAGAGAAGTGCTGAGACCAAATGCATAGTGTGGATGTGCTCACGGGATGTGTGTGCCTCTCCAGGCAACATCTACTTGGAAGGGAGGTAGCCGTCATCCAACATCCTGGTAAGGCCTAACCTCTCCTGGGCTTCCACCTGCAATCGGGTATTTTTACTTCTGCAGACAGAACTCGAGTGGGTGGTTTAAACCCTGAGTATCTCCACACAGGCGTTTTGCTTCTGGCAGGGATTAATGCACATTGTTTAATAAATTAGAAAAAAAAAAAATTAAAGTCAATTCATATTCTCTCCACTTATCCCTGTTGTACAGCTGCATGAAAGAGAGAGTAGGAAATTAAGGCTTTTATACTGTTGCTTGATTTCAGTGCATCCACAAATGTGGCGTTACATACTACTTAACCTATGTGCACATTAAGGTATCGACTACCTGAAAATCCAGCCGCTGCCATATACCATCCTGATTGCATCCTGTAGCCAGGTAATTTTATATTCAGAAGAGCTCCTGGAAACTACTAATACATCTCTAGCCATGATTCATTTTTCACTGAGGCAGTGACATCCTAATCTATGGACCAGATGGAGTGGGGCCTTGGGCAATTGTAATCAAAGAGCAACAGCCACAGTTTGGAGAGAAGAGAGATTCCCAGTTGGTTTCCTATTAAATGCTTCTGTTTTCATTTTGTTTTGACTCAATTGTGTGCATCACCATGGCCCACTGAACACATCTGGCTGACATCTTAGGTGGCATACCCAGCACATTACTCTGTCTGCTCAGAGTTTCACTTCTCCCAAAGTCAGTGGCAGTGCTCTGTGACGACAAGTTGTTTTACCCTTGTCCTTAGGTGGAGTTGGAGGAACAACGGAATCAGTCACAGGGAAAGGCAGGCTGAGAAAATCCATCACTGTAATGATGAGCCACTCCCGTTCCTCTTCACCAGCAAAATATCTTTGCCTCTATAGAAGCTAAAAGATTAATTGACTTGGATTCTGGAGCATAAAATGTGGCCACTTAGGAAAAGTATAATCCTGCTGAGTTCCTATAAATTGTTCTGCTTTGGTCCCTGCCAAAAGAGATATCCTGCATATAATACTGACAATGACCTTTGCTTATGAATTGTTACTGGCCATTTCAGCCATCTGTGAAATAAAAGCCTTAATGTTTTCAGGTGTTGGTGAATACATAATAGTACTTTGATTTATATATATATATATATTTATTTTTTTTTTAATCAGTAAAATCAGAATAAAATCTCAGTTTGCTTTTTCATTGTCTCCCAGCTTTCAGCTATTTCAAAGGCCATCTTTTTACTCTTCCCGTGAGAAAAACTTGCTGGAATTTCAGATTCTGTCCTATGCACTGTTTGCTTTGGTTTTGGAAGACATTTGAGATTTTCTCCAAACGTGTGTTCTGTGTAAACTCTGTAGCATTTTCAGCACAAATATTGCAACAAGCAGTGTGGCTAGTCTGGCTTTTGTACAGTCTTACATTGCATTTAGGTTCCAGAAAGTTACCGAGTGATAGGGTTTAAAAAATGATTGGTTTCTTTCTTGCGTTGTTAATTGATGTGCTAATTAAGACACAGGCATTGCTTTTGAATTCCATGTGGTTTCTTTCACTGCTTTTCTTTTAATCTGCATCGCATTGTGATCTGATGTCAGTTCAAAGGCTGGTGTTGCGTTTTGTGCTGTTTAGACAATCTTTTCACTTAATGGGCTGCTTTACGGATCTATAATAAGATGATGTTGAGGGCAGTGTAAGACTCTGGGACTTGACTAGGCTCGGTTAGAACAGCCTTGTATTTTAGATTAAATGAAGGCAGTTTGAGCCACAGTTTCCAGCCGCTGCTTGTTAGCCGTGCTTCCCAAACGCACCAGCGTTACTGACTCCATTTATATGACATGTTTTCTTGCTTTGCTTTCTTGCCTTCCCTTTCTAAGAACAGATGGGAAAAGTAATTTAACTACTGAATACCATAAGGTACCTGGAGAAAAGTAAATTAGGGAAATACCATGAGTGAAAAAATGAAGCAGTTAAACAGCTAACAGGAGATTTATAGTTAAGAATTAACAGAGAAGATGAGCTTTGCCAAGAGACAGAAATCATTTGGTTCAGAGTGAGCTTTGTAGACGATGGACAGGGCATTACAGATACCCAGAGATGTTCCAAGTCATAGAAAAGAGGAGACTTGAGAAGCCAAACATGTAAAAGAGTTTATGGATTTATATACCCTGTAGTGGTTACCATAAATTGGAATAATGTCCACTCTCTGATGAGAGATGGAAGGAGTAGCAGGGATTACATTGCTTTACAAAAATGTGTGAATAACAACAGAAGGAAGATACAGGATGGGTAAAGAAAACAAGTACAGCATCGCTTGCTTAGATGAAATTTAAATAGCAAAAAAGCACAACGCAGCAGCCAAAGATGAAATGGTCCGACTGGAAGTAAATAGGACATTTCTTTTTTAACTGTTATACAGAAACAAATGTGTTACCAGAAATATTTTAGCAGATGCTCGTAGGAGAGACACACACAGCAGAAAGTAAATATGGAAAACAGAATGGACAGTGATGAGCTTATTAAGCACATATGTATGTGGTGGGTGGGGAAAAAATGGAAAATGAGTGGGAAAATCATTGGAAAATTCATAATTTGTAACAGTGACCCAGGAAAGATCTCAAGCAAATAGAGAGCAGACCTGGAAGAGTCTCACTCCCTTGGCCTTGTGCTACCACCTCCTCCCTGCAATTCTTGTCTCTAGGAAAGTTACCCTTAAATCAGAGCCAAAGAGGGGATGATAACAGGGTCATTGGCTAGAGGATGATGGAACAGGTGCTGTCACACTCGTTTTTGTAGGGACCAAGCAAAGTATCTTCCAGTGCCAGAACTGCCAGGGCAAAGCTAAGCAAACAAAGCAGAAAATTCTAGGTAATGCACGTGATGTGTGAATAAGTGACATTAACAGAAAAAGTCGAATGAGTAGACTGCAGATGAGATGGCAGGGGAGGGTTTGTCCGCACAGATGAGGAAAATGTGTAAAGATTCACAGGGAAGGTTGATAACATGGAGACATTTGCCCCTAATCTAACTGCTTGCAGCAACCACCTGGAGCACTGTTGAGGGGCCATGAATAATGGTTGTGCAATGTCAATGTTAATACAGTCTGAGAAACTGAAGGGGTTGATTAGAAAGACTCTATTCCAATGGTTCACAGCACAAGAGTGAAGTTGTGCACGTCTTTCTCTAAGGACTCTCTTAGTGGTGCTGCAAAGCTACGCTCAAAGCTGGAAAACAGTGGCTTCTGCGCCACCGATGCCAATGAAACGTGATATTGGCCTGTTCCAGTAAATAAACAGATTTTGGCTTTAATTCACAGAAAACAGTCTTTGCTGAAATTGGCCGTGTCACACTCACTGAGATGGTCAAGGCAGTCGCTCCGGGGAATTACTGTTTGCAGTTAAATGCCCAGCTGGCGGGCATTTGGGGGGCCCAGACTCATTCCCTGTGTGCAAATGCAGTAGGTGCAGCTAATAATTAGATTTTGTGTGTAATGATCTGACTTAGAAAAACAGCCAAGTTAAACACCCAAACTTTTGTCCAACTTTGAACAAAAGACGGACTGTGATTGCCGCAGCTGAGAGACTCTAGAGAAAATAAATAATGTTGTTAGCAGAATTACTATTACAAATTATGCAGAAACTCCCATTAGGTGGGATCAAAATGGACGTGTGAAGGTTCTTCAGGGACTGAAAAATCTAAATAAAGAGCCACGAGAATATTCCACAGACCACTGAGGAAGCCAGTAAAACTCACCATACCTGCTGAAAATGCATGTTTAGATGGTTCACTCTGATGATGGAGGGCAGGCTGGAGAGCTGTGCATCCGCTTGTGTGTACACATGCTAGTTAGCATCACTTTATGAAAACATGAGCAGCTGTGTATGCACTGAAGATTGTCACCTCCAGCACTCGATTAGTTACATGATCGTCTCTGAATGCAAGAAAGGAGGGAGGAAGCGAGGAAAGTGTCTGTTGTTTCATCCAGGAGAGGTGGGCAGCCGCAGGATCTGTGGGTTCATGGCTAGACCGCTGTGTAGTCCCAAGCCAGCACTGCAGATCCAATCATCATCAGCAGCAGCAGATTCCCTGTGCTAAAGCTGATCCTGAAATGTCATTAAGCATCGATTCAGAAAGGAAGATGTGGTCTTAAGGCTGTGGCTTTGATGGCCCAGCTTTGATGGCCTGTCACCGCTATGCTGTCAGGCTTTTGCTGTTACACACGGGTGATGGGAGCTGAACAAGACGTTAAGTCAGAGCTCTTGAAATCCAGGCAGCTTTCTGAATACACAGTTTGATTGCTTGGACTTGTCAAACCCTCATGGTTCATGACCCAATGTATTTATGGGAGTCCCACTGACAGTTTTATGACTCCCATAAATACATTGAGTCATCTCAGGTGTGGGTGCTGAGTCCGATCTCCACCACTACATCCCTTGCCTGCTCACACACCTGGGCAAGGCTTGTCCCACAGCCTGGACCAATCATCTGTCATCGGGTATTTCAGCGTAATTAAATGGGTATCCTGGTAAATTGGCAATAATTGTATCTTAGGTTAATAGTCATTGATATCTTCCCTCACCAGGTTTATTTACTCCGTGACATAGTTATTGTGTCTTAAACAGAAATCACCCTCAAGGTATCATCTAATTACCTTCTCATTCTGCAAATCTGTTTTGTATTACTGACAATCTTATTACTACAACTGCAACATTCGTTAAGCAAACAGGGGACAATAAAAATATATACAATAATAGCAGTTAAATTAACTTTGAATCTCACAGTGAGTGAGTGATGGATAATTCTGGAGCAGATTGTTCAAATACTTTTTTGCCCACTATTTTTCTGAGAAAGCTTTAAGATAGCTCAAGAAAATCCTATTTCAATTACAGGGTTCTTTTCTAGAGTCTGGCCATTTTATGTGACCCAGTTACCACAAAATGGCACAGTCAGGACCAGAAATGGTGATGGAGCCCTCCCCTTGTGAGTGAGGAGACCTCTCAGCAGAGACAACGTTGCTGGATTCCCGTGGCAAACACCAGTCCCTGCACAGGCCAGCCCGAGGGGCTGCTGGATACACGGTAAAGCTGAACTCTGTGACAATGATCCAGCATCTCTTGGGTACATCAGATGCTTCCAGGTGATATACTGGATGGTCTGGCACGGGACTAGGAAGCCATCACTTTCTTCTTGACAGGTCCTTCTTCTTTTCCTGATGTTGCACTGAGCAGAGTAAAACCACAGAGGAGTTCCGGGGCATCCATGTTTAAAAGATCTGGCGCAGATCCTCAGCTCATGGAAGTAAGTGGAAATACAATCATGAAGAGCAGACGGGTAGATTTTCAAGCTGTTGGTGCCTATCAGCCGTGCCAGGTTGTATTTAGCTCTCATACACCTGCACAGAGCCACTTGAAAATGTATCAAAACAATTCCCATCCCTAGCTTTGATCCACACTGTCTAGTCCAACAACAGATCATCATTTGTCTCACTGGTAAAATAACTGCTGACAAATGTAAGGTGGAGGTTTTTTTCAGCTGCAAATACATGAAAATATATTTGGAACATTTTATGGGTACATTGCACACCTGATGGAAACATTTATGACTGCTTCCTCTCTGGGTATATCAAAAATATCCTCATCCAACTTCACTATTTTTATCAGCTCCACTCTTACATTTAATGTTCATTCTGGCCTGGAAAATATTCTTTCTGAGTATCACAGATGAGTTTGTGACCTCTTTGGAATGCTCAGCCAAATCGCTAAAAAAGAAATCCACCCCTGAAGTAACGTAGGTCCCAGTAAATCACTGAGGAGATGGTGTGTTATGTGCATGTGAGTATGTGCAAATTACTGGGTGAGACAGAGACGGGGCAGAGAGAGGTGCCTGGATTTAGTGTGGACTCAGGAGAGGTTACTGGTCATTACCTTGTTGTGCTGACCAGGACCCTTTCTGTTTCGTATTCCTCCAAGTAATTGAAAAAATTTTTATTTAATATGCAAGTTTTCATTTATTTCAATAATTCAGTATTACTACTGCAAATATAATAGAAATACAGAGGTACCCATGCACATTTTTCAGAAAAGTGGGCGAAGAGGCAACAAATAACATATTTTAAAAAAAAATACGTAACTCTCCCAAGTCCATGAAGATAGAATAAAATGGGAAGTCGGAGGGTAACATCTCACCCCTGCTGATATAACTGCTTGTAAATCCCTTGTCCCTTCCCCATTCGCGTTGTGTGACCCTTCTGTAAGGGCTACACTTTCCTATAACTATTTTCCTGTGGAGAATACATCACAGCTAGTTTTAGGAGAAGCAAAGGGGGTTCCTAGGCTACAGGGGGCTGCAGGCTGTTAAAAGCAACACAAGTCTTCCAACATATGAGGAAGAACAAGAGGTCAAAGCTTCATCTCTGCCCAGCTCCCCCGTAACTCATGTCCTGCCTTGCACATTGTTCTGCTGTGATGCTGTTTGAGCTCAGTCAGGAGAAGAAAAATGCATTCCACTTAAAAAACACCAAAACACCTGAGCTTATCTATGTGGTTAGGAGTGATCTTCCAGCCCAGTGCTCTGCCCAGTGGCAAGTCCCACTCAGGACTCCGTTTTCATGATCCTCCTGCCCAGTGATGGGGCATCCTTACTCTGGGGCTATTGAGGAGAAGTTTCTTTTTCTGAGAGAGGAGTTTCTGATCTCCAGCACTCTCACACTGCTTAATGGGGGCTCCCCAGGAAGCAGCACTCGTAGGAGATCCCTTTTTAGCCAACCCTCCTCAGGGCTGCAGGAGGATGCAGAGACAGAGCGACAGTGTGGTTCACAAGTCTGGAAATGAACTGTGAAAAAACTGGAAATCAGTGAAGCGGTTCCTCCTGGCTATTGTCTTGTTGGGATGGAAGCTAAAGAGCAGACCTCTGGGACAGGGTTTGCCCTCAACCTCCTATGACCTCTGGAAGCAAAAGGCAAGTGTTTTCCGAGCTGGCAGGAGTGAATGTGACAGCAAAGGAGAAATGAGAGAGGAAAGAGAACGAAGGGCTTGACACAGGGGTGACACCCTTGAGGGTAGAGCTGGCTGGCTGGGACCTTGGCCTGTTTGCAACAGCGTGTGCTATTTGTGACTGGATGCAGGCAGCGATGAGGCAGTAAAAGGCTTTTTATTTAAGGCGCTGACACTTCAGGAGAAAATGAGCAAAAGCGAGGTGCTAAAAGAAAAAGACATTGCTTTTCATTCTTCTGTCCTCTCGCTTCTTCCTTAAATTTTATGGGATGAACTCGTTCAATTTAAGTACTTGTCAGCAAAGGTCTGACAGGACAATCAGGAGCCATCCACAGTGCCGGTTGGGAAAAATGCCAGAGGCCAAGCACTGGCAGCCACCTTGGCACAGCCAGGAGGCAGAGCACTGCTCCCCTCCGCCTCCTTCCCTCTTCTCCATGCAGCAAACCTGGTGCAGGACCTCCTGCATCCCTGTTAGCCAGTTCTGCAAGCCCCCAGGCCAGAGGAGCCCTCTCTGGGTTGAAGAATAGATGAGCATATTTCTAATAAATGCGCAACTGAGATCTGGCTGCACAGAGGAGTAGCAAGGCTGGTGCAAATTAATTTGTTGTTACTGGCAAAATGGCAAAAGGTGGCTCTGGGATTGTTTTATACAGACTGGGACTATGCCACCTGGCACCATTTGGAGTAGCAGTACCTTAGTAGCCTTCACAGTAAGTTTTTGCAGATGTTAGCCTCCATCTCTGCTTACTGGTGGGCAAAGCAAGGCAGACAGAGGGGTTGCAAGCTTTTCTGCAAGACCATTCAGGATGGGGCTGTTACAGCTGAAGAAGGAGGGAAGCCTGGCTAACTGCCCATCCTGAGACACAGCTTCCCTCAGGACATCTTCCCCTCTCTGCAGATAGATAGGTTTTAGGTTGCCAGGTTTAGCTTGATGTAGATCCTGCCTCGTACAATGTGGATGTCACCATATCATCCTCCCCGGTGGGTTCCTCTTCAGGGCTCGGACCCAAAGCCAAGATCTCAGCAACCTCCCAGCTGAAAGGATGAGCTGACACGAGGCACCTTTGGCAGGAGCAGTGATGACAGCTGTGATGGGCAAAGGTGTCACCCGGGATACAGAGCTGCTGCCACCTGCGTCCACTGACTTGTTTGGGCCTCCTGGGAAACTGTGCATCTTCATGGAAAAAGCTGAACTCTGAACATAATAATTTTAGCCTGGTTTCCTAAGGAAATGAAGATTCTGTCACTTCATGTCTGCCCATCTGTCCCCATCAACAACCTTTGAATCTGCTGGCTACTTGCAAATGAGATTGATGGAGCATTAGAAGTCTCAAAAATATTTAGATCAATTGTGAAAATCAGTAGCTGGGGAGAGAGGAGAAGCACAAGGTAATGCATGAATCTCCATCTGACAGAAGGGAAGGAAGGGAGGACTCAGCAGTCACCCGTTCTGTTTGAAAGCTCCTTATAAACCTCAGCACATGGTATTTCTTGCTGCAAACACAGTGGGTAGAGAGTTCCCAAAGGGAATGAGCTCGGTTAAATGAAGCAGAAACTGCAGCCTGTCAGAGACACCCCAAATGTGAAACTGAAAAGCCGAGGCTTTGTTCAATTCACAGAGCAACTTGTTTCACACTCAGCCTCCTTTTCTCTGACAGGTTTGCAGGAAGCTTGTAAGAAAACATAACAGAAAAGGAGGAAATCTGCCTTGCTGTGAAGATGGATATTTGGGTTTGTTTCGTGTTTTACCTACCAGTTGAGGGTGTGCGTGTGTCCGCCTGTGTGTATGCCTCCATGTGCTCACTTAAAGTTTGCTTAGCCATCAGAAGGCATTGAAGTACTAAGCTTTTCTGTGCATGGTGGTTTCAAATATATATGGCCAACTCCAAGTGCCGACTGTTGCTACGAAGGCTTTGCCAGTGCATTTTATCCCCTTCTCTCACCCTTTGTCTGCCTCTTATTTTCCAAATCACATGCTCCTTATGGCAGGGTTTATTTCTCCCTTTATGTTCCTGGCATACATTTTGAGTGTTGCCGTGAACGGTTAACTAAAGCCAAAGCAAGAACCCTGCTGCCCCCAGTTCTCCTGTTTAATACCCCCCTAAAAATACCTGCCACCACCTTTGACTGAAAGGGTTGTCTCTGGGGAGTTGAGCAGGGGGAGATGATGACCCAAAGCTGGGTCTCTGTGACCTCTCTCCAACTATATCTGCTGGAAGTACAGCTTTCACACTGCTGGGCATGCCCTTGGGCCACCAGCTCATTTCCTGGTAAAGAGCTGAGCTCTGTCAGAGGGCTTTGCTGTTGAAGCCAATGCAGGCTTCACTCTGAGCCACCAGCTCCTGGTGAGGTCCTCACTGCAGGTGACAGCCCAGAATTTGAATTTCAGAACTGAGAAGACCAAGGGTTTATCTGAGGATGGGAAGAAATGGCAGGGAATTAAGCAGTCAAAGGGCAAGTGCAGTTTCTTACAAAGAAGTGGTCAGTAGTGAACCTTTACAAGTCAACAGCAGAAGCAGGGTAGCAGAGGGAGGGTGGCCAGGGGACCCTGGGGACCCTGGGGCAAGCATGGGTCGTCCATGGTGAGCTCTGGGGTGGCAGCAGCCTCTGTCACTCCTGTCTGCTCTGTTTGGCAAGGGTTAGCAGGCTGATAAAATCATAGCTGAGCTGGTGTAGTTCTTCCACTTCTGTCTGATGCAAATGAACAAGACCACACTCCCCTCTGAGCCAGGAGGGAGCAAAAATTTTTGTAAATGCAGCTTGTTAGGTGGTCTGGTTTTGGTCTCTGCAGGAAAAGAGCTCAGCCGTGACTCCTTAGAGGGCCCCTGGGGAAGAGCCCGATAATGTAATGGAATAATGAGTGTCGAGCTATGAAAGCATTTCATTACCAGCATCCTCACCCCATGCAGCCCCAGTCTGCTGCAGTTATCATGTGCTTCTGACAAGAAAGGTCACCGTGAGATTATCCTGCCTCTGAAACACAGTGGCTGCATTTCAGTGAGAGGGTCCTTGCTCCTGTGTGTGGGTAGAAAGCACTAGCTGATACCCCAAAGCAAAGGGAAAGCTGTGCTTTGGGGTGCTGCTCAGGGGCAGAGCAAGGAATTTCACTTCTCTGAAGAACTGGAATTGTTTCCCCCATTCCTCCATTTGACCTGCTGAGGCCTCACAGCATTGTAGAGAAAGCCTATGGATAGAATTCTCTCTCCTAACCACAGTTCTCAAAATCATAGAATCATCCAGGCTGGAAGGGACCTCCAAAGGTCATCTAGTCCAACCTCCTCGCAGTCGCAGGGATACCTCCAACTAGACCANAGCCGGTCTCCCCGGAGCCTCCTCTTCTCCAGACTGAACAACCCCAGCTCTGTCAGCCTATATTCTCTATTTTCTGTCCTAAGTCAGTAGTTACTTCCCTTCATGACCTGGTGGAGTCTTGAATAGACAGAGGTACCTTTGAAAGTGACAGCACTAATTCCAAGCGGGAGTTGGACCATGAGAGATGAGCACTCCTGCTGCACTTCCCAAACCATGACCTGCTGAGTGCGGGTGCCCAGCATGGTGGGGAGGCAGAGTCCATGTGAGACAGCCCATGGCAGGAGGGTTGGAACTTGATCATCTTTAAGGTCCCTTCCAACTCGAACCATTCTATGATTCTATGACAGCCTCAGCCTTTACCTTCCTGACTGAGACAGCCTAATGAGGGCACCACAAGCCCCTGCTCTACTATGGGTGGCTTGTGTGATACTGGATTATTCACATCCCTCTGTTCTCTGTTTCCTCTGTGGTGAACCACCATTAACGAGTCTTCCCTTCTCTTTCTCACTGTCTTTGTCTAGCTGGGTTGTGGGCTCCTGCACGGTGCTACGGCACTGCTTGGTGCGTCCCCCTGTGCCAGAGAGCAGGACCCCAAGAAGTGAGCAGCAGTCCACAAAGCCTGCAGCAGCAGGGCTGGGTGGCCCAGGCATTGCAGGGAGCGACAGTGCACTGTGGGCTTGAAATTCAGCCCTCACGTGTCTAATGCAAACTTGACCTATTATAGAATCATACAATTGTCCAGATTGGAAGGGGTCTTTCAGATCATCTAGTCAAACCATCAACCTAACACTGCTAAAAACCATCACTAAACCATGTCACTAAGCACTATGTCTACACGTCTTTAAGTAGTGCCAAAGATGGTGACTCAACCACTTCCCTGGGCAGCCTGTTCCAATGCTTAATAATCCTTTCAGTTTAAAAAAAAATTCCTGATATCCAATCTGAAGCTCCCCTGGTGCAACTTGAGGCTGTTTCCTCTTGTCCTATTGCCTGTTACTTGGGAAAAGAGACTAACAGTCTCTTATGCACAAGTCTTTCCTGAAGTCAGGCCACTTTCTTTCTGCAGTCCCTTCCCCAGTGGCCTCTGTAGCTCAGCCTTCAAGGAGCAGCTGGCTCCCTCGATTCACATTCTCCTTCCCTCTTCCCCATACAAGTGCTGAGCAGCTGAGCCCTCTGCCTTGTGGCCACGCTCCCGGGGCTTTCCCTGCTGTCACTGCCCCGAGAGAGGGCACCTGCTTTCTGCCCTCCCCACCCCCAAAACGAGCTCTGCAAACTTCCAATTTTAGCACCGATGAATCACATCACCTCTGCTGATGGCAGAGAGTAAAGACCTGAGCAGCCCCTACCACCAGCATTTGCTGCTAACCGGAGAGGTTTTGCAGATGCAGGTGGCTGGGTGGACAGCTGTGGCTGGCAGCGTGGGCAGGAGTAGGCAAGAAGAGGAGACTTTTAATTGAAAAGGTTTTAATCCCTCGTGGTGCTGAATACACCACTGTGCAACGAAAGTATCATTTGATTGCCTTGGGGAGGTTACCAACTCCACTGCCCCCAGGGCAAGTCTTTTCCACTCCTGTTCTCTGCTTCGCTCCACAGACCTTATTCGCAGGAGCAGACAGATCATAAACCCTGGCAATGCAAGAGATTTTACTCAAAATGTGGCAAAAAGAGGCACATCCTCCGAATTCTGAGGATATCACCAAGATTTCTCACTTCCTCAGCCATTAGTAACAGGGAAGATGTCAAGGAATTTATGGTGGCATCAATGGGGGTTTTGATGGAGAAGTCTCTTTTATGCCTCTCCATTCAGACCCTTCATTTGGTTCCTTACTGGAGCTGATATTTTAGACAGCAGCTCTTTGGCAGCAGGAAGGATTCCACCCTGAAAACTGCAGGAGATGATTGGTTCTTGTCACTACAACCCGAAGTCTGTTGCTGAAAAATGTTCAGCTCAGGAAGAGCCATCAGCTAGAAGGTGCCTCCCTGTATTTGACTGCAAGGTCCTGATAGGTACAACTGCTCGATCAGGCAAAAACAGCCAACACAGACAATGTTAATACTTAACACCATACCGAACAAACTCACCACATTTCAAAAATACTTTGCCTGCAAAGGCAAACTCATTGATTTAAAACCTAAAAATTGTGTTTTCCTCTGATCCACTCTTTTGTTTTAACTCTGTTAGGACAGGCAAAAGGACTTTTGCCCATTCCCCTTAATTTCTCTTTGTACATTTGGAGTAGTTTTTATACCTTTGCATTTGTTATGCAAATCTTTGGGTATTCAACCTGGGACACCTGCAGCCCAACTGGAGTTGCACGCTCAAAGCTGTGCAGCAAATGGATGTCTGATTTGTTATTGTTGGCCTGAGGATACCAGTGCAGCGAGGAAGCACTAATATCAGCGCAGCGCCGCGGCTGCCAGGTTTCCCAAAGCCTTTACAGCTGAGCACTGAAAACCCAAAAGACTGTATTTCATCTTCGGTTTTGTTTGTTTGTTTGTTTACCAGGGGATGGTGGGGGCTAAACTGCCTCGGTGTCTCTATACATTTCAATCAAATCACAGACTTCTACGCGTTGAATGGCTCCAAAAGGGATTAATGGTGGTAGGGTACACGCAATTCCCAAGGCTCCAGCAGGAATCAATCCCTCCTGTGACAGGCAGAAAACCCTCCTCATAAATAGCCAGGTTGAGATACTGGTTGTGCTTGTAAAGTTGTGCACAGCATTTCTGAACTGAAGCCATCTAATTATTATTATTAATGAGTTTTAAAGAGCATTTCCAATACCCCACAGCCACCCACCTTCCAGTTCTGCTCTTCGTCCTTCATCCTTCAGCTGGGGATGGTGAGAGGTGTCCAGGCCCGCACCTGACACAAGCAGACACAGCCGCTTAAAACACACAACATGATTTTTTTTATTTGTTTAATCAGTTTACATTCCACAATTGACAGTTTACTTATTTATTTTTTTAATTTTTCCATGAACAAGTTGTTTAGTTAGTTACCAGACAAGATTTTAATCGATGGAAATACAGTATTCTGTGCCAATCTGGATAAAACCAAAACCAAACAAAATCAAAACGAAAGGAAAATTGTAGCCAGTTTTTTTGGCAAAGTCCTGTGATGCTTTCTGCCACCTTTGTCTTTCCAAGTCACAGGGCTTTGTTCCTTCTCCCTGTCAGTTCCCTGATCTCAGCCCTGCCACTGACATGATCCTTCAGGACCATGGTCCTGCAAACACCAATGCCCCCACATAAACACCCGTGTGTCTGCAGATTAGCACCTTGGAGTAACGGAACAAGAAGTTTGGGTTTGCTTCATGTCTGAACAGCTTGTGTTCACCTCTTCTGCAACAGGTTACAGGAAGAAACGGAAAGTACAACACACTTGATTAGATGTCGTTTTTACTTGGGAAATCAGCCACCCCACTCGCATCTTACCACCAGGAGGACCGACCCCACGCAACAGTCAGCTGTTGGTGATGTGTTGTTAGCACCGATGGCCGCAGGAGCCACTTTGCCTCTTGCAGCAGCAGAGAAGCCAGAACCTGGCAGGGGCATGTCACCCTCGATCGCTTCTGACAACTGGATGTTACTACCCAAAACTCATTAAACTCTGCACGGATTGGCTAAAAAGTGCTCCGCTTGGTTGAGCGGCTGCAAACACAGTTCAGATACCCTTGACAATGCCCAAAACATAATCAGAAATGGACACATTTTTGAATTTTCAAAATACGCTAAACTTTAATATATTTTAATGTAATTCCCAATCCAGCAAAGCAATTAGGCATGTGCCTAGCTTTAAGCATGGCAACAGCATCATTAATGGGACATTCATGCTTGAAATTAGGCAAGTGCTTATGTGCTTTGTGGACTCAAAGCTTTGTAGCAGTGCTCTGATGAAGTCAGGATCCCGAGTGTCCTGATCCTGGCTTTCACATTTACAACCACCGCAGATTTGGATAAACCAGCTACAGTCTGGATTTTCAAAAAGGAGGAAAACAGAGGGCTCCATCAGCTAGTTGAGGTTGCGAGAGGGCATCAAACCACTAAATATCAGGTCTTTCCCCAGGCTTTTGGCTTCCTGTCTCTAAAATGGCTATAATACCTCCCTGCCTCAGACAGGCCTGATGTGACTCATACTTGTAAAATTGTCTGAAGAGAATATATGCCAGATAAATGCAATGTTTCAGTGCATTTCTCTAAATGTGCCTGAGTGTTGTGGCATTCCAGGTCTTTTCTAATCCAGCTTTGATGCGTGTGTACTGCGCTTAGAGGAAACATAAACATCTGGCCAAGATGCATCCACATGACAAATGTCTTGTACCAGTCATATTATTTCACTTGGGAATGTCCTAGAAAAGTGCTGACATACTTCAATTCACAGGCATTTAAGTGAATTATTATCCCAAGCTTCCCAAAGTGTCAATTAGAGACAGTGGCAATTGCAACTTCTGTCATCACCAAAGGATGGTTACGGGAGTTGTTTAATTTCTTCTGAGCAAAAAAGATGGTTTGTCTTAAAGATAAAAGGGCCAGTAGGGAGTCAAAGAAGGGAAACCCTCCAAAACCTTCTGGCCAGTGTGGTAGCTCATGGCTAGGGCAAACATCCCTTGTGGCAGAAGGAATCCTAAAGAGCTAATGTCTGCATGAGTTGCACCTACTGCTGACGGAGGAGAGTCCAGTGAACCTGATTTCTCACTGCCCCTTGTCCAAAACACTAGTGCCTTCACACAGGCAGCTTTTGCCACGTCTGCACATATTTGCTATAGCAGAGTGTGATAGCACAAGTGTGAGACAGCGATGAGTGAGACCCACAGCTCTGAGCTGGCCGAATGGTTCACAAGCAGCATGATGGGAGCTCAGCAAAGACCTGATGCTTTAGGTCTGTGATGTGAAATGGCTACTGGTACTGTGCCCATCCTCCTGCCTACCCCCGAGGACTGCCCCAGTGCCCAGGCCTCGCTGCTGTCCCATGGTTATGCATTCCCTCCGTGCTGCAGAAGTGGTTATGGCTTTCATTAGGAGGCGAGACAGGTTTTTCTTTTCAGAAAGTGGAAAAAATAATCCAAGAAGATAATCCAAGTGCAGCTTGGGGATGAGGGGCCTGGCAGGCCCCTCTTGACAAGCTACACCCTTGGTCAAGGCAGGCCAGCGAGGAGAAGAGTGTGCACGGCTAGAGATGCAGGGTTGTTGAAAAGAACAGGAAAGAAAGATAGACTGGGACAGAGTCACCCTTTTAGAGCCTCCTCCCATGTGGTGCTGCACATTGACTGTATCACCTTTTGAAAGGAGGTTTCCTTTGACAGTACAACTCTGAAAAGTCTGCAAAACCCCCCTGAGACACGGCAAGTCAGCAGCTAAAAGAGCAACCTTTGAGAGTCCCACATCCCAGGACCATCCCTATCCTTCTCACAGAGAGGGAGAGCAGAAGGGCGATAACGATAATTTAGGAACGTTCTGAAAGGTCTTGCAGAAAATGGTGCTGCATCCTTAAATTTGATTTATTCTCAAGTTCCTCCTGATTTCCAGAGTTCACTCTTAAAGCCTTTATTTCTTTTTCACAGACATCTCAAATAACAAAACAGTCACATATGCAAGAGTTGGCATGGAATGGGATTTAGAGAAAACATCTTTACAGGAAGCATCTCTATATTCTTACACAGAGGGAGGAAAAGGAAGAGAGGGAGAGATACATACATATCTGACTCCTCAAAAAAGGAAAAGGGAAGAGAGGAAGGTCAGGATGAAACAGTACAACTTGGTCAAGGTGGTAGCATACTGAAAAATAATTTTTGATCCCTGGAACTCAGCTTTATCTTCCCCATTCTAGCTAAACTATTTCCCTAGGTACTGGTGGACAGTATTGAATCTTTACTTTACAGGTCAGGCCTACTGAAGTCCCTCTTGCCATAACCTTCACAGTATTTTCGAAAATAAAGCTGTTTGGAGAGATGGGTGAAGATTGTCAGGTCACTGACTTAAATTTAGCTGTAGAAATAAATAGTAGTGACCATATGTTGGCACAACATCTAAAGTTCACTCAGCCCTGAAGTTTCCAGAAATCAGTTTAATTGTCCCACTCCTCTGACTGTGTTTGTTTTATTCAGGTAAAATATGGGAATATACAAAGTTCTTATGCTGGGTTAAATGGCTGGTCCTTCCAGACAGAATTGCCATTCAAATTTTGACTCTGAGACATTGTCACCATGGAATGGTGTCAGAACAGCTTTCTGAATAATCCAGTCACAGTTGATTCTCTTGTTGAGTCCCCAGTTTAGTTTTTCTGAGAAAAACTATAATCCCAACAATAAGGAATGAAATCGTAATCTCTTTAATCTCCATGTAAGCTGTTTGTAAAGCAGTTATTAACATTGCAACAAAATATGAAAACTACAAAAACCGTACCTTGGAGGGGAATGTTTTGATTATCACTGCCAGCTAGATGACCTTTTTCAGGCCAGTTTGGGGCCAGAACAAGAAAGTAACCTTTGAACAGCTTAGTTATTCAAATTTTTAGGATGCAAATTCACTCTCTGAACTGCTCCAGCAACATCCAGGACTGACAGAGAAAGGTGAAGAGTTCAGACCAAAGATCTCTGACCTCCAGCACTAGGACCACCCAGTAGTCTGCCTGGAGATCATCACCAGGAACTCACCTCAAATGCCATTTCTAGAGTTTAGGGCAAGCCTTATCCTTTGCAGTCATGTTGCAGGTCAGGAGGGGAAGGCTGCTGTGAAAATCTCCTTTTGCCCCAGCAGTCTTCCACAATTGATATGTGTGTTTTGCACCTGAAACACACGGCCACGGCTGATCTCTGTACAGATGCTCTTCTGCACTAGGTCCCTGATTCACCTCACCATGATTTAAGCTCTTTTAAGATTTTGGGTCCACCCAAGGCAGGTGAATGGTCACTCTGTGGAGCGAGAGGGAGCTGACTTAGGTGTTAGTTTTACTGGTTCACTGTCTAGAAGTGACTGTCTCTTCACTAACTATGCAAGAAACCAAGGGAGACAAGCCCATTAACATAAAGAGCTTGGTTAAGTGTTTAAGGTTAATGGGGATGGATTCAGGTCAGAAAATCAGGCCTTTATGTAGCTTGACTTCATCCACAGAGGTGCCCCTCAAGCCTAGTGCAGAAGAAAAGCATCTGTACAAAGAGCCTCTTAATAAAGAATAAGTGAATCTGTTGAGAGTGCTAATGTGGAACAGAAATTCTGCCGTGTCTTTTTCAGCCCATTTCTTTTCCTTAGAAAAGCCCTTGAGACTCAGTCCTGTAACTGGGTGTACGTGTGTGGATGTCTGTGCTGCTGATTTTAGTGTGGTACCCCTCCTTGACTGGTACAATGGCAGAATGAGGATTTTCCTGGGAAATAAATGATTTTTAACTTGTTTAGATTTAAATCTGAGATACACGAGGATTGCGAAAAAGAAACAGTCCTTTGCCTGAAATTCTGTACATCAACCTCAGGTTATTTCAGGCAATCATGAAGCTATGGACATTTTTCATAAATTTACAAATATATATACATATGTATACATATATACATCTATATGTGTGTCAGCCTATGGGCTAGATTTACCACTGCGTTATTTCAGCCACACACAAGTATGATGGTTGTTTTCTACAAAAAGAGATTGGTATAAATTTGGACTGACTTAGCAGTGACTGTTCCTGTGTCTCTGCAAAAGATCCTTAAGTGGGCTGACATGTAAGTTGTACAAAAAGGATCCAGTCTTAGAGTTGTTAATGAAGCAAGTTTCCCATTGATTCCAATGACCCGTTATTAAAGGCGATTTTACTTGAGAAAGAACTGAAAGTTCAAGCTTGTGTTAGGTACAGGCTACAGCTTTGAAAATGGTAATATCTGGCATACTAGGCCTCAAAAAGGCTTTAAAATAAGTTGGTACAGCGGAAAAATATCTTCAAAAGTCCCCAAATATGCTTTTCTGTGTAAGTAGGGGAAATTTTGTCCTGCAAAAGATCAAACAACAAATACATGAATATAAACACTCTAAGTGATGGAAATTGCCGAGTAAAAATAGTAACAGTTTAAATTAGATGCGAGTGATTGTTGTTGGTGCCCAGGAGTTATAAATAATTCAGTACACTCTAACTGAATAATCTAAGGCTGCACTTTTATTTTATTGTTCTGATCACTTGAACCTTTTTCTTATGATCTATATTGTTAATGAATAGCGCTTCGTAAAATAATGCAGCCTCATGCTATACAGTCAGATGAAAACTGTTCTTGAGACAAAATGTCACAAGAGCTAAAGCAAATTAGGAGCGCGTATGTTTTCTTTAAAAATTCAGCAGACACCAAAGGCATTTAGTGTTTTACTCCTATTCACCATTCAAAGAGGAATTGGATGCTGGGGCTCTTTTTCTATAGCTGGCCCCAGGAGGCTGAGCCGTATCTGATTCGTGCTCCTTGGTGTCTACATCACTTTGAAGCTGGGGCAAAACCCGCAGGTCACACAGCTTTTTGAAGACTTGACTCCTCATCTCATCTATCTCAGAACTGATGTTGCTGTTTGGGTATTTCTGACCAGCTGGCAAAAATAACAAGGCTGCTTGAAAGGAATTGCCTTTACAGAGATATTCCTGTGCCCTGCCGCCACGGATTGGGTTGGGAGCCATGGGGATGTAGAGCTCCCTGCTGTGCTGAGAGGAGGGAATTGACATCTTCGTGCTGCCAAAAGCCAGCACAAGTCCCCTGCAGGGGGCTGGTGTCCTGCCATGGTGCTGCTGCCTCTCAGCACAGGCGGATTTTTACACATAACACTTTTCTGATTTGGAGGTGATGTGATGCAATTTCTTCTCTTGCAACTATGGCCACGTGTGTTGAGGAGCACCTTGCAACAGAGGGTTGCAACAACCAGTCTTGTGAATACCACGGCTGTCCTTCTGATGGGACTTTGGGTTTTTCCCCTTAGCTTTATGCACTCAGGATGTGACAGCCATACGTATCGCACACGAGTGGTTAGTACCATGGCCTGTGCCACTGGAAGGTAGTACGGGCTTGTGGACACAACACAACTGCGTTTTCAGAGGTAGAATGGCTAGCTCAGGACTGACTGGATCAGAAGTAGGTCTGTATTGAAGAGCTCTGATGGTCAGCTCTGGAGGGTCTTGCTGCAGTGTTTGAGGATGTTTTTGCCCTGAGCTGTTCACTGCCTCCCTTTTTGCTGGTTCTATCTGCCCAAAGGCGAAATAGAGAGAAACACGTATTTGTGCCTCAGCTGTTTCCTTTCCCCGCATCTCTGGGATCAGAACAACATTGGCAACCCCTTCTTAAATATCCAGATACATTTTGGTGGTGAATACCCAATTCATCCCAGTTGTCCTGTGCTTCCCCACATTTCTTCAGCAGATAGTTTCCATGTGATCTGCATGCACAACCTAACATGGACATAGATGGCATCTGAATTGCATTGCAACTCCTGAGTTAAGTATAAAAGAATAGAAAACAAACCATTATGCTGGATTTTGCCATGTATTTTCTCTCTATATGGTACACATATTTACAGGTTACTAGCACCCACGTCATGTGGAGTATGCATGTATGTGTGTCTAAATACGGAGAAGAGTGAGGGTGTCCATGTGTATACACCCTACGCAAGAAAACTTTTGAAGGTGCTTTCTGCCACTCTGCAGGAGTTTTCATCGGTGAAGGAAACATGTGAAAGTGCAGTCCTGGAAGACAGTGGCAATTCCTGCTGCTGATGCTGTGGGTGACACTGAATCGTCCTCATGTAACTCTACCAATGCCTGTCAATTCTGACCTATGGCCGCTGCTGTTTGGTTTCCTTTTTTTCACATCCCCACCTTCCCCTGAAGATAACCTGTCTGAGCCTCAGTTATTTTCATTGCAAGTCCTCCCTGAGCAAGGAAGGACAACTGATCTGTGATTCTGCAGTGCTTTACTGGAGGCGACCAGCATTTCATTTCCCTCTTGTGGCCTATATTAGGGCAGTTGTCTAGGCTCTTTCTCCAAGTTAAACTCTAAACATGTGCAAGGCATACTGTAACTAAATCGCCAGCATTGTATCAGGCTCCAGTTCTTCCAATGATGTCAACAGGGAGCTTATCAGACCCCTCCTTGCACCAGCAGTGGATGGTTTGTTTTAAAAAGTGTTGCAATGTCTAACTATGGCTCTGAAGAAGGCTGTATCTGAAGACTGGGGTATTAATGGGGCAGACAGGCTGGAAACCCCCCCAGAAAGTATCATTTGATGACCAAAGAGTAGATGTTGTGAGCATGTAAGCCTGAAGTTTTTTTTTGTGTTAGCCAGGACAAGCAGTAAAATATTTTCTGAGGTACCCGATCCAAAACTCACTGGAGCCAAGCAGAAGCTTTCTATGGACTTCAATGGACTATGGAACAGATGCATTACCTTACTCACTATTACTGGAAAGAATGGGGCTATAAGTTCTGAGCTAAGCTCTGTTTTTACAAGTTTTTCAGCTTAGACTGGCAGAATCTAGATCTTATGGTTCTGGCCTGGGGCTTGCAATCAAACTTTAGGCTTGTTTAAAACTCAGCTCCTGACCTTGGAACTTCATCCATCACTAATCTTTACATGCCGTTTGTGCTTCATGCACACTTTTTGCTCTTTGTCTCTCAGCGGTGCCTGGCACTCGTTCAGGGCTGTCTCAGTTTTTCACCTTGAGTCTTCCCTTGCTGGCTCGATGAGCACAGCAGTGCGGGCCATGAAGGAGTGCAAAACCTGGGGGCAAGGAAACACGGCATTGGTTTGTGTGAACGTGCCTGAGCACTCCTAGAGCCCTTCTAGGCCTATGTAGAGACACACAGAAGAAAGAGCCCGAATAATGCATGTCTTTATTTAAGCTATACTCGGTAACATATTATTTCCTCTCCATTTCACTGCTGGCAGTTAGCTTGGCACTCAAGAATTAAGGACAGATTAGTGATTTTCTTCTGAGCTCTGCTTATCAGTGGGGCTTCAGGGACGAGCCTGATTCAGAGGTGCTGCACGGTGGGTAAATGGGCAGCCGTGGAGACACAGTCTTCCAGGAATGCTTGGGAATCTGAGATACCCCCTGCATATCAATCCTCTCCCTCACCAATCTTCTTTTATTCACCATCCAGTGAGCTGCACAGCTAACTTGCTGTCGCTAAAAGTGGTCCCAAATGACTCGCATCTACAGGAAAGCAGAGTATCTGCACTCTTATGATTCTCTCCTGGGAAGAGGAGGATCCTCTGTTTAGAGGACTCTGAGGGGTGTGTGTTTTCCCTTTCATTTGTTACTGCAGCTGGAATAACATTTAAAATGTAACGGCAATTTTTCAAAAGCAACATTCCAAAGAAATTGTTCTGGTCACTGGTGGTTTGTGATCGACTTGCAACTGTCCCTTGGGTAGAATGAAAGAAAAAAAAAAAGCCCAACTAGAAATATAACTGGGGATACTGCAATATTTAGATCAAGGAAGATCAGCTGTGTGTTTTCAGGGAGGGAGAAGGGAGAGATGATATATACAGGTGGCCAATGCGAGTCAGGTATTTTAACATGAAAACAGCTTTAGTTTGAAGAAGGCGGGGTCCTGTGCAGTACATAAGATACAGCACACATGGACTCTTGCCACGTAGCCCCCTCACGTATACAGTGCCCCTGGCAGGGATGGACAGCAGAACCCCCTGCAGGTAGGTAACCCTGTGCAGTCATGGGACAACTTCCCTGTACAATAACTGAGAGTCACTACACATAAAACCTCAGCCTGCAGATGGCAGTGGGTTGAGCCAGTACATCCTGCATCCCTAGGACTGGCATTTTATGACATCTGTGATCACCACAGTCAAGTTCCTCTGTGGTCTCTGGAGTGTAGAGATGTGTTGTCTCAGCAGTGCAATATGAAAGGCCACATGAGGGAGAGAGCCTGCCAGCTACAGACCCTGTGTTACAGCTCATGGAAAGGGAGACCGAACAACTGCTGGTACATCAGGCTAGGACAAGAGTGTCACTTTATCTACAAGAGTGGGATAGGGAAAGAAGAGCAGGGGCTAGACTGCAGGAAGCTGAACATCATCCAGGAAAACACATTCTCAACTTTAACCATATGAATAGTCTAGCAAAATTAAGGGGATCAGTCACATGCTCCAAGTAAAGCACATGCTTAGGCGCTTTGCCAGATCAGATCTGAAGGACAAGGTCAAGCCCCAAATGCTGGGGATCACAGCTAACAGATTTCTAATTAACTACTCCTTCAACTAGAAAGCCAGACACTCGTCAAAAAGCTTGAATCTCTGTTCAGAAAGATATTTCAAAGCATCCCCAAAATGCAGAAACTCAGACTAGATGGGAGTGTGCTTTGGCTCAGGACAGAGAGAGATGCTAACCATTGTAAATTTGGATCTGGATCTATTTTGAGTCAACCCTGCTCTAAAGATGAGTTTGAGCCAACAGAAAGCATGGTGGGGTTTGAGCCCCCTTCAAGGGTATCAAAGCACGTGAGGCTCCTCCTGGTTCTGTAAGCAGCGCAGAAGGAAATTCACAATATTCCAAGGGGGGTTTGCCCTTATTTGAGGCAAAAATGAGAGAACAGGTGTTTGGACAAGGGGTTTGGTCAAACGGTCCCTTTGGGGATCCAGTTTGAGATTAAGGTTATAGATTCATCTGCTGCTTACTCCCACAGTTTTTTGGATGCTTCTTAGACACACAGTCTTTACAGAGCCTATGCTCTGTATAGCACATAGAAAATCACAGAACTGCTCTAAAGATTCGGGGTTAACACTTGTCTCTTGTAAATAAAAATGATTTTACACCTCTTCCATCATTGCTACACACAGACAAACACACAGGCTCATATACAGCTTGCAAACCAACACTGTCAGAGAATACTTCATCAAGGCAGAACTCTTTTCATGCCAGCTGCACAAAGGAACGCTTTGAGAATCCAAGAAACAGCAAAATAATTTGAAATTCTTTAAATCTTACTGCTATACCTCTTTCAAAACTGGATCTGCAAAAGAATACACCCTGTGGATTGTCACGGACCACACAAGACTGTACATCATCACAGCAGCCGTTTTACTGCTTTCCATGCCACTGGGACCTGTTGGTGGACTCCAGTCAGGCACCTCTGTGCCATTTGGTTTACCTGGGTCACTCCAGGTATCTGTGTGGACATGAAACACCTTCCCTATTGCACTCAGGACTGCAGAGGAGGAAGAAAGTTTGCGTTCAAAGCTGTTTTAATAAAACAATTACCATTTTTCTAACGCATTAATCTCTTAATGAGAAGGTGGGTTTTCTCAAAATTTTTCATATTTTGAAAGTTCATGAAATTTTTATAGGTGTCTTTTGGTTTTCAGTTATTGATTTCCTGATTTTGGTTTTCATTTAGCTTTCCAAGAGCTGTTTTTATATTTAATTTCCTTCTTCACTCCAACGGTAATTCATCAGCCTCCTTACCTAGTAGGCACTTGCACAGCTAAACGGTTTCAAAGTTTTTCAAAACCACTCTATTTGAAAACCTTCCCAGAATTAAAAAAAAAAAAAAAGAAAGCAGTAAACCAATCTACTTAAAAAGGAAGTTTCTTCAAAAGGCATTTTCAATGTGAATAAATAAATACATTCTCCAGTCAGATCTAATGGAGAATGAAACGACAAAACTTCAGTTGCCAGAGATGGCACTTCAGTGGCAACACACGAGCTTGGCAGCTGGCACTGTCACGTGTGAGGAAGTTGTAGACCAGAGAAAGTAAAAGCTAAGTTGTTGAACGAGAACAAAAGCAACTCAAATCTACCCTACTCCAAAATGCCCTCCAGAAACATCATTTCTTTGGGCACTGTTAACACGGCAACATCATCGCATAAGGTATAACAAGGAGGGGAAGCAGGGCTGGAAGGGGAATGGCTGGCTATGCAATTGTGTTCCAGAGGAATTATTTGTTGGTTGGACTTTTTTTAACTGAGCAAAATACTGTTCCTTGCCAGCTGTGCGAATGGCATGACCTGGAAATTAATACCTTAATTTATGTGCAGTAGGCGCAGTTTCAAGAGGTTGCCTCCTTCTTTTGGTGAGTTTTTGTAGATGCAGAGGATGACTTTTATTGACTAATGAGGACTGATGCCATGCAGCTACCATGTAAGAAAGGATTGCTGGTACTATCCCTGAATTAAGAGCACATTGGATTGAGTCAGTTTTGGGGAGGTCTTTCTTCTTTGCCCGGTCTCACTTTGCCTGTATGTTTGCAGTGGTACCCTCACTCCTGCATATGGTCATTCAGTCATCACCTCTTTAGACTCCCTTTGGTTACACCCTTGGCCCTTCCTTCCCACCTTCTCCTCAGCCACTGTTCTCCTACAAGGAACCGCTGCCCTCACAGCCAAAATGCTTTGCTTCCCCTATGGACATTCACCCGCCTCTCTGAGCTGTTCCTTTAGCTCTTCTGGGACCTATGACTTGAACAATGGGAAAAGCAGTGGGAAGGGAAAAGGAGACAACGGGAAGAGGAATAGCAGGAAAAAGAGAAAGACCAAAAGAGAGAGAGAGAGTCTCATTTGTAGATTCACAATTATATCATACAACGCTTGAGCTCATGGGAAATGGATCTCTGTTGTCTGCATCTGACCCTTTCACTTCCGTCTGTACACAGTTCTCCTCCCAGGTGGAGAGTGGAGGTGTCCAGGGCAGTTTCCAAAGATGTGGGAAGGTCTTATTTGGCATACATGAACACAACACGAGGCATCTCTTCCTTCTCCCTTACAAAAATTAGCTCCCCTTTTCTCCTCAGTAATGGCTTTTGCCCAGTTGTCTTAAACATCCAAAACGGAAACTCGATCAAATCCCACTCCAGTAAGTACCTGGGAAGAACAACTGCCAGGACTCCTCCCACCTCCCTTCTCCCTGGTTGCTCTTCCCTTGGATCCACCATCCTGCTCCATGAGAACAAAAAGACATCCTGAAATCCACCAGAGGAGACACGCTGTCTCAGACCTGACGGGTTTCCTCACACTTCTGCAGTTGCAGTGCCTCAGTCTTGGGCCACAAACACAGCATGGATGGATGGTTTAGTGGACAATCACATTGCAATGTTTTAAATTTTTGTTTTTCTTAAAAAAAAAAAAAAATAAAATAAGAGGGAAGAAAGAAGTTATACACACATGTATCACAGCATTTTCAAAAGGCCTTCTGCTGCATTTATGTTAGCAGTTCAGCCTCAGTTGTAAGCCTGGATGTAAGGCAGCTGGAAGATTAAAACTGCATTGTTGGAAAGTCCGCTGAGATGTCCTCATGGAGTTTGTTTTTGTTGTTTTCTGGTTTTACTTTGTTAGATCCTTTTGTTATTATTATTTATTTTCACTTGTTTGCTTCCTTCTGAAGTTTGGCAGGCAAAGAGAAAATGCTTTTCTGCTTTCCCCCACATGTTCTGTCCATTTTGTTTTCTGTATTTTAAGCCAAAAAATAAATCCCCAAAACCCCCCAAAACCAGTGACAGAGCAGGCTTCTGTCATTTTGTTTTAAGAAAGAAAAAGAAAGTAGGTGGGTTTCTGATAGTGGCCTTGAGGAGGTACATTGTAGAGGTGGCTCAAATATTTGATTTGTTCCTTTGCTTGCTGTTTGCATTTTCCCTTCTGGTTGCAATGGATAGGCTTTTTGTCCACCCCACCCCACCCCACCCTCTGTGTCCTGTACAGATTCTGGTTCCAGATCCCCCACATGGACCCCTTGTCCCCCTTCCCAAATGGCAGTAGGTAGGTATGTTCATTCGACCTCTAAGGTATGATGCTGAAGTTAAGAGTTGGATGGAAGAGCCATGTGAGAGAAAAGCTTTCCCATCGTTGTGAGAAATAATGAAGGAACACAGAGTCCGGTGGAGATGTGAGTGCTGTGTCGGACTCAGCTCTACCTTGGCACTGGCATTAAATTGAGATTATATATATATATAATTATATATACATATATATGCATGTATAGGTATACATAGACATATATATATATATATATACATGTGTGTTTGTGTGTGTGCATTTGTTTGCTATTTGTTTTAGCACACTGTCCCATTCTCAGGTCTAGATTTGGGGCAGTTGGTCCTGGGGACAGGTTGGACGGAAGGGGCCAGAGTGCAGAAGAAGCCAGAGATAAGGGTGAGGCCCAGGCCCCCCCACGCACAGAACATGGACCAGCCATAGCCATGGCTGATGTCGTCGGGAAGTCCGTACAGGTAGCGGGGGTAGCGGGAGAGCTCAAAGTTGATTCCAGCCACGCACGTGCACAGTGAAATGATGCAGAAGGTTCCTGGAGGAGAGCGGGAAGGGGAGAAGGAAGGAGGGGGGGAAAAAAACACAAAACAAAGAGAAGTTAGAAGAGCGTTAGACACACCGCTTTCTGAGCTGCCCGAGAAGAGCTGGTGCAAGCAGTAAGGAAATATCTAAGGGAAGATGTTCATATGGAAAGTGGCTTAGGCTGGCGGCTCCACAGGGAACGAGCTGAGTGCCAGCAGAGCCTTGAATATTGATCTGATGCTGAACAGAGCTGTACGGAGAAACTTCAACAGAAACAGTTTTTTCATTACGAGCACTCCCTCGGGGACCACAAAAGCATTGATTTTTCTGGAATTTTGCTTTAGACAAATACACAGTGAATCATTACATTTCGCTATTTTTTAGGGGAAAAACCCTTGAATTTCTTTGTTTCATTTTAATTTTTCAGTGATGGATTATAAAATCCTTCACATGTTCTGGCTCTGTCAAAATGTATATTGGAAATGACTTGGAGAGATTTTTTTTCAGACTTCTCTCTTCTCTTGTCTATTTGGACTGCGGTAAGTACTCTGGCTACTAAAATAAAGATTGCCTTCCTGCCTCAGTAAGTCTCCAATCAGTGCTCTGGACTTTTGCAAAAGCCTTGTGAGACACCAGGTCTTGGAGCTGGCTTCAAGAGACGTCCTACACTACTTCAAGGCGCAGAGCAGGATAAATGGGGAGGCCTTCCCCCCAGAATCCCTTACTTAAAACCAGGTTGTTTGATCAGAAACCATACCCCTCCTTCTGTGTTTCACTGAGTCACGTAGGTTATGCAGTAACATGAAAGTGTCTGGCAAGAGCACGGTTGTTCCCTGTGTGACATGTCAACGTGACATTGTAGGATCAGGGGAAAAGGGATCCATCAGAGCCACTGAGCTCTGAATCAGGCTCTGTGGCTCATTTCAAATGACTGTGGTTAGAAAATGACATGAAAGCCCTTTCTTTGCTAGCAAGAACATGATAATTTCAGCACTCTAGAAATATAAGATTGTTAAGAGAGGTGGGTGGGAAAATCTGTGTGGCCCACAGAAGCTGCATTTGCTAAGTACAAAAGGGAAGGAAATAACTTTGGATTTCAAATGCTCCCTGTGCTTTCACACATTGTTTTGACTATTTTGATTACAAGCTCTTCAGTGCAAGGAGCACTGCTCGCTCTTTGTATTCAAACAGTGCCCAGTATATCGGCACTCCACCTTGCTGGGGGTATTCTGCCCAATAGCAAACAAACAATAAAGGAGTAACAACTGTAGGGAATAAAGCAAATCACGAGTATGAGACTTCTTTAAAAAAAAGGCTGCCCCCATCCTGCCCCTTTGCTGGAGAATGTGCTAATCCCACGACAGTAAGTAACTACTGTCAAGCATAGCGTTAGAGGAAGCGTAGCACGGTCCTCAGCCAGTCACCCCCCAGTGCTGCTGCAGGATGTCTTGCACAGCACAGGTTTATCAGCCTCCCTAGTGCCATTCATTACAGACACAAAAAATGCCATTTTATACTACCTAGAGGAATCTTTATGGCCATTATAGGAGTCGTATGTGTTGTTTGTATTCAGCCAAGCAAGGAAGTTCCCACTTGTAGTTAATCTGGCCTCTCACCGGGAGGGTTACTAATGAAAACTGAGTATGGTTACTACCTTAGGACTGTTCGGTAGCTTTTCCTCATGAATTGGCAATCATAACACAAAGGATCATCCTTGCAAATTGCACAGCTGTGGGAAATCATAGTGAAAGAGTCGTGGGTGGAAGGGATGCAGAGACTGTGCTTACCTTTGGAAATACAGCCTCTGCTAGCCCGAGTTAGACGTGGAGCTGGGATGGCAGGAAGTGGGAAGCTGTCACTCCTGTCCATGACACTGCTTGCATTGTGGTCACAGTGCTTCAGAGACACCAGGATTGCAGCAAGTCATGAGCATCCCCAACCCTGACACTCTTTCTCTCCCCAGAAAATATACTGAACCTTTACTCACTTTCCTGGCAGGTTCTTGCCATCAGCGAGACATCAGTTCTTGCTGTACGTGTGCCCTAATGCCCAAGATCCCTGGGCAGCTGCAGAAACACAAACTTTTCTTTCTTTGTGAAAAACATTCCCCATAACTCTGGCCCAAGCAAACATCCAGACCTGAAGGTTGATGGTCCAAGGCTCAGCACTTCCACTGTGGTGTTACCACACGGTATGTGAATGACAGGAGGTAACAAGAGCTCACCGGGGATGTGCTGGTAGTGAGCTGGACAGTGGAGATAAAGACCATCTCCTTCAGCAGCTGGGGAGAGCAGAACAAGCCGAGTTCTTTGTGCTGCAATTTACAAGGTATCATCCTGAGTGGAACACTAATGAAGCAGACAAGGCAACAGCAGTATTTTTGACAAAGGAAATTCATGTGTCATTGCAAAGTGCTTCAGTCAGGTGAGAGATGAAACTTCACGTAGGGCCATGTCTGTACCACAGAAACTGATGTTTGACGTGTAGTCAAACCTCCACCCTGACTCTCCATCACAGCCACCCATCCTCTGGCTTTGACAGTCCTGGTCAACAGTGGTTTGAGCACCTGAGCTATCAAATTCCTCATGGCTATCTTGTGCTTTTCCTTCTTATATATTATGGAAGAAGAATATTAAACATCATACTGAACACCTTCCTTTTAGACTGGAAATTTGTTTAGGACAAAGCTGAACTTATTTGCTATATATGTGTACAAGATTGGGGTCCTGCCATCCTCTCTGCAGAGGCAGACGTGGTCAGGAGAACAATGACTGTGAAAGGTAATATCATTTTTGGTCAAAGCCTAATACAGTGTGGATTATGAGTCAGAGCCCTTTGCTGTAGCTATTTTAAGCATGATTTTATCAAGCAAAGCCGTGGGCTTCTTTTTTTTTTTTCTGTAAATGTCCCTTTTCTTTCCAATTATCCCAGCTGTGCAAGGGGCTGCAATGCCTCCATTTGCAGTTTTCAAACCCCACCACAGAAGTGCTTGTGAATGAACCGATTTAAAGACAAGCAGGCTCAAACCATCCATACCAAATATGATTGAATTTTGCCTCAATCTACTGTTCCCCTGAACCATGTCCTTCACCTACAGACCTAGCTCAGCTTCCAGAGCAATAGAGCTTGAGGGATTACACAGGGTCTGTGGTGTTTTGTGAGACAAGAACTGCTGCCTTTCTTAGACACACTGCAAACCAGGGTGACCCTTCTCAGTGCTGGTGTGCAAACAGACCCTGCCACAGGGAGCTTCATCCAAATATCCTCACCCCTGGTATTAGGAATGAGGTGTCTGACTGTAGCCTGAAGGAGACGTCACAGATTTGAAGTCAAGGGAAATCCAAAAAGGCAGTAATTACAATGATGTGGTCACCAAGCCCACCTCTGAGACCCTCCTCTCTACAAATAATTTTTCTCATTATTTGGAAAACATTTCTTCCAGCTCTGATGGAACAACGTTTGTTACCTCCCTTCCCCTCACAACAGGCAGAAATGATTCACAAACTAACCCTGCTGTTAGATGCACAAAGTAAACAAACAAAAAAAACCCTGATTCTTCTCCCTTTCTGTTTTTCTTTGGGTATTTGTTGCAGAGATAAAAATGTCAGGTATTACTTATAAACACCAGTAGATAAAAAGGGAAACACAAAGGTATGGATTTTAAGATGTCCTCTGAAACCAAACAATTCTCAAAAAATGTGAATCTCCGCCTTGTAAAGTATTTCTGGTAGCTGCGATTGATAGCAATTTTTGGCCACTAATGTCTTTGGAAGGAGTGCAGTTTATTTTATTATCATCACTTTTTTATTATAGAGTTACGGGGGGGAAAAAATCTCAAAAGTGAAACAACATTATCTTTACTTCTACTTTGCCTGACTAGTTTTTACTATTTTCAAGGTGCATCAAACAAACAAATAAAATGAGGTCTGATCCTAAAATGGAGTGTGTACCATTAGCTATTTAAATTGTATTACAATGAAATGAAATTATTAAAGAATAAACCCGATTCTCTCCTAACACAGTGATGACAAAAGCCTTTTGGAGGGAGCAGCTTTGCAGTAAACTCCTTCTGTGCACGGATTAAACGCCTCAGCAGCACGCAGCTCTTGAGAACACTTTACTGCTCTGTGCATACACGCATAGAATATAAATTATTGCTTAATTATGTACCGTTCCAGCAGAAGCAGCTTGCAGCATCACCAATAGGTTGCAGAATAGCACGGGGTTTACTGGAAAATTGCCCTTATAAAAAAAGCTGAGATGGAAAGAGAAGTCTGACAGGGTGATGGAGATTTAGTGCGGTGTCCTTGGGAGGCGATAAGCCCACCTGGGTCGGAGTTTAATACATTTTTATTTTATACTAAGAACCAGGGTGAACTGTGGGGGCCTACAGCGGTGCTATGATATTGCATTATAGCCGCTGTCAGAATGCGGTTTGCATTTGGCCTTTGGCCTCCTGCCTCAGAAGGTGCCGATGGCATCCGTGCCCCACCAGAGCTCTGCGCCTGCTGTGTGTTTCTTCAGCAGCAGTGACTGCCTATTGAATTGCGGCTGCACGAGCTGTAATATGTTCTGGCACCAGAGGACTATGTATCCTCTGTCACAACTGCAAACACTTAATGGGTACCATCCTTGGACTCCCATAAATCAATATAGTATATGGAACAGTATTACAGCACTGGAGGAGTGATCTCCAGTTTGCTGTGCTGGTACAACTGACAGGCGGTCTGTAATGCACGTTACAGCACCCTGCAGATTTGCACATGGTGTCATTCCTGCCACCGTACCCCAGAGCGTACGGGACTGCAGCAGGAGCGGACACCCACGCTGTGAACTGCAGCAGCCAGCCAGCACCATCTTTGAGTAAGCACCCTCTGAAGATATGAGCTGGCACATAAGGCAAAAGCCATTCCACTTAGGTAAAGGCACGCTGGTTTTGATGAAATGGGCTAGGGAGACATAGGGGAGCTGAACAAAGCCTCAGTTGAATAGCCCTCTGATTACTTTAGCAATGGTGATTCCTTTGACCCACCCAAAATAACCTAGTAATAATGAAGTGACTTGACTACAGCCATCAAGCAAACACAATGGCTCATGAACTTGCAGCCGCAACAGAGGAAGAAGCAAAAATTATGCCAGTAGTAGTAGTGCGATGTGATTCAGTATTTCACTGGGAGCAGAAGGGAGAGAAAGGAAGAGGATCTCTTAATGTCAAAATGAAGAAGCATCCTAATAGAAGGTTAGTGAAATCATCCCATCGCTGTGCTGGCAAGCATCTTGCTTGGCAACAGGCAAAGGCTGCCAGCCGGTTTCTTTCATCCCCTCCAGTATGGACCTCCCAGGATGCCCCAGTCAGCGGCTAAAAGATTAAAGGGAAGGGGGCACTGGAGGTCTGAGCAAAGTTGAGCAACTCCATCACATCTCAGATTTGCCAGATGACAAGACACAGAAGTTTAGTATCAAACTGTACCTCAGGCAGGTGCTTCCCAGCCTAGCATTTGTCAGAGCTGAAGAGAAACTTATGGGGCCAGGTTGGGTTTGCCTTGTGCATAGCATCTCCCGTAGCATGAGGAACCCATGCACTGCATTGCATTTGGTCTTTCAGCAACCAGGCCATTCTGCTTCTCTCCACGTAAGGACTTTTTCTTGCAGTCAAAAAATTTAAGCTCTTTCAGACAAAACCTCAGAAGGAGCCTCAGAGGGTTTGTGGAATCTTTCTTTGGCAGGAAACCTTAAATTGCAGAAAAGCCTTCAGACAGATGTTCTTCAAGACAAGTGAGACTGGAGAACAGACACTGCACAAACAACTTCAGTGCCTACTGTGTGCCACTAGAAATATTCTTAGGGGGAATACTTTCAGGGCTGAAAGGGTAGAGTTACTTGCATTCCTTTTTAATCCTTTGTTTGCTGAAGGCACTACCAAAGAAGCCATTGGGAGCTCTGGGTCATGGCAGTGGCTACCTGATTTGGATATTTTCCTTGTCAGGTACTGGAGAGAAGCCTATCCATTCATTTTTTCAAGTGACCAAAAGAGTCTTTGGTTGTACAATTTTCTGTTGTTTGTACCAAATGTGAACTGAGGATCTTTGCTGCAAAAGGCTCTGGGGTCTATTACTGTTCCCTAAGCTGACCTACCAGAAACAAAAATATCCTTTCTGTATGTGTGATACAGTTATTGAGATATAATAGCCAGAAATCAAAATAAGATGTAATTGTCATGCCAACAAGGACCACTGGATACAGGCTACCCCTGTAAAATCTACATCATTTGTGCTGTTTGCAAGTAACAAACTACCCTGACCCCTTTGATACTCCCTTAAAGGGTCACATGCTGAAATCTTCTTTCCTGTTGCAGAGGAAATACTTCTGCAGCCTTTGCAGCCCACACAAGTACATTGGCATGACTCGTCTCTGTAACCACCAAAAGAGTCAGGTTGGGCAGAAACAAAGGTGGCCCCACTGAACTAGTTTCTGCCAGGCCCAGGTGCTTTTTCTGTGGAATTTCCAGTGGCTGGTTGGACTCTGTCCAAGCAGATTAGACTAAGCAAGTGTAGCAGTGATTTGTCCAAGGGGAATGTTGTTTTTCTAAGTTGACAATCCGATGAGAGAAGAAGATGAATCTAAACCTTGCTTCACTCTCTCCATTTAACAGCAAGATCTGCCACACACAGAAATTTGCTCCCCTTTCTCTCTGCAAAGAATTCTTCTCATCTAGCAAATCATGCCAGTATTACTCTTCCTTCTGTTGCATGTGCAACAGTCTTTTTTCCTTTTTGATGCCAGGCATGTTTTTTTTAACAAAAGCAATCCCAATAATAAATGCTAGTTTTGTTTTCCTTGTCTTCCTTTGGCCTTGATGCATCTTGCTGTTGGAATTCAGAACCTAGCAACTGATCAAAGACCTGATGACATTATTAAGGGATAAGGAACAACTACAGAATTTTAAAATACAGGTAACTTGTTTTCCAGGGCTGTGTGTGGGGAAGTCTTTTGTATTTCTATTGGATCTGTCTCCCCTGCTTTTCTTTTACTATAATTCACCTTCTGTCAGCCTCCCAAAGACCTACTGACATCCCTGAGAAGCAAACTAGATTGCATGCCCTTCATGGACTACGCTAGGTTTTCTGTTCTTGTAACTCTAGAAGGTACTGATGCTTCTGTCAGTACCTCCCATCCTGGCAAGAGAGAAATTGCAAGCCAGTACAGCTGCCTTAAAATGAACACACACAGGAACACGAAGAGTTCTTTTTGCTGAAAAGCCAGAGTGAGCTGACTCCTTAATTTGCTGTATGCTCAGTTCAGGGAGACGGATTGGAGTTAAGACTCAAAACCAATGAGTTTACAGGTACACGTACACTACTTGCCCCGTCTTTTGCTTCAGACTATGAGATCTCTGCAACTGATTACGAAGTCTTTCCTCTCCTCCTAAATGCCAGTGATATTCTGTGATCAGCTACAGGGCTGCAGGAATTGCTTGTGTTGGTATTTCTCCCTTAATGTGCAAGTGCACATCTAGGAGCATCAGAAATGAGCCACAGGAAAAAAAAAATCCAACACATATGAAGGTTGACTTTGAAGTCAGCTGATAATGTTTCCACGGAGATCAAATGCTATGTACTTGACAATGAATTATCTTGTTGTGCCTTTCCTTCCAGGAAAAAAAACAAAAAAACAAACAAAACAAAACAAACAAACAAAAAAAAAAAAACAAAAATCCAAAACAAAACAAATAAAACCCCCAACCAACTGAAAAACCCTCCCAAACCTCTAAATGACTACACACTGCAGTACAGCTGTGTTATGGATTTGAAAAAAGCACTTCTATATTCCACCCCACCCCCATTCTCTTGTGGAGGTGTTAACTCTTAGGTTAACACCCACTTTTAGACCCAGCTTTTCAGGTCTAGGTCTGCCAGTATTGACCTAAAAAATCAGCTAAATTCCTGAGATATTGCAAAAAAATAGCATCTAATTAAAATAGCAATCTGTGAGAAGAAGGACATAACTTTGCTTCTGAACTTATGCTGTGGGGGATGCAAAGATGGGTGTTATGAATCCCCTTGAGGAGTATTACAACACAAAATGATAAAAGAACATTTCAGTGGCAGGTACACAGTGATGCATAGAAGGTTGTACAGTGAAAGTAGGTGATCTTTCATATTTCCAGAAAGTCTGCTGTTTTGTTTTCAAAACGGGTGCCAGCATTAATAAATAAATGCAAAATGTGTTCTCAGTGCACCACTATGCACAGAGAGGTACTAGAAGTAAAGATTGAACATGCTACCTCAGCTCTGCCTTTTAAGCATAATGTGCTGGAAGCCTTGTCATGTAGTCAGCTGAGCAACTGCTTCCTAGCTTGGAAATGCTAAACAGGCCACCCTGACAAAATATTAAACTCCCAAAAGATGGTGAGGGGGATGTAAGTTGATGTTTATTTTTGAGTGAGAATAAGAAATTAGATAATATTTGAAAGAAAAGTGATACCAATATCTGTAGGGTGATTACTAATGGTTAGTTGATCAGGAGGAAGAAGCACCTTCAGTCCTATCCATGCAGGACAAGCATATGTCCAGTGAACTTATATCCATATATATATATTTATATATGGACACGTACCCATCAGTGTCCAGGTTTTAAAATGCATAAGAAAAGAAGGGCCACTCTTTAGGGACCAGCCTAAAATGGGACCAAAGAACATGACCTGCAGCCCCATATGTGAAGGATACCACAAACTATGTAGGAGAACTATATGAAAAGAGAGACTGAGAAATCTTGAAAGTGAGGGGAAAATATATATTTAAAACCAGCCTAGCTCTTATTATATTAATATGCAGCATGCAGTGTTGTTACTTTACTGCCTGACAGGTACTGAGGCACAAAGCCTGCATGGCTGCTCTGGGCTCTGGCTCTCATCACAGGTCCATAAGGACCTTCATCAACTCCTTTTCTGCCTTCCCCAACACTCTTTTAATGTGTTTGATGGTTTTAAACAATCAGGAGCCTTAGAGAGGTTTAAACATTTAAAACCTATTAGCACTGTACATTAACTCAACTTTATTCCAATTCGAGGCCTTAAATCACTTTAAAGCATAATGCAAAATTTAACCAAAAGCACAAGTAGGAACAAGAGCACACGTATGTGGTGTGGGAGGCATGGCAGAGGGGGGACTGACCTTGTCACGCTGAAGCTTTTTTCAAAGACTTCCACAACCAATTTATGGCATCTCTTGAAACAGACCATCCTTTGTCTCCATCTGGAGGTCAATCCACATAAGTTCTTACAGTGGTCTACAAGGAGTTTTGCTGAATTCTTAAGTTCCTCTGCAGTCATCACTAATTTAGTATCTCTCACAGGATTAAAACTCGTTCAGCATCTCCTTTTTCCAGTGATCCAACTTTTTAAAACGTATAAATACTTCTCAAACTGGCACAAGGTATTGTGCCTTTGTGCAAACTGTATTTATGCCAATCTTCACAGCTTAGATTACAGCCACTCATTGTAGACGTCAGTTTTTGTAAAGATCACATGCCGTTGCTTAAGATCTGTGTGCATACACTCCTGCACATACATGTGCATTTGCACTTGCCTTTCCATATTTAAAAAAAGATCTTATGTGAACTTTCTAACACTATTTCTTTGGGGAAAGAAGCACAATAAACTGGATTTTGAAAGAATAATGTTGTGGAAAATAAAAAAAATAAGCATGATCACAGAAAATATCTTGTCTTCAGTGTTGTGATTGATCATGTCACCACTGAAGAATGGGTAGAGACCTTGATCATTAGTGAGAAATAGAAATCCTAGGTGTCCTGTGAGACCTGACATATTTCCACATGAACTCCAAAGAATGTCTTTTACTTTCTCTTTTTGTTTATCTTTCTCTTCGCCTTCTCTTGGCAGCTGCTATGGAGGTACATCATAACTGCCTAGGAGGTGTCAATCACAGAGCTTTGCCTTACACTTGCTGTATTAAATTGCTCCATTTTTGTTTCTTAAATTATTCAGCAGCAGAATGATTATTTTGAGATGGCAGGACCACAGTTGTGTAGAATAAACACTCTTATTTTCTACCACTATGTGCTATTTCCAAAGTACAGTGAGTTAAATTTGGGACTCAAATGACTCAACAGCTGGTAACAATCCATGGCTGCAAATACACAGATGCCTCCCTTGTCATCCACTAACATATGCACAGCGCGGGCGAAGGAAGCACAGCACACAGTTTTGGGGACTTTGAAGGCGAGACTCTGCGTGGAGGTGGGGAGTGAAGGAGGATACAGACGTGTGTGATGCATCTCTACCAACAACTGTGCTTGCACGGGCTCCCAAGCGCTGTTTTGAAGTCCCCCTTTCTGATGGGGTTTGTGTCCCTCAGTATCAGCCTGGTGGTCAGTTCCTGGACACAGGGAGCAGCACCCTGGTAGCTGCTGAGCTCTAGAGCACAAATGCCTGAGTGTGTCCTTGTCCCACCAGCACCTTGTGACAGACCCACATGAGGTATGCCATGGCTGGGGCAAGGGAAGGTGACCTGATGTAAATGGTCAACCCGTCCTCTGGCAGTGGGGATAATAAAGCAGTTTGTTGACTTACCCCTGGACTGAGAGAAGGAACATTTTGGAAATATTTCTGAGAAGGGAGTCAAGTGCAAATGATCTATAAAAGGCTGTTTCTCCCTGGGTAAAACTACAAAAGCAGAATGCACTCATACATTCATAAGTGGGTTGTTCTTTATGACTTCAATAAACATCTTTTCTTGCATATCTGAAATAAAGCGTTAAATTGTGCCAGCACACCTGCATAACTTTATGTTTCCTTCCCTCTAAGACATCTTTTCTGCCTGCTTATCTCTGCTGCAGCAGCCAGCACAGCAGAAAGTAGGTGCTCACGTCTGCTGCGGGAAAAGGTCTGAAGCTTTTGTAACCCTGACCTAAGTCCTGTGAGGATGGACGGGCCTCAAAGAGCAATGTCCCTGCAGCACTCTTAGGTGGGACAGAAGAAATCCAAATCAGTGGCAGAAGAGAAGCTGGCAATTGGTGCTTGAATCCCTCAGACTGGCAGATCAGGGAGGAGGAGAGGATGAAAGAAATTCCTGATGTTTCTGAAAGCAAATGCTAGGGCAGAAAATCAGAGACTCTATAGCACTGCTGCACATGTGCAGCAAGGCTTTCAGGCCTTTTGGTGCCAACAAAAAAGAGAATTTCAGACTCCCAAGTAAAGTCCCAAGCCCAGTATTTCATGCAAAAATTTCACCAGGCAAAGACAAGAAATGAGAGACCATAGATCATTTTATTACGGATCTGCACAATGAAGCTAAATCACATGAATAAGGGCATTTAGCAGCTGGAATAATTTCCAAATAGACTAATTAGAGACTGAATTATTAATGGTAAAATTTATAGTTGGCTCAAAGCAAGGTTACAGCAAGAAACACACTTGACTTTGCAAAGAATAATGAATATTTGCAAGGCTAGTAAAATTATATGCTTCTCTAAGGAAACTGTTGGCAAACGGGGAAAAAACCCTAAAGTGATCCTAAAGTGCATGTCACAAGACAAAACTGGCAGAGACCAGATAAGAGCGAAGAAAACAGGTGAAACAGTAAACAAGTGCAGAGATGATTTATTGCATTTATTTGAGTAAATTTGGAACAAAATGAGACAACACAGAACTTTCTCCCTGAAGGGCTTCCCTGTTAGGCACGCAGTAAAACCACGAACTATTTCACTGAAATGTGTTCTCAATACAAATCACAGGTTTACAAAAGGAAAATACATGACTCTGCAGCTGAAGGACAGAGCTCTGATAAGGATGAAAAAACATCATTCTTTGAGAGTCTTTTAACACATTTACAAAGGCGAGTGGTGTAGCTTTGGCCAGCGATGTAATTTGGCCAGGGGTAATTTTGTCCTGAAGCAAGTACAAGAACAAGGTATTAAAAGTGCCATTTTATATTTCCAGCGGGGACAAGGGACAGCACAGGGAGGTGCAGGTGGGGTAGGGGAGGATGCAACCACTGCTGAAACGCTGGGGTATGCCACCATGGGGCAGCCCCATCACCCCCTTTCCCCTTGGCAGGCACTGGTGAGGAGAAAAAGGATTCTGGAGCATTTAGGTACAAAGTCAGCTCTGCTCTCGGAACTGGAAATAAAGCACGTGATGTTTCAAAACAGCTGATTGAAATCAAATGGGAGCTGGACTGGGAAAACAGCAGGCTATCAGAGATTGTCTTTAAAAGCTGAATTTACAAAGCCTATATGATAACAGAAAGTGTAGTAAGGCTGGGTTTGCATGATTGTGGAAGGATAATAAACCTAGCAGAATCTGAGATGCTGAAACAAGAAAATGAATACATTGGAGAGCCGGTGGAAAAGCCAGTAGTTAGATGGATATATAGGTTGTCTGCTTACCATGATTCTTACAGGAAATACTCTTAAACAACTTGATGAAGAACTGAAAGGAGGGATTCCTGAAGACACAGGAATTTGCCTCGGTAGAGTTGCTAGTGTGGCAGTTCATAGCATCCCAACTCTTTGGGGCTGGAAGTAAAACTGAAATTTGACCTTGACCTGGCAATAATGCTACCTCTTGAAGGAGTGAGCATGCAAACCAAATGACTTGACAGGTTTGCCATGATAATAAAACCAAACAAGTCAAGGATTTGGATACATTCAAAAGAACTTCTGAAAGCCAGACAATGTGAGCACTACTTCCTGGGAATTGAACTTCAAAAATCAAAGGCATGTTTTTGGTGCAAATAATTTGATCAAAACACAAAGTATAAAATGCCCCACATGCATATCTTCAGGTAGATGTTTAGCTGAATTCCATTTAGACTACTACTAAGATGGTGCATGAACCATCAAGCTTGCCACAAGACTCTTATATTTGGAAGTAGGGTTACAGATGCTTCTAAGGTTCCAGAAATTATTATCAAATTGCAAAATTACTCGATGACATGCCCAGAATGGAGCTTTTACGTGTGCACAGATTTTCATAATTTGCATGTAGAGAAAACGCAAGAAGCTGCAAGAGGATGTGCTTGGAGTCATGTATAATTTGAGCATAACCCATTTCTGTAATAGAATTAAATAGTCTCAAATAAGATGCATAAAATGAACTAGTCCTAGTGAAACTAAAGTGCACAATTCCAAATGGAGGAAGTCTCTGAAAGAGAAACTTTCCCACCTTGAAGGATAAAATAATACTGATAATACCGAAATGAGACTGCTACAAATAGTGCAACCGTGGGTACAGGAGGCTATGCAATAGGTACCATCATGCAAAATGAGGTCAAAAATGCCGCACAGAATTTGCAGTATCCATCTGGCTCTACACAAGATGAGGGACTGAAAATAAATCCTACTGTGGTCTGGCAAATGCTGTTGTTCAAGATAAGGAATCCAAGTACAAATTCTGCAATAAATACAGAAAATTATGCAAAAGACCTCGGAAGCCATAAGAGACCTGGGATTGCTGTTGATACAGATATGTTTGGACTAAACAGGAAAGATAAATTATTAATAATTTTTAACTTGTTACAAAACATGTTGAATAACAGTGTAAAACATACTCAAAATCACAGTTTACATGTCCTGGATTCCAGATGAGCTAATACCAGATAACAGCTTGCATTTCACCAATTACTTATTTCAGCAATTTGCTTGAGAAATTAGATCAAGTACGCTAAAGGCAGTCCCTATTAGGCACTGCTACACAGGCTAGCAAGAAGACTGCCCGGTAAGTATAATAAAGAACCCAAAGTCCAAGGAAACCATGTCCAGGCTTGTTAGATTATCACAGCACACTTCTCAGTGCTCCACTGAGATTTGCCATTTAAGAATTCTGGGGACAAATATAAGGGGCAAACCCCATAGATATGGTAAACCCAGGAATGCTTAATCATTATGGAAGAACTATTTGTCTAGAAATTAAAACAGAGCAAATGTTACAAACACAGCCAAGACAAGCAGTCTTCCAAACACAAGGGAAAGTTAGATATCAGGCTGATTATATAGCTACCAACCTAACACAGTCTGCTCTCATCACTAAGGAGGTCAGATGCGATAAGTCTCCCAAAGCATTTTTCCCATTATTGGACCAGAGTAAAAGCTACGGAAAACTAAGATGCACTCTGACTCCACGCATTTTGAGGATGAGTAGGATGATACCTTGACAGCATTTATGCCACAATAGAACTAACGAGTTTGGATTCAAACACTGCCCAGCAACAAAAAGGTTCAAGTTAAAAGATTCGTTGGCTGTAGAAGGAATGACTATGCAACATATGATACAGTCTGAAAACATCAACAGCTGCTGACTTTAGATTATATGGCTTTACTTGTACTTTTTATTAACTGATTGCCTCAGTTTGTAGATCTTACTTCATGCATGTTTGCTGTTAAAAGAAATCAGGAGAGATACAGCAGTTGCACTGATTTGTGCAAAACAAAGAGAGTAACCTTTTGTAGCCCTGATCTACGTGTCTACACTGGAGCAGAAAATAAATTTGATCTCCTCCCAACACATCTTTATTAAAAATATCACACATCTTGACAGAATTTGGCAGATAAAATCATCTGGTGCCTCTCATTTCAATTAGTTTCAGATTCCAGCTGCTGGATCTTGTTATTATTTTGTCTATTCAGTCAAAGAGCATGCTACTATCAGATGGTTTCTCCTTGCATAGGTACTTCCACATTGTGCTCAAGTCAATTATAAACCTTCTGTTAATCAGTTTCAAACAATTGGCTTTTTGTGGCATGCTGTGTTTTAGTTCTTTTTCAGACCTTGAGTCATTCTTGCAGCTCTTCTACAAACCTCTCCCAGTCTTCCCATGTCCTTAGTATGGACATCAGACTAGGATGTCCAGAAATAGCTTTGCTTTGCCCAGAGATAACCCCACCTCATGCTCATATTGCACATTCCCATCAAAGCTGGCACATTTAGCAGCTGAGAGCTCCTGTGCAGCTGGATGATCCTAGCAACCGTGATCCCAGAGAACTTTTCAAAGCCACTGTTTTCTGAGAGGCAGCCTCTCATTCTGCGAGGATGACTGGCACTTTTTGTTCCCAGTTGCATGACCTTGGATCTGTCTCCACTGAGGCGCATTATTGTTTGAGCATACCAAAAGATGGCTTTGTAAGCTGTGAGTGACCCATCCCATTATGCATGGTTACAGTAAGTCTTGTTTCACCTGAAAACTTTTATCAGTCATCTTTTAAATCACTGACAAATAACATTAAACCAATAAGTAATTGCTACAGCTACACTAGAAACTCTGATATACAGGGATAATTTCCAATTACTAAACAAGACTGCGACAGTTTCCAATAAATTTAAGTTATCCACATATATTTAGTATAGTCCTAATGTTTAACCCGAATATTGTGCTGTAGTAAGTTAAATACCACACAGATATCTGAGCATATTACAGTAAGATAGCCTCCATGCAAACTAAGCTTTTAATTACCTAAGAAATACCAAGCTAACTTGGCAGACCCATTGCCCATAAAGTATTGACACCCACGACAAACCACTTACTGACACCCACACAGAGACCTGTGTGTGCTTGCACAAGGTATCAGCAGACTTCAAATGTGTTTGTGGGCACCGAGAGAGCTAACGTGTATCGCACCGGCACCAAAGGCACTGCAACATATATATGTGTTACTCGAGCACTTAACTCCTCTTCTGGGACTGCAGAAGCTTTCCTGTATTTCACACTCCTAGCTATGTCACACCACGGTACAGATGAATGAGACCAAATGCACTGAAGTGATGACCTGCCTGGGGGGCAGAAACCCAGCCAACAAAAGCCACCAGCAGAGGAAAGAAGAGAGAACGGAATTAGCGCTGTTCGCTTTGAGACATTCACACAGCGCTGTGTTTGGGACTCGACTCTCACAACCTTCATTTCAAGTAACTGTGTGCCATGAAACCTGCTGAGGACAGAAAGCTGGGTGACATCTGTAGTAAGAAGGGCTGAAACATTACATGGGAAATGTTGAGTGACCTTAAGGGCTGGTATAGCAGAAACGGAAAAAAGCTCAAAAGCACAGAGTGCCGGGGCATGTACCTGGGAAGAAATAAACAGAACCTCTGCTGCAAATTGGGATATCATCAGGACAAAGTTAGAAAGGAGGAAAAAGGCCTGCATGTATTATCCAGCTGAAGGATGACTGCAAGTCTTCAGTGTGACGCAGCATGAAAAAAGTAAATACAACCAGAAAGTACTTCAGGCAAGGGATTTCCAGCAGAGAAAGGGAACCGTCACATCACATACAAGGCATTGATCAGACCTTGTTTGGGAACAGTCCTTCTCATCTGTGTTTGAGAAAGGTGAGTACAAACAAGAACAGAAAGGGCTGCTGGACTGATAACTGGTCTTACAGAGAAATGTCAACAAGAAATAGCATATGTAGAGCAGGAAAATGAAAACAGAGGATACCACTGCTCTTCACAAGTACATCAGAGAAACAAAAGAGGCACATAAAATAAAGGTTGTATTTGACTCAAAAACAACTGACAAGGAATAAATTTAGATTAAAACTTCAATCACAGTTTCTAATTATCAAAGTGTTCCACTCTGAAATAGAATGGTTGTGGGAAAAACATCTGCATAATCTCCTGATTTTTATTACTAAATTTATTAAGCTTATTAAGTTTAAGAGTGACAGTGTTACGTGCACAATAGAGCACTGGATTAAACAGCTCAGAAGGCCACTTCCAGTCCTGTGACTTACAGATGCTGTTTTGTGATAGAAGTAACATGGCATTATGGTTGGGTTATCCTTGATGCGCACCAGAACAAGCTTGGAATGAAACCAAGTCCAGATCATCTAAAACAACTCTGAAGATGTGTTTTCAGCGGCTTAGAAAATGAGGAACATGCATAAAGAGGGAACACAAAACTATGAAGGAAAAGAACACATTTCTTCAGACACCAACATCCTTACCTCCCATGAGGAAGAGAAGCCCCGCCACATACTGCATAAGGCCTCGATCCCAACAGCACCCCAGCACCCCGATAATCCATCCGAAGAGGATGATGGCCACAGCCATGCCCATGAAGCCAGCTGTCATCCTGCGCAGATCTGCAGTGAGGAAGACAGAAAAACACCATACTTGTGAGCACTGATAAATTATCATCACTGGAGGTTCATAACATCCTTAATCCAAAACACTACTGATCTGCAAGGTCTTCAGTGTGTGTTTGCACTGGTTGATTTGAGTAAGAAGGATTCAGAGGGAGGAAAACCCATAAATTAAGATACTAGTTTGGACTGTGGAAAGGGAGAAGGTGACTACTTCACCACACAGTGAAGCTCAGTGCAGATGCACCCTTGTGACAACTTCCTCAGGAATTAGAATTTGTAAAACAGCCTCAGTGTAAAGCTGTGACCAATAGCTCTAGATTCTAAGTACTAGGACAAGTGTGTGTTTAAATCCTGCCCTCTTGTCTGCATCCTTTACTCAACTGCATCCAACGGATGTACCTGCTCAAACTGATATGGCAAAGTGGCCTCCATGCTTTGCTCCAGCACAGACATGATGGGAGATTCACCTGAGTTCTGACCGTCTGTGTGATCCTGGTCAGGTCACAGAGCCCTCCTGAGACATGGCTTCTCATGTGTAAGTTGGGCCAGAGTGTCTTGCTGTCCAGTGGTGGTGCGTGTGAAATTCGGTACTTCCAGGATGGTACCACAATGGTACTTCCAGATCTTCTGGTGTCAGTGATAATAAATGCACTGCAGACACACAGCAGGGGCACAGGACACTCTATGGCCCTCTCTTGTATCTAGATGGTGACCTTGTCTGATGATTTTTGGTGAGGGCATTTTTAAGTATTCCAGGGAGCACTGAGAATAAGAGGAGGGCAGGGGGCTGGAGTGAAGCATTTTGTGCTTGGGACTGAGTAATACATCTGATATGGGTGTATGGGTTAAGTCTGTATTTATTTTATAAATAAAGGAAAAAGATCTCTGAGGCCTAATGTAAAGAACCCTTAAATTAAGACCAGACTATATCGCGTATTTGCCTTCTGCAAAAAGGATGGGACTACTGGGATCCCTCCTCCCACATGTGCTGGGGAAAAAAAAAGTCTTCACAGCTGTTTTTGATGTGAAATCTGGGCAGAGAGGCCACCTGGCAACTGAAATAGCAAGGACTATGAGAGCTGAAGAGCATCTTTACACCCTCAAATAATGGAACAGATGGGGGCATCTTCTCTAACATTTGATTGTTCCCTGTCCCCCCTCATAGATAGTTTAAGCACTGATACGTCAAGATTATATGTGCAGGGAAAATTCCAGCCAAGTCAGGTCTCCGAACATTTGTTCCCTTCTTGAAATTTCTTTTTTTTCCTTTTTGCATAGCAATGATTTCACTTTCTTTCAAGAAACAGAATGCTTATGACAGGGGGAGGAAGATTTGAAAACTGTGAATCATCCACCAGTCTCTGTGGCAGCTTTTCTCCTTGGTTAGCCTTTGACAGTTTCTCAATTTCTGTTATTTTTCACCCTTTTCCTACAGTGGATCAAAAGGACCACCAATACCAGCAGTGAAGACTCAGTGAAATTTGTAAACGGCGATGAATTAGCATCATCAGGGATTTATAAAACTCCTTATCCAAAACACGAAGCATCCACAAGATCTTTACATGTGCTAGGACAGAACGATAAGCTTCAGTGGAAGGCAGTTTACTCAGGCCTGTGTTCATTATAGCAATTCTTATTCAAGATTGAGCTGCAGAACACAATTCCTCCCTTGAAACTATAACCATTTCCTATAGATTGTCACTGGTTTTTTGCAACAAAACCTTCTGAAAATATAAATATTAGCAGGCGTTCAGCCCACCAGTGGCCAGGGGCCTTTTAACAAGGTACATATCTTAACATTTAGATTTTTATTTTAGATTTTGTGACCATCCCAACACAAAGCCAAACAAAACCTCCCCACGAAGCATGGTTATGTGTTCAAGGAGGTCTGGTGCAGAAAAAAAAAATAATACATTTCCTCCAGAAAATTGTACTTCCCACATTCCCCAGTCTCTGTTCCTTGGGAATTTCTGAGTGCTTTCTAAAACAAGCAGCGAATGTTCGTAAGCGTATTTTATGTGTCTTCCTGCTTTTTGGTCCGTGAAGGCCTGGGCTCAATATGAAAGATAGATAAAAACATAAAATGTTTACTGTTTCCTGTGTCATCTTCAATAACGGCACAACACGTCTCTCTGAAGCGCTGCACAGCTGTCTGTGTCAGCTCAACAAAACCCTTCCATTTTCACTCGTGACTGCTGACTCTGGGTAACAGCACTTGCTTGTCCTAATGGAAACATACCCTAACAACCTGCTTTTAATGAGCTGAATTTAAATAGCTTTATTCAGCCGCAAGTTGTCAGTAACTACTCAGACCTACCCCAATGACTCGCTGATGGAGCCAGTTTTCATAGGTCCCAGAGGGGATCACAAGCATCCCCACATCCTATATACCAAATTAAGGAATGGTTTTTACCCCAATAAAATCAGTGTGAGTTTTGCCATTGAAGAGTTAAACTAGCAAGTCTGAGATTTCTAGACCCAATTGTGAAGTTTGTTTCATTTGACCTCTCTTCCTAATGGAACCTGAAATTCCCTTCCTAACAACACAGCAAAATTCATCAGCATCTTAATTCTGGGCTTACATTCTCTCTTGAAAAAAACAGAAAGCTGACCTCTGACAGACACTTAATACCACATACAAAAAATTTTAAAATTGAAATCCTTTATGAAATCGTAGTTCTCACAAATTCAGTGGGCTTGGTTTAAGATTGCCACCGCCTAGGGCAGTTGCAAATTTGCTCCTCACAAGCCCATCCATTAGGGCTTATCTGAAATACACAAAATAGGAACTTTCTTTCCTATTCAAAACCATCTTGGCTTTTGTCCTGCCATAACCTTCCTCAAAGGTGGCAAATGGCAGTGCTGAGAAAGGGGTTGCAAAGTTGGTCTCATAAACAGCCTGCACTTGTCTAAGATCATCTTCCAGGTGCTTCTCATTTGTTGGAGCCCACATGAACACGACGCTGAGGTCAGTACTGGGAACAAGTCTATTCAAAGTGACTCTTTAGTGGGAAAGCACTTAATGTATGTAACCAAATCATTACCCTCAGACTACTCAGTGAGGGAACAGGAGCCTATATTCTCTGGATACAAACCCCTATTAGTGGGTTTTTATGATTACTGTTCCGTTGGTGTGGTACTTGACATGGAAAGGAGAGCAGAAAAGCAAAGATTTTCATTGTCTACTGCAGGCAGTATACAAATTCCTTCTGCTAATTTAGGAGCATATAAATAAACAATAGCTCATCAGTACAAATCGATGGGGTTTTGTCTGTGTTTGACTGGCACTGACAAGACCTTTCCTGAATGTATCCTGCAAAGGTAAAAAGGGTCATGTTTAGTCACGTAACTCAGCTTTATGACTTTTGAGTACATCCTGGGTGAGTTTTTTATTATTTTTCTGAAATTATTAGGGTTTTTTTTATTTTTAGACTATGAAGTGAATGGTTCTTTACATCTTTCTTTCTTTCTTTCTTTCTTTGAAAACCTCTCTGAGTAACTACAGCATCTCAGGATCAGGGCATGACAATCCCGATCAACAAGAGTGTTTGATGCCAGCAAAACACATAGATGAATCTTAGGCAGCTAAATGGGAGCTGGAACAGCAAACATACCTTACCTCAGCTTACTCGTGTGCACTGTTTAGCTGGTTCTACTGCTCATTCTCTCCCGGATACCCACCCCAAGTCCTCACACTGTAGCAAAGCGCACAGATTGTAGGGGTACTATGAATTCCCCTTTTCTACCATCTAGTAACCCAAACCTTTAAAAATGGAGCTGAAGGGTGCAAGTAAGGAAAGTATTACATTGCTTATTCTTTAAGACCTATAATACAGTAGTTGATTTTCAATGCCTTGCCTGTATGACCAGTAGTTTCAATTATTTATTACATGGACTTAGATACCACCATCACTTCTGGCTGGAAGTGCAACATTACCTTTCCACTCATGCTTTAGAGACACCTTGTTTTCTTTTTTATATTAACAGACTAAAAGCTATGTGTAAGTATCTTCCCCTTGGGAGTACTTTCCACGCCTAGCACTGCTACAGGTGCTGCCGCATGTAATAGGCAGGGAATTCAATCCTGACTCAAAAGCAACGTGGATCATCAGGCAAGGAATACAGGCATCATGTTCACGTATGCTGGAAACAACAAATTTCTTGACTGATAACACTGGAGAAGGGACAAGGAATGAAGTAATCCAATTCCCACGACTGAAACTGAAATGGTAAATTTGAAAGCTACAAGCTTTGTGAATAATAATGAAAAGAAAAAACATCAGCACTTTAGAAAACCTTCTTAAAATAGAGACAGATTCTTATAAAACAACATGCATTTCCTAAAAACATTTTAGTCTTCTGTTGGAGAATATTAACTGTAAAGGTTTTTTGAAGATAAGGAAACGCAGAAGAGCTGATTAAGATCTATTTATTTCCAAGCAGCATGTGGTAGAAGGTTCTCTGTCATTTTGTAAATGCCCCTGCCCCTCATTTCACCCTGATATCTGTCCATCTGTATTTGTTGTGAGCAATAAAGTAATTCATGCTGGTTGTCACATCGGAGAAGTTTCACACCTCAGCAGCTGCAAACATAACATGTTCTGAATCAGAGTTGCTTCTTGAAAATTTCAATATGCCTTTTTGACTTCTGATGTCCTGGCCTCTTCCTTGAAATTGCAAGTCATCTTTCTAAAGCAAGGGCTCAGTCTTCCTGTTGATATCTATCTTCATTTCCACAGAGGGGTTTAATAATACTTCCAAAATATCAGAAATTTCTCTCCTCACAACACATACAGGAAGGAAAATATGAGCCTCTTCTGAAAGATGGGCAAACCATGACAAGATGAAAATAGACAACCTGCCCATGGCTACATGAGAACTTTGTGGAGGAGCATATAATTGAATCTCAAGTACTGGGTTTTCTGACCAGCCCTTTAACCACATAGCACTGCTTGTGCTTTCAGAAATGCTTGATCTCAAGTGCTACCAGATCAAACTACAGTGCTTGTAATCAGACCATCAGAAAGTGCAATACTGCTGCAAATAGTGTTTCAGATAGTCCATCCTACATCTCCTCCTTTCGTCTCCTAATAGGGAAAGGTCCATAGGTACAGGACCCTGAAGTCTGTACCAAGAATATCTACAGTAGCTTGAAACACATTCTGGGTATAGCACCATTTTTTCCCCAAGATGTCCCAACAAAAGGGGAAACTGAAAAGGAAAACACAAATGTGTTTCTGTACCCTTCTAGGACCAAATGTCAGAATATAGTTTCACCACAAGCAGAAATAGACTGGGATAGCATAATTCTTCAGCATAATCCTTCACTGCAGGTCATTTTGATCTATACCCTCCTGTACAAGATTTGTTCTCATTTGTCTTTACCAGTGAGGGATTAAAACATTTGTACTTGAAAAGAGTCTAAATCACTCCTTTTTCATCTTTTTCCAAAGAAATATATGTATTGGAAATTGTTCAAGAACTGCACACAGCCCAAGCGCACAATTTACCAGATTTCACTAAGCTTTGTTTAAATGACTTCTCTTACAAAGAATCAGCAGCACAGAGGTACCCTCCTCTGTCATCACCCTTTCTCTTATCTCACCCCAAAACTAGAGCGGGGGGGCAAGATGTAAAATTGAGTAGATGTGTCTTTCACTGAATGCCAGCCCTAGCATCTCCCAGCTAGAATGAACAAGCGAGTATTAATACAGGTGATTTTGAGTGGCATCTTCTGGCTCGCAGAATTCTCTCTGCACAGCTTAAGACTGTATTTTGGATGAGGTTGGCAAGTAGAGGGTAAGGTTTTAATCTTTTCTTTCTGCTTCAGGTACGGAGAGATAAGAAAAGAAATATGTATTAGTTTACCTGAGACTCAGTTAAAATCTCTGAGTGCCTTTTACTGGATCATGTGGCAACTCAGTCTTCAGTTTAAAGATTAACGCAATCACGATGAGTACAACCCACTTCAGCAAAATTAACAGCAGATTATATTTATATGTTAGTACTCTGCACCAGAGAGTGACTCAGAAATAAGCACGTCACAAATACATACACTAAAACACAACCTGAGATAAGGAGCAGCAGAAGGCCCTTTTGGAAAGAGAAACTGGCAGTCTTGTAGGTAAGGCTTCATGTCACAAGAGGTGCAATTTTTTTATACGTGCATAACTTCTCCTAAACCAGAAAATCCCATCCCTTTTCTTGAATAGAGTTTGTTAGTTTTGTGATAAAGTGCAAAGTGTTTGGTTGCCAGCATGTGATCCAAAACTGACCAACAGGGTATTCCACGCCATCTGCCTTGTGCTCAGTATAAAAGCTGAGAGATCAAAGGAGTCAGCCTCTCTTTCTTCAATAGCCAGCATCCAAGGAGGACACTGCCTATTCATCTGTCTTTGATCCTGATCTGAGTGTTCCTGAATCCAGTTCCTGAGTTCAGTTCCTGTCCATCACTGAGTCTAGTCTGGGACTTTCCCAGTGTCTGCTGGTGACATGATCATCATCCTGGGAGCTTGATATTAGGTTTGTATATAATTTATTTTAAAAAAAAATAAATTAATTTTTGCTTTCATTATTTAATTACTAATATTTCATTAAAACAGTTTTGATTCTTTTCAACTCATAAGTCTTTCTCTCTCTAATTATTCTGTCACTTGGGAGAGAAGTTAGAGAGCATCTGTCATTGGTTTCAGTGGCCAGTCCAGCCCAAACCACGACAAATAAAAAGCCATTTTATTCTTGCCTTTTGCTTGTGTATCGCAGAGAGGAGACAAAGGACAATCCCTAGATACTAAGGGAGAGATTTCAGGAGTCAGAAGAGAAGGAAGGAAATAAAGTTTAAGTGCACAGGGGAAAAGTCAAGAAAAAGTGTCTTGTGAGGCTGAAAAGATGGATTTGTCTTCAAGAGACGTTATGATATAGATATCAGAGAGGTCAATGCAATAAAGGTATTAGCACAGCAGAAATTTAACACATCCGATGCACTTCTACTGTAGAAGGCAGAAAACTTACATTAGGTCTTGGGAGAAGATGGCTTTGAATACCATCCCATAGATGGTTCAGCCTTTTGCTCCAATTCTACTTCCCCTTCCGCTGGAAAATAAACTTTGGCTAGAGAAGAAAAAGAATGCTTTTTTATTATCTGCTGTGTTGCTCCTCAGCTCTGAGTGACAGCAGGCTAAAAAAAGAAACAAAACTTTTGCCCTTACAACCCCTGATGTAGTGGGTCAGAGCAGATGAGCCTGTTCCAAAGCATTATTCTACCCCTACCCTACCCTGCCCTACTCCAAGCCATTTCCTCCCCTTTTCTCATTCTGGAGAGGATATATTTATTTTTTTTTCTCAGAAAATACCTGAAACTGATCATTTCTACTTATTCAGCCATGTTCAACAACTGATCTTGAAGAGTCTTTCCCTCTCCAGATTTACTATCCGGGCTCTTAGCACTGCAATATATGATCATCTAGGAACATTTTCAAGCTTCAGTCCCAGCAGAGTACACTTGTAATTTGCCCAGTCAACCCTTTCATCCCTCCTCTTCCTCTGTTATTGCCTAGAAACAGGGAAAAATGTCTGAGGCACCTGCATTTTTGGCCATCCTTCTTCATATTCATAACTTTAATCCTTCCTGCTCCTGGTAGGTGAGGCCACACAAAGCAAACATTTCCCAGTTGTAACCATGCCAAGAGGATTTTCGTTACACAGCTTTCACGGATTATGCAGGTGTTGAAGAATTTGAGGCACATATAACAAAATGGCTTCTGCTCAACTTCAATATGAACTTTGAGACTTTATCAGATCAGAGCTGTGCTTTCTTCATTTTTCTTCCTTCTTGTTCCCTTGAAGAACTCAGGGAGTACACACTTCTTTATGCTGGTCACCTCTTACATTGAGTGACCTCTCCTTTGAGTCACCACACCACAAGTACGATCTTGCTGGGGAGGAAGAACAAAATGTCCCTCAGCACTACGTTAGCTCAGCCAGAGGGATCATTCCTGGAGGATGTGAGGCACCATCTCGCTGCACCCAGCACCTCCAGCCCCATCAGCAGTGGGAGAGGCTGGGTGGAAAGCCCAGCTTTATACAAATGGAAGTTTTCCTGCATTCTCCAATGGTCTGGAAGAAAATTGCAGTGGGCTCTGGGGTTCGGGGCAAAGGTGACACCCTTTGTTGTAAAGTGCTTTCAGTGCTGGTGATAAGTGCTGCTCTGACACCACTGAAGAGTGAACTCCTCCATTTATGCTCTCCCCCTTCCACCCAACGAGGCACAGTGCACAGGAGGAAATGCAGAGCAGGGCATCCAGCTTCAACATGCAGCTCTGCCAGGGTGTCACAGGCATCTAGAGACACCTTGGGGGCAAGTGATCTCTCCAGCACCCCTATCTTTGTAGGACTGAGCAACTAGAGTGAAGAGCTCAGTGAGCTCTGCTTTCCCTGAAATCAGTGGGAGGGTTGTGTTCTCCAGAGCTTTTATCTGAAAATCAGGTTTTTTTCCCATCTCCCAAGGGGTGCTGCGGAAGCCAATTCACCACTATTTTTTTTTTTTTCCAGAGGCATTCAGATAATAAAGATGTACAAAGTACAGTAACAGTTGTGTAAAAATAATTTAGATACAGAAAACCCTATATTCTATTATATTTATATGTAGTCAGGGTTTTATTGTCTAGTTTAGAAAAGTCTGCTTCCACAGGGAGCACACTCTGCCCTGTCACACTGCTTTTCACATGCCAGCCACCATCACAGTATCTACATGCCCATTACATTAAAACCTAATTTTCAGTTAGTATGTCTTGAACCACTTCTTGCAAAGATGGCCAGGGTTCATCAAGGCCAGAAGGGAGTGGGAAAAAAAACAGAAACGCTTTTTCTCCTTCCCTTTTTCTTTCAGTGAGGAGAGAAGAGAGGATAAAAACAGGTACAAAATGCAAAAGAGTGATGAGGAAACTTAAAGAAAAGTTTGTATTAAAAATTACAAATGGAGTGTGAGAGGAAGCAAGAAACATAATTGTATGTAAAACCCCAGTATCAGTCAGTGTTAAGGGTCTTCTGTAAAATGCAGATTTTCCCTAAGCTCCTCCTGAATATGAATGAGTTGGAAATATGCAAGAACAGAACACAGGAGGAGTAATAGCGAAAGAGGAAGAATCGGTGATGCCTGCCCTGTTTTACCTTCTTCCCTTTGCATTTGACTTCCCTCCCCTGCTGCCCAGCTCAGCCCAGCACCAAAGCCTTGCTTGCATGCAGGAGTGACTAAAACGTTATCCTAAAGGTTTTTCTTCCCTTTCAGCTCTTGCCCCAGCTGCTGGTGCAGTATTATGCAGCACAAGCCTGAGAATAATCCAATCGTAAAGCACTCAGGGCAAGCAGGTTTGATAAATGCCTGGGATGAAAAAGGCTGAAGGTAGAGGGATGGTATCTCTGCTTTATCAGTGCCCCAGCACTCTACTCAAACATACTCATTCCACGCACCCCAGCATTAAACATTTTAATTCAGAAACTCTGAAAGGTGTATTCTTGTTTTTTAAAAAGACCGTTTAACGCAAGCGAGGCTGGGCCAGGGGCTGGGAAGAGAGAAAGGAGGATCAGGGAGAAGGAGGGAGGAAGAGTAGAAAGACATTTAAAACTGCGAGAAAACACTCTCTTTTATGGAGAAATTTTGATTTTGAAGTTTACTCTTCTATTAACATTTAAATTGAAAGGCGTTTCTTCCAAGCTCCACATAGGAAACCAGAAAATCTGCATTTAAATAGATACCATTTAAAAGTGGGGAAAAATATATATCAGCTTTGAATGCTTCTCCATTTGTCTGAAAAGAACTTCACTTATAGATGATTATTAATTTTTTTCCTTTTTCTTTGTGTGTGCTAAAAAGAGAAATTGGAAGTACATTAAAATTCCGCTTGGCATGAGAAGGAGGCGGGAGATGGCTGCTTAATTGCCCAAAACCCCAGAGTTTGAGCTCAGATATTCTGCAGGAGAGCTTCTGGAGCCTGCAGGAGGCGGTCCAGCCTGCTGCCAGGGACAGAGCCGAGTGGGTCCTCTCCTGCTTGGTCCTGGGGCCACAGTACTTGTGACCAAGGGGCTGCACGCTCCCACTGAAACGCCTGCCTTGCTGGAGACGTCACCAGAGTCCCCATTTCCAGCTGGAGAATCAGAGCTTCTGCAGTTTTGGTACACACCTCTGTATCATCAGGGCACCATCTAGAACACAGGGCCATGCCCTTCCCCAAAAGCCACCTAGCACAGCTGTTTTGTGTGATGTTAACCGAGGTGTCACAGGAGGAGAGCTTACAGCCAAGGAGTCAGTGGTGTTGGAGAAGGCTGCGCTCAGAGGTTTTGGAGAGAAGTCTTGGGACAAGAAGAGATGCCCATGTGTTGATCCCCATTTCGCACCACAATTATCTTGTGTGCTGGCACCTGTGGCTTTGCACAGCCCATCAGAAACACAGAAACCTCATATGAGATGTGGATCTGGTGTTTTGCGCAGCGCTACCTCCCTTCCTGCAGCAAAAGCAGCAAGAACAAGAGCAGGCTCCTGAGCTGGGGAAAGCTGAAATCCCCAGTGCACCCAATGCAGGTGGAAAGCTGGAAATGAATAAAAGCAATATCCCCTCATTGCATGCAAGTTCTCCCTACCTCCCTCCCTCACCTGCTCATCCCTGCTTCTTCTCTGCCTGAAGTGATCACGCTGAGGCTCAGCCTTTCCACATGCCAGTGCCCTGAATCCCATACGATGGCCATCGGCTCGCATACGGAGGGACAGGCAGCGGCGTGAGGCAGAAGCAGGGTAGGTCCTGCCTTGTGAAAGAGGGGCCTCTCACTGGCTGTATCAGCTGCAGAATCCCTATTTCTTGGGGTTTTTTTTGTCGCAAGTGGTGAAATTTAATTTCGCTACCAGCAGCATTCAGGGAGCAACAAAGAGCCACCTGTGCGTGGTGCTCACTCTAATTCCAGGGCATAATGGGCTTCATTGCCAGTGAAGAATCCCCAGGACAATCCAATTATTAATATTCATTCCTTTTTTCTCCACCTCATTTTCAAGCTCATTCCTACAGAAAAGGTCAGACACTTACTACCCCCAGCAGCACATTATCAGCCACCTCGAGGGCCTTTTCTTCCATGTCAAAAAGGGAATAATCAGGAGTGAAGGAGCTCTGGTGCCCGAGAGTTTCAGCTATTGACTCTGGTGGGTTCTACTTTCTGGTCACTGCTCTGAATCCAGGTCAGGATGATGCTGGCTGTGATTTGCTGTCCAAACGCTGGGCAGTGGTTCCCATGAAATAGCAGCTCCATACAAACCCAAAGGATAAGTACCTACACAGTGCTTAGGCTCTTTTTAAAGAATAACAATGCAACACAGATTTAACTTTTTGGTAGGGTCTGGGCACTTTTCCTCCTCCTCCTCCATCTTCTTTAATGGCTGGCTCCACTGCTTCCAGCTTGACATTAGGCTGACTTTAAAAAACCAAGGTGGAAACACCAAAGGAAAAATTGAGGCATGAGAAGGATGTTTCAGTGATCCAGGTACTAGCGGAAAGTCTATAAAAATGCAGATATTACTCTCTGCTGTCTCACAATCTTGCAAGGCAAAACAGTCGGGCTTTCTGTGCCTCAGTTCTCATAAACTGGGATAATCTCATCTCACTGGGTAGTCTTGAGGATTAATACATTAAAGATTGTGAGCTAGGTTCCCTGCAATGATGGTACAAGAAGTCCTAAAAATGCCTTGAACAGATAAAAACTTTGCAGTAGGATATGGGATTTTTTTGTCAGTGGTGACCTTGAAGCACAGAGACGAAAGTAAGCAAAACAGCGGCTCTCAGCTGTATACAGGCACCTGTAAACTTAAGAAGAGCAACTGAACACCATGACTATTTCATAAGCCAACCTGAAATCATGGAACCAAGCCCCACGGTCTCACAGTTTCACACCAGGTCTCCATCAGACCCAATTTTTACAGCGTGATCCTGTCTCTAGTCACTGGGTCAGTGAAGACGAATGTCTCCTGCTGCTCAAGAGCCAAATTAATTTGGCCAACTTGCTTGTGTCGCATCCTAGCTTGCAATGGAGGAACAAGGAACAGCCTTGTTCTTCCTGGGGTCTCAAGCTAATTTTTTTTCCTATGCAGATGGCAACCACCTTCTGAAGACATATACATGTCAAGAAGAAACGTTTACTAGAAGAAGCAGGTGCCTGGAAAATGGATTCCCATTTGTCCTTCCCTCCCCCTCTGCAGAACCCAATCATTTCCCTGTTAATAAGCTCCCTGACTATAATGTGGCACTAACCTTTCACAATTGATGCCAGTGACATTTTGACAGTTCCACATATGGGCCTGCCGAAAGCAGAAGGAATATAAATTTGCAATTTGGTAAAAAAGCTGGGTGAGCAGCCAAAGCAGCTTGGGGGAAGGAGGAGAAAACCCGCCAACCAGCCAAACAAAAGCCCACTGCACAGATGTTACACGCAGCAAAAAAGAAAAGCACATCCACAGCTGGATGTACCCCAGCAAATATGTGCTCGGAAAAAAAGCCTTAGGCACCCATTAAGCCTGAGATTTCCCTCCTCCCTCCAGATTCTCCTCACGTGGCAAATTTAGAGAAAGTTTTTCCTAGTAGAAGGGAAATGGGACACAGCATTCAATCCGTGCAAACTATTCAGTTAACATCAGATGTCACAGGACTCGGCTGTTGCTCTAACAAGGAAACTTCAGTATTTCCACCAATGTGATCAGCCGTAGGGAAACAACTATTTTCTAATGCTCTTTTGTTAGAGCGTCTTCGAATTTACTTTTCAAGGTATCTCTGCACAAAACATCACTGACAGTTCCCAGATTGGCTCAGCTACTCAGTGTGTGTGTCACACACCATACATCTTCCCCAAATTACATCTATATTGAATCCCATAATATTTACCTGAAAAGTACCTTCCAGAAAGGACTCTGATAATCACGTGACAAGATGAAGGTAAGAAAAATGTTGCACTTGGTGGCTTGTTCAGGTGATTAATTAACGTCTACTGTTAGAAAAACAATCCTATTTTTTCCATTGTGTATGTCTGGTTTCTGCTTCCAGACACAGTTATTGCTACGTGAGGAGGTATGTGGTGCTGTGATCATTCCCTTTCTTTCTGGTCCCCACTTCAACACTGAAGTAACTTTTTTGCTGAAATCAGAGGACCGTGGCTTTGACCATGATTTACTGATGCCTCAGTGGAAAATGTGGAGGTGGAGTCACTGCATATGTGTATGTAAATAGTCATGTGTAGCAATGGCATAGCTTTTGTATGTAGCTAACCAGAGATGTAAAAATACTATTTAAATATAATGGATTATTAGAATTTTACTTGTGACAATGCGGGTGCTCTGGACAGACCAGGCAGGGAGGCAGAATGAGGGTCCAGATAAGCATACCCTAGCTCCCAACTGAGAAGCAATGGGGCATGCCCTTCCCATCTCCAGAAGCACAGAGCCAAATGTGGAGCCCAAAACAGCTCTAATAAATGCCAAAATGCTCCCTAAGCAAGGGTAGTGGGAGCCACTGGTCAGCAGCTGTTGGTAGAGGTGTTGACGCTGAAAGCACACGACCACAGAAAGTTGGGTCTGTGCACTTGCTGGGAGCAGTAAGCCTGATGAAAAAGTCAGATTTACTACTTTTGAGTAATTTTACCAGAAGTGGTTTTTTGTGTTGAAGAAATAATAGTAGGGTAGCTGCTGGATCACTGTATTAACCACGCTTGTGGAGAGTGTGAAGCCTAAGACCTTTCTGAAGTAGTGTCACTTGATAGGCAGGGGACTGCAGCCAAGGCTGGACCATGCGTGGGTGTTCCAGGCGATTGCAGGATACAGATGACTGCTACCAGCATGACTTTTGTACGGGGTTATGTTTGATGGGATTGGGAGGATGATGGGGGTCCAGCAGTCACGACAAAGAGCACGCTGGATTTCACCATGCCATGCTTCATCTGAAGCCGTCCACCTGTCAGACTTCAGGAAACAGCATGAAGTTGCTTCCAAAGCCAGTATACCGTATTTAGCTCTGACCGCTTCTGGCAACACATTGCTTTATCTAAACACCAGTAGGATCCAACTTGGCATGTGAGCCTACCTGGTCTCATCAGATAAAAAATTGCAGGACTCGGCTTCAACTCTGCAAGCAGGTAGGGTTTCCACACATGGCAAAAGACAGAGCAAGACATGCCTTGCTTTAGCAATGCTGGTGACATAGAATAGCCCATCATCTAAAGCTTTCTCCTCAAGTCAGCTCATTCCCAGCTTTTGTCCCTAGCCCAGTACTCCACTCCTATCCCCCAGGAAGGCCTCATTTGCTCCTCTGGCTGCCTGAGCCGCTAATGAGCTGTGCTGCTATTCGCACTTTTTCAGGAAAGACTTACCTTTGCACGGGCTCCCCTGACAGCAGCCGCAGTGGAAGCACCAGTCAGTGGTAGATTTTTCTGTGGCAGCATTAGCACTCCTGCTGCTGATATCATTACAAAAGCCTACGCCAAACCAGTGCAACTGTGGGAGATTTTCTGAGAAATGACCGCACATTAGTGGAATTTGGCCAGTTTAAGCAGCCTCCGTGTGTTGACTTGGCAGGGTAGGAGGATGAAAAATCTCGCAGCTGTGTGCAGTCTCATAGGACCCGTTACCTTTTCACAAAGAGCACCTCTTGATCTTTGCTAAGGAAAACAGTGAGTGCTGCTAATCCAGTAGGGTCGTGCAAGCAATACTCTGCTTACAGATCCAGGGTGATGCAGAGTAGTGTGAAGCCAGGAGATGTGACTTGAGGTCTCTGAAGAGACTGATGCTTGAATGGTAAACACGATAGAAGGGCTCTACACTTTCTACAAAATTATCTAAGATTACCTAAAACCAACAAACAACTCCCCCAACACCACCAACATATCCTGGTGGCTTTATACCATGTGTTTTTCAGCTGCCATTCCAAATCAGGTGATGGTCTCTGCCATATACCCACCAACGCAAAGCTGAAGTCCCTGTGAACAGAACCTCTGAAGTCTGGAGGACAAAATGTGCTCTCTGACTTTATCCTACCTACCTCATCCATCAGCCAGGAGCCGGGCTGGTTATGTTGTTCAGAGACATGCAAAAAGAGAGATGGGGAAAGAGCTGACAGTTATAAATGTTTTGCAACCTAAATGTGACATTAATATATGTATGCGGTGTGTTCACAACATTGGGTATTTGTGCACAACCCTAATAAATACCATGTTCGACAGCAGTTTCAGAAAACCACTCAATGATCTAGAAGAAATTGCCATGAAACAGACTCTCTAGTTTTACTGGGGGAAAAAAAGGAAATATCCTTGTACTTAGGCAGATCCTTCACTTAGTAGAAATCTAGAGCAACTCCAATGAGCTCTCTATAAAGTTTAATTACTCACAAGCGCATTGAAATGACCAAATAGCCAAGTGATCAAAACCTGCTCCATAAAACACATATTTGATTCTGTGCCCCAGAAGAGAGTTTTAGTAAGCCTCCAAGCCTAGAAATACTGATATAGGATGCATGGCGTTGTAATAATTACACTGAAGGGATACTTTATGGAAGGGGCTGCTATCCTGTTACTCTCACTGGGTGTGTTGGTCCAGTAGCTGAACTCAGAAGTCACTCATTTCACAATCCTCTGTGGTTTCCATCACGTGTCCACTTTAAAGGCTGGGTCTGTGACACAGAGGTAGCTCAGAGATGTTTCTAATGGAAGTTAGAAACTGACTGCTTTGACGTTTTCCTAACACTGCCCAGGTGTTGTGGTGCTGCACATGGAGACATGAACACACATGCTGGGCTGCTGCAGGTGGTCCATCCCCCCCTTGCAGGGTACCAGAGCAGCCTTGAGGTTGCTCCTGTTGATGCAGGGCTCAGCCCCAGCCCCAGGCTGGGAGCACTCAAGTCAGGACCAGCTGAGGCCAAATTCTCTACTTGACCAGATGCACTATCTCCTGCCCCTTACTGCAAAAACCTCTATAAGAACTAAAGCAAGAAAAGGTCCTACCTTAAATCTACACATTGATCTTGTGAACAGCGCAGTTGTTGGTGGTAAGGAGCAGGGAGACACCCACTAGGCTGACACCCAGCACTTGGGAGCTGCTTCCAGCCAGGATAACATTCCTTGCCCTGTGAGTGCCATGGCTTTGCCATGTCACAGCCAGGGTTGGGCTTGGCTGGAGACACCCCACATCTCAAACAGGACTCTGCCCCCAGGCTGGCTTCCCAGATGGCTGTGAGACCTGCCTGGTCAACTGGATGCTGTCCTCCCCAGGAGGCAGCTGGCCCCCACTGCTTGCTGGCAACAAAGCACCCCAAAAGCAGTGAAACAAAATGTCTGTGTGGGTGTCTGCTCAGTTTTGGTTTTCTACTGGTTTTGAGATGTTAGAAGAAAGTGAAATTTAAGTATCACTTTTAAAATGTTGATATGCTCCATATAAAAAATGTTGATATGTTTTATATAAAAAAACCCAAAATGCCACCTATGGGCATTTTCTTAGAATAAAACTTCCAACTCTTCATTTCAAATGAGCGTTTTTTTTTTTTAAACTGCACTTACATTAAAAAGAAAAAGGTGAAAGGATTCAAAAGGGTTAAATAAGACAATCAAAGCATCTCAATTCAGCCAAAATTCTCTTGGCTGCTCCAAAATAAATTGTTGTTCATTTTGCTGAAAAACTTCTAAAAGCCACCTGCAGCCCTTCCACCATGCTGTTTTATTCACTTTGCCTTTCCAGCCAGAAAGCCCTTTATTTCAACAGCTCTGTCCATCAGTGCAGCACCTGAGCGGTGGCAGAGGGCTAATAATATCACTGGCAAAACCGAGCAGGCTAAACTTGGAAGCCAAGCTTTGACAGGCGAGTAAAAAAGGAATTCATTCCCAAATATTTTGTTTCTGAGGTGACATATGGTTTCATTTTTTGTGCCTAACCCACGAGTGATTCAATTGATTTGGGATCTGAAAACCATGTAGCACATTTTCTCACTTTTAAGAAGCTTTCCAGTTTGCCTGTGTTGGCTGGTTTGCTCATTTCCTAATGGGTCTCTCCAGATCTGATGCAGTGTTTGAAGCTGTGATGGGTACATATGCTAAGGAAGGGGAACAAATGGAGGGAAAAGCCCACTGCGCATTGCTAGCAGTCGCACGTTTCCGAAAAGCTGTGGTTAGGAGATTCCTCATTCAGTTAACCTCTTTGATCTCATCATGCAGTATGAAATATCGAAAGGTAACGAAAAGATTGCAGACAAGTCTGCTACGTTTGCATATCAAAACACTTCTCAGTCTGGTAGAGAGCAGGTGACAGATACAGTAAATACCCTTGTGATAGATGGAAAAAGCGTCTTTTGACTGGGAAAAACAGCTTTCTTCCCAGTCGTGTAGCGCTCATGTATGTGCAATAAGGAAAAAAAATTCAGAAAACTTGCACTGTATCAGCAAGTGATGCACAGTGGGGCCAGGATTCACTTCTGCTGCACCCTGCTAGGTTACAGGTATCGTTTATCTCCCTTTTTCCCCTAGTTACTAGCAGCACAGCAGAAGGCAGAAAACTGTGCCTCACAATGATGATATGCCCCTTGTAAGAGCCTATCCTGCCAAATACTTAGTCACCGAAAGATGGGACTCACTGCATCAGGGTCCGGGTTCCCATTCTCCTTTTCTTTAACTGAGAACTGTCCAGCTGGAGAGCCGAGGTGCGTGTCCAATGCATGCAAACATCTGTATTTCAAGAAAATGTACCACCCTTTCCCTTACAGCTGCCAACCTGCCCCCTCCAGCTATCTCCCTGCCTTTCCTCCTATTTGTCCCTCTATCCCCATCTCTGGTGCAAATCCCCTCCTTTTCTCCACCTGCTCTTCCCTGCCTCGTAGTGCTCTGGTTTTCCATCGTCTTTTGCTCCTCCTTTCTTAATGCACACCTCCCTTCCCTTTCCAAGCTTCCCCTATAATTTCTTCCCATCTCCTTTCTCTCTCTCTCTAGGCTGACATGTCTTAACACCCTCCCAGTGACTTTCAAGACATCTGAAAAGCTGTAGTCAGGTGTCAGATTCCTTATCAGGTCAAAAGAAAATATTAGGGAAGTCAGTGGCCAGATGCAATGATTATGGTTCAGTGTGGACAAGAGTGACACCAGTCTTTATGGTCCCAGATGAAATTTAAATTGTTGGTAAAATGCAACACTATTGATTTTCCACTATCTCCCTTTGTGGTATCTCTCCAGAGCCGCTGTAAGAGAGCTTAGGTGCCTTATCTCTCCATTTCTTACCTTAATGTAGTTGCTTTCTTTTATGCATGAACTCAGCTACGAATATCCTGGATTTCTACTTTCTGATGTTGTCCTCTACTGTTCTTACCCATAAGTTACTGCTACTCTTAATTATAACACCATTCTAGAATGTTCTCTTAGAAATTCTCTTACTGTGCTTATTTTATTTTATTTTTTTTTTTAAATCACATGTAACGAGATACATATGAAAGCCAAAAAGAATCCTACCTTCTGATATTTTTAATGGCTGGATGACCTGAAGTACCAGCTTTACATCACTCCTCCTAACTTAGCCTTTTTTAGGACATACTCACTATGCCACCGTGGTGTCACACACCCAAAGCACACGAGTGACTTTGGCTTTTCACCTTCGATCAACATTTTCATCTAGGGGATCTATAAATGAACCTACCACAACAGAGAGGGGTGCCAAGGAGTCTCACTGTCTCTGTGCTCCAGGCTCCATTCTCCCAGCAGTTGTGCCCCAGCCATGGGGGTGCCTTCCCCCATCCATGGTGGGTTTCTGGGCCCTGGCATGCCTCTCCCCAGCTAAGACATCTTCCTTCAGGGGACGGACATCCCCAGTACCACCGAGTCTCTGCGCCCCACTGTCCTGCTGTGTTCAATAAGCCACAGAGGATATATGGTGACTGCTTGGGTTCCTTTGTCTGCATCTCCATGTGACCTGAGTCTGGCACAGACCCTGATATCCATGACATCTAGACACAGCAACCATTGACAACTTAGCTCAATTACATCCTAAATTCTTCACGTAGAGCCTATGAGCAAGATTTCAATTAACTGTAACTATATATAAGTTTGATGCATCTCTTTCATTCCATTAAGATGATGTGGGATGAGACAAAGATAAACATAGATGTTAACATTATATAAAGTATGAGATTTTTAATTCATTTTAACGAAGAAATTAATTATCAAGTTATTTATAAAGGCTCATAAAATTCATTTTCTAGTCACAGAATGTACCTTCTGTACATTTGGGACAGGTTTGTTTTGTATCTCAAAAAAAACCAGAAATCCTGAACCTCTTTTGATCTAATTTGGTTTTACCATGAAGTCATAATCAGCAATTCTTATTAGAAAGAGCTTTGGAATCCTCAAATCAAAGACCCATCTAAGTGCAAAGTCCTACTAGAGCTTTCAGTGAACATATATATTAGCATGAGAAGAGCTAAATAAGGTTTCGTTCAGGGTATAGCCTATCGGACCGAACCAAACTTCTTGCTGGGAGGAATAGCTGGAAATACACCAGACCCTAAAAATGCGAGCACTTTAAAGGCGAGCACTGCTATGGCCCATTGCAAAGTCACCGCATCGCCGAGAAAGGGTTTGAAGCTCTGCTGGCACATAACAAAGTAGGCATTTTCAAGCAAAGAATTCTATATGATAAATCTGAAGACGAATCTGTCTGTGGAAGAGGATGTGTCCTGAGTCGAGACTTTGGATTCACTTATTAAGTGGGCAGTTCGGCTTCAGGAAATGCCAGGTGAGGGTTTGCCAGCCATTAAAGCTGCCCTGTTTCCTGGCTATTTCTTAATTTTAAGCATGACTGCAGAAGCAGCCAACAGCCTCCCGTGTGCTGTAGCACTATCTGCCACTGTTCAGCCAGCAGCCACGTTTCCCAGTTGTAGAGCTGTCACTTGGAGGGATGCTCAGAGCCTGGGGGTGGCGTCCCATGGGCCCCACACAGGGGCAGCCATTGCCCACATGCAGGGCAGCATCTGACTGCATCCGCCTGCAGCTGCACTTGTGGGGACGTCTCTCAAACCTCTGCCATCTCCCCACAGATGGTTTTGAAAACGCCTAGAGGATTTGCTCCAGTGGGTGCCTCCAGACTTCTCTCTCTGGCTGATGGCAAACGCATCCATACCGCTGGGGTTAGGGTACCCCAAATCTCCTTCGCTCCCCCCAGACGGGCATCGTGACAGAGGGGGAGGGCTTGGCTCTTGGGTCAGAGGCTGGGTGCTGCCTTACAGCAGCCATGCTAGCTGCCATCCCTGTAATTAGTGCTGTTAGCGGGTTGCTATGGAAGTTTCCTCTCCCTGCAGAAGGTGTTGGGGCACCACTCAGAGGAGACGAGGAAATTAAGGAGGAGGAAGGGAAAATGCAGATGACTGAAGGAAAAACAACATTGCCTGTCAAAACTCCCCCCAGAGCGTTATCTCCTTGTCCAGAGCAGACCACACACTTTAAAGTCAGGACTCATTGACTGTGTATTTTGTCTCCAGAGAAACGTTCGCCTTGGCATGACTAATACAACAAGCAAACCAGCACAGCAGAAATGTCACCGAAGTCCCTCCCACACAGGACCTGTGATTACCATAAGCGAGCACTTTTAACCTGCTTCACCTTTAATAGATAGCTAAAGAAAGCTGGGAAGGAGGGAAAAACTATGCTGAATTTTTGCATCTTTTTGACTCTCAGTAAAAACATGGCTTCTGAAAAGGAAAAAAACCATCAGGCAAGTTCAATTCCCTTTGTACTACTGATTTGCAGTTTCCAGGCGCTGGAGAGAAACAGAGCAAATCCCTCGCATGACTGTACCTCCTGGTTCGGAGGAAAGTGCAAACAAGACTGAGGGAGAGATTTAGTTCCCAGCCCACACCAACTGCTGCACCGGTGGGGAGAAGCAGCTGGGGGGAAAAACTGGGAACGAAAGTCTTTAAACGGTTTTTGTTCCTCCAGAGTCACAGGGGGTGAGAATCCATAGCCTAGGTAAATCTGGATGTAAAACGAGCAGGGACCCAGCTGGAATCAGTTTAGTGATATAAAGACACATAGTCTTAATTAAGGGAATTGTGATTTGCCAATGAAATCCCAGCAGGGCGTCTGTCTGCCTGATCAAAGGCTCGACTTTCTGATGGAATCTTAAGTGCATGAGCCATGAAATTACTTTTTGAAAAGGGAACATGCGGCACAAAGAGGCAGAGCGAGAGGGGAGGAGGTGGTGGGGAGGAAAGACGGAGGGAGGGATGGAGAGCGGAGCTCCAAGTGATGCCACTGGGAGCCTCCATTCCCTCCCTCCAAACCAGAACAGGGCAGGCTGGAGGAAAAATGGTGCCAAACTGTCAGCAGAGTCAGCATCTAAAATCCTAACCCAGCCTACTGAATAAAGACAAATTCCTAATCTGCTCTTCAAAATTATTTTTAAACTGCTTAGCAGAATCTGGGGGGAAATGGATACTTCTCTAAGTAAATCCTGTTCACTCACCCTCATGCCTTTCCTTATTTGCCACAGACTAGACAAAGGCACCTACTATTTCTGCTCTGAACCTGATTTCTTGGATATCCAAAAAGCAAGGTGACTTTCTGCAAACATTTCCATCTTTTTTTTTTTTTCCTGACAGCAACACAATATATTTCCCTCCATTTTGTTGCTTCAATAAGAAATCCTTCAAACTATCTGGTCTGAAAGATAGCAAGCTTTTCAGTGTACTTAGAGAAGAGTTTTGGATTAAATCCCAAAGTAGGCAAATTCTGCATGATCTGGAATTATAATGCTGTGGGTCCTAAAACACTGAAGGCTCTGTAAATCAAGGCACAAAGTTGACAAAAGAGACACAATCTCCCACCTTCATTTATCATATCTGTGCCATGAGGATTCCCACAGGACTCAATAAACTTCCCAAATCCCAGCTTCTCACGTAGCAGTCTCAGCACAAAGCTACACAGGATTAACCCAGGACAGCCTCGGCTTTGTTTCTGAAGGTCTGGTGAGCTATGCAGAGGACATTTAACTTCCAAATATCTTACATGGATCTTCTCTTCTCTGACATTTAAATGCATTTTAAAAAAAAAAAAAAAAACAAAACAAAAAACTGTCTCATTGCCAGCCTAAAACCCAAGGTAATGATTATGGAAATTATCAGAAAAAAGCCAACTGTCACCTTGCCATGCCATCTTCCTCCAAAATGTCTAAAGCAAGTGCTTCAAGAGAAGAAATAAAACACCCACATGAACCTGCTGTGTAGGGCAGGACACCATTTAATGGAGGAATAGCCCCAGGCAAATACACTGGGCTGTTTCACTGGTCAGTCAACAGCATGGACCTAATAAATCACAATTGGCATACTGGTGCCATGCCAAGATCTAAAGTAAAAGAGAAAATAAGCAATCAAGCCCTGTGAATTTCTAGCTGTGTTCAAAGCATCTGGAGGGAAGCAAGGGATGCGGTAAAATAAAAATAATAAAATAAAAAGAAAGATGAAGGCAGTATGGGAAAACACTCCCTTCTCAAGCATCTCCAACAGTTTGTGTAGCAAAAAGCCCAAGGGTTTCTGACAAGTGGTTGCACAGCACAGACTGCAGCTCTGATCCCAGCCAGGGGGGTAAGCAAAACGGTGCCTCCACCACTCCCCAGTTTGCTTGGTTCTTACTAATGTTGCTAGATGTAAAAGGAAAACAAATCTCAGCACCATTCAGAGAGTCAGATTTAAAGCTCTGCTTTGGAACTGTGCAGCTCTTGAGAAAAGCTGCAAGTTGAACAAATAAATTCGTGGGTCACAGAACTCAAACATTTACCTTAATTACACTATTTCAACATGTGTGTGTCTCCCTTCATGCTCCATTCAATAAGTCTAAGTCACCTATTTTATTCAGCAAGATATGATCAGCAATGCAGTGGCTGCTCATTTCACAGTTCTTGAGCCTAGTGAAGGCTTCCCCAAATGAGAAGTGGGCCTCCTGGGCACAGGTGCTTTGCCTGCACTGATGGAAGAACTTGTGAAGTTTGCATGGGTGAAAGAAATATTTTCATCACCGCTTTTTCTACCACATCATGAGCTATCACCCGGCCCCTCTGCACAGCTTCACTGCCATGATATGAAAGATCCTCCTTCGCAGCAGCTGGTGGCCACCAGCTCCCATCCACTCAACCACCTTCTCACTTCTCAACCTTTTCACATCTCACGGAAATGGATTTTCTCTCTTGCCTCTTTTCTCTTTCTTCCCTTCCACTGTTACTGCATATAGGCTGTTCCTGTACTCTAAAATTTGCTCTAAAGAGCAAGTTCATATAAAAAATACAGATCAAAGTATGAAGGAAGGTATTTTTCAGGAGACTATATGAAAAAATGTGGAGGTTTTAAGGAGGATTAACACCTGTTTCACATACATGACTTCTTCAGAATACTTTCCTTCTTGCTATCAGCACAGGCTTCAGAGCGAAGCATCAATTTGCAGGCTTGAGTTTTCCAAGCAGGTTCTGTACTGTGCCTGAGGGACTAATTAGAAGCACCAAAATACACTATTAATTTGTGTATCTTCAGTCATAAACTGCTGGCTCTGCTGCTCACCCTCAAGCATGCTTGAGACCTAGAGGAAAGTATTCCAACATAACAACTCCACCAAGTTCTCATCTGAGTTGCCCACAAATTATTTCCCAATCCAAAGAGCAGTGAGTGGCCACTACTCAGTGTCAGGAGGAAATCTGAATTTCAGGCTGCCTTGACAGAAAGAATTCCCTGTGCCCGGGACTTCATGTTGTCAGAAGGCTTCTGACTCAAGAGCATCAGATTCATGATCCACAGCTAGATCTGTGTGTGTATCTCTGCGTGGCAGCTGTGCACATATAGGTATTAATGCTTAAGTATGAGACTGCAGACTACACAGTCTTTCCAAAGTTTCTTTGAAGGGTTCCCTTTGAGATGCTCTTCTGTACTTCCCTGAAAAACCTAAATGTCCAGAGTCTTGTAATACTATGCCAAATGCCCTGTCATTATAGGAGCAGATTAGCAGGAGGTATGTTTTCTAGTAAAGGCGAGGAATGAATACTTGGGAAGTGGTGAGGTCTGTTCCTGCACTTTAGCCCTCCATTCAGGAACGTGCACTTTGCTCCTTCTGCCCATCCATACCTTCTTCTCTCTTTCTCTCCATCCCATATATAAGGCTTGTCTCCTTTCCAGATGCTACAGGTACACCAGACAAAAGAAAAAACCAAACAGAAACCAACAGGAATTAGGTGCTCCTGCCCTTCAAAGACCATGGGTTTTTTCCTGCCCTTCTGGATGTGTATTTCTGAGTGCTTCTACTTTCTCAGAGGAACTCTATCAGTTTAGACAGCAATTTATCCTTTGTAGAGATGTGATCAGCAGTAACCCCCTGCTCGCAGCTTCTAGCTCTGCTGGAGTTCATACCCGTTTTGCTCATCCACAGGGATCTCCTCTACAGTAGATTCCCCCTCCACTTCCTTATATAATGAAAAAATCCTAATCCATCCCCCCCCACAAACACTCTACTTAAAATCAGTGCTCATTGTAGTTAGTCCCCTGTTCTCAAAGGGCATTAATTGCTTTGGGCTTCACCTCAGAGCTGTTGAATACTGATAATAACTGGTTTGCCTGGGCTTACTGCCTAAATGGCTGATAATTACAGCCCAAGAACAGCAAGGAGCATGCTGTCTTTCTGTCACAGCCGTCTGTCTATCTGGTTTGCTAGGCATCTTTCCACCTGTCTCTAGGCAATTGTTCCTATATCTACTTGACTTTCTCCCCCTTCTCCAAGCCTCTATTTTTTTAAAAAAAAATTTCTTTATTTTGCTTTTCAATCTCTTTTTTTTGTCTTTTTCAGAGCCCTGACATCTTTGATCTCCTGTCAACAGGGAACACAGCGTACTGGCTACACATTCAGAAATCCAAACATTTTATCACCCCCCAGAAGCAGCTCAGGATGTGACAGGTGAAATGTCAGAAACAATTACAGAGAGAGAGAGGCTTTCCAGCCCCACGGGGGAACCATCCGGTCTGCATTCTGTGCTTCACCTCCCAACTCTGCAGGAACTGGAGAGCTGAGTCGCCCTGGCACCCACCCGGAGAGGCAAGTGGAAAAAGATACAGATACACAGGCAAGATATAGAAGGTTTAGGAAGGCTGAAGGGAGAGATTTCTGTAAGAGAAATCAGTTGGATCATCAGCTAGATTCCTCTTTAGCTGCTGCAAGATGCAGTCATCTATGCATCCAAGACAAATGTGCCCTCATCAGAGGCAGTTTCCATATAACATCATTGCGCTGTTGTGACCATCTGCTCCCCCACCCTGCCAAGCTCCCATGGACCATGAGGATCACCGTACACTGACCGGGAGCCAGGCACTTGAAATAGAAGCACAACGTTACAAGCCAGAAGGACGATGCGGTAATTTGGTCTCTGCTGTAGCCCACTGCACTGGAAACCCAGAAGGATAAAAAGAGCACAGAAGCCTATTAGGAAAGTGGGCCAAAAACCAGGGTTGCCATATTGGTTTGCAGATAATGACAGGAGGCCTGCAGAAGAGCAGAGATGTGTAGTGGCACGTATCAACAGTGTCTGAGGTCCTTACAGCTCACAAGAACACGTGTTATGAAACCCATGAGAATAAACACATACGAAGGGATTATTGGAATCTCTGATGTCTCCCAGGCCTTGCTGGATGCAGTTGAGAGAAGAGAAGTTTGCTTTTAAACAGCTCTGCCAAAGTGTCTGAAGAGTCATAGGCCACCTGCACAACCCAGAGCTACCCTACTAGGACTGCTCAGGGTTTTTCTAGCAAAGGAGATTCTGGACCATTCCATCCCATCCTGGTTGCTCAGACAGTGCAGATAAGGAGCAGAAGGAGCCCTGGACACTGCTGCTGCCTGTGAAGAACTAAAATGTGTTTATGTACCGTGACACACTTAGGTATTTTGGATGAGGAGCTGGATGGATTCTGAGGAGCTCTGGGTGAAGAGCTCTCTCACTTCCATTATTAAGTCCCTCTTGCCATAATTCCTGTCCCCTCCACTGCCTTCCTGGATGCAGAGACATCAGGCACAAGGCACTACTGCTTTTTGCCAAGGGAACAGAAGGAAGACCCACTACTGGCTCATCCTAATGGCTGCTGCAGTTGCCTCAGCTCTGGGAGGATGGGCAGGGACCTGCTCAGGTCACTCTGCACCATGTGGGACTGAGCTATGCCCTAAAGGGTGGCACTGATCAGGGTACAAGTTTAGCACTGACCATACAGCAGAGATGTAGTTGCACTGGTGTTTCCTAATGGGTACCGTGGGACACCACGCACCTCTGGAAGCACAATACTGCTGTAACGTCACCCTGTCACTCTTCACTAGTGCAAACAGAAAGGCTCCAGGCTGAGAACACTCAGGTATGCCAGGAAAAGTGATATACCCACAGGGAATCAGCCACCCACCCACCCGTGTTGCATATGTATCAGCCACCAAAGACCAGGAAACCAAAAACCATGAACTGGGAAAATAATAAAAGGAAAAAACAGCCCAAATCTTCCCAAACTCAACTTCCCAAGTTGTCATTTAAATTCTCTGTGGAGGTCCAGCTCCTAACTCCCTTCCTGCCTTCACCTCTCCCTTTCACACAGCTTATAAACAGGCCGCCACTCAGTGCTGGAAGGAGCAGCTCACCTCTGTAGTTAAGAAATTATCTTGCCCAGCTCCACTCCCTGCCAATCGTACAGAACGGCTTTCCTGTACCCTCTTCTTCCTCCTCTTTTCCTCCATGAAACTGATGGGGCAAATAATCCTTTTACTTCCTGACAAATAGCACCATTTGCCTCCCATGTGCATGCACCCGGCCAGATGGCAGGGTGAAATCACTATCTGCACAAGGAAGCATTCTGGCTCTCAATGCACAGTAAACAAGCCAAAGAAAAAGGCAAAACACTTTCAGATTATATGCCTCCTGACACAAACTGATGAAAATCCAGGAGACTGGTAGTTCAGCCTCTTTGCACTTGTCCGTCATTTAATTTTTTCCTGTGCTTTCATCTGTGGGAGTAGAGGACAGTCAATCAATAGAGGCTGGAGGAGAAGGAAATGTAAAGGTCCAGGCTCTTCTGGATGCTGAACTAGTGCTGTAGCTCCATGTCTTTGCTGCTGTTTTCCAGCCCACAGTTGTTTTCAAAAATGAATGGGGGAAAAGAGAGCCCCCTTACCACTCCAGAGTGACAGGCATTCTCCATAAGTCATGCCCCAACATCTAGAGGCGGGACGGAGGATGAGTTTGCCTCAATATTTGTTGCAATGTCATGGACAGTAATTTCTTGTTTCCTAATATCAGTCAGGATATTTGGGACCTGAGAGATGTTAAATCACGTTCTTGTCACAATACTGTGGTCTTTTGCTACAGCTGACTGTGATGGCTTTGGTTTTGTCTTCTCCGTCTTCTGTTGAAAACAGCCCCAGCAGAGCCTGTCTCCTTATCCAATCTGACCTTAAAGAATTCAGTCCAGATTCAGACCTGGATCCATAGCTTGTGACAACAGTGATTTAAGCTGATGCTGCTCAGTGCATATACAGCAGCACCAGCAGCAGTGTGGCCTAAGGGTACACATTTCAGTAATACCCTCCAGTGCCCTGATTTAACCAGCTCCCAGTCAACCTGCAGAAAATACTCCATATTTGAGACTCACCTTTAAAAATAAAGTTCTGGGCTGTGTGTGTGTGTGTTCAGATATGACTTTTTCCCGTTGTTACTGAAAGAAATTCAGCTTGTAAGTCTCATTCAGTTCACGCTGTACCTGGGAGGGCAAGCGTAGCTTGCTTGGGCAATGTAGATCTCTGTATTCCGAGACCGTCTGGAGAAGAAAACAGCCTGGCAGCTTAAAATTTTGAATGATTGAACCTTTAACAGCAGTGAATGCAAAACAAAACGAGCCTGACGCCATTTTCTCCAGTGATGTGCCATGGCTTATTAGGAAAGGGTTATAAGCTGCTTTCCAGTGAACTTGTTCTCGGAGAGATAAGCTGACTAGTGGGAAATCAATCACTATGAATTTTGATAGCAGTGCCTGCTGAAGTAATTACTTTAAACATCAATAATTCTGCTCACCTGCCTGTGCCGTTTTCAGTCATGCTGAAGGTTAGATTAAAGCCATGGAGTTCCTGGGGACTTTTGTTTTGTTTTTGTTTTCCTATCTTTTTCCATCTACTTCCTTAAATATATTTTCTTAAACACTGATGTAATTGAAATGTCATGTTGCCCACTCCTCTTTTTCTCTGTCTTCTCACCCGAGTCATCAACATGAGTTTGCTCATATCAGTGAAATTGTCTCTGCAATTCCCTGCATGCAGGAGCTGCTGCTGATCCTTCCTGTCAGACTTACCAAGCGTTGAATGCTCACGTCCCATCTCTCCTTGGCTGTTTATGCCTGTATTTAAGTTAATGTGTGTCTAGAGGGAAGGTCAAAACAACCCCCACACCAAATGCTCTTAACTGAAGACCCTCACAGTGGCCTCTGTACGCTGTGATTTTAGGTTCCCATGCATATGGGTTCAGGTTGTGCCACAGTACACAGACAGGTTGCACAGATAATTCATAACTTAAAGTACATGTTACAAAAATGTTAAGGTGATACAATATCACCTAAAATGTCCCTGACTCAAAATTAATTACCCTTGAGAGCAAAAAGAGAATGGTTAGTACAACATGCGTGTACATGCTTGCATGTTCAGCAGATGGTAAATTAAAGAGGGTATTACTCCATAGAGAGGCCAAATATTTCATCCAGTTACTAAACACCATGATAAAATTATAATGGTATCCAAAACGTGCATCATTTTCAGTTTAAATATAATGTATGATCTGACTTTTGGACTACTGTGCTTCACAGACTGCGACCTCCTCCATTCGCCACGTCTCCTAAGCTCCTGGATATCTCCTGCTGCCTTATGCTAAATATCCTCCAGGTCTCCCACTGCTGCCCCTTTTATACCCAAATTTCATGCAGCCTCAGTAGTCCTGCTCTCTCTGCTGGAGCAGCAACATATTTATTACTATATTATTATTGTATTTCAGCTCCCAGCTATAGTAAATTCCATCCTGCTGTAACCCCTACCTCCATCTACCATTAGACTGCCTGGGATTCCCACAGACTTGGCAAATTTGATAGATTTGTTTATCAGCTCATCAGAACTGAAGCATGCGTGGACTTACTGGCTGACTGCAACTGAGAGCTGGCAGAGCCAGGGGGTACTTTTCTCACTTTCCTTATCTTTCTCCATCCTGTATGGGGAGCAAACAACAGCAATATTCCAGATTACTTATTTGTACGTAGGCTTCATTCCCATAAACAGCCCACTCCTCTCAAATTAAACATTTTAAAAATTCCTTTTAATGTCAACTACACTGAGCTGTGAAGCTTAGCTTATATTGATGTCCTTTGTTTATAACGGTGATTGATTGAACACACATCACAGCTTTCAGCAGAGAAAGCCCTTTGCAGACCCCATTTCAGATCCAAAAAGTGTCCTGCTGACAATTGCCCACATAAATCCAAGCAAGGAAAGAATGAAGACTAAAAGGAAGTGCTTTCCTGTCTGAATGACAATTCAGACTCCCGGCAAAGCATGACATCCATCACTCTAGCACCACTTAGCCGATCGCTGCAGCCACGGTGGGAAGGGGAGGGAAGGGAAGAGTGCTCGACACCATGGATAATCAGAACTCTTCAACTTGGGCTCCTTACTTAGCTGAAGGCAGCCACATGTGAAAATAAAAACTGCACCTTTAGCTAAATTCTGCTCCCATTATCTTAATACGGCTTTGCTGAAGTCAAGTAACTGAGAGCTGAATTTGGTCCATATTGTCCATAATGACAAATCGATATTTGATGGCCTCTTGTGAGAATGTCTATTCAGTTTATTAACAGCAAAGTGCTCTTGGTTGATCTGACAGTGTTTATCTCAACGTTATCAAACCTCCTCTGAAATTAACCGTTAGGTGAAAGAAGGACATCTCTCCAAAGAGAAAATGAAGTGAAAAAGACTGAGGCTTTTAGTGACTGAGGAGAAGGGGATTTCAGCATTACCCTGGCCAGTGAACAACAGGTCAGCAGAATGGTTCTCCACATTTTAAAACAAGAGTTTAAACTGCTCCAAAATACATTTTGGAACCTCCAAATTTTTCTTTTCTGTCTTTGAAGTAGTAGGAACACTGCATGGCAGAAGATCTGAGATTTGTAAAATTTGTTTAGTACTTTAAATCAGCATGTTTAGTAGGGATGTAGAAAAAGGAGTGAAGAGGGAGGTGATTAAACCTCTGAACGATGCCATTTGTTCAGTTTCATCAAGAGTGAAGAAGATGATAAAGACTTTCATCTGAACCTGGTGAAGATATGTGAATGAGCACAGACAAGAAATGAAACCCGGTGCTGACAAATGCGAGGTACCTGAAGGAATTATCTGAACTCACTGCCCACATTACTGGCTTCTAAATTATCTATGAACTCCATGGACAGTTCAATGTGCAGCAAAGGCAATCTTCAGGATGAATTAAATATCAAGATGTATGAATGAAAGAACAAAGAAGAACACTTGAAACATTATAATTTCATTATAGTAATCCATGACAACCATGCACAGCAAAGAACTTGGAAGAAAAAAAAATAAATTGAAGGATATGGCCAGAAGAAAAAAGCCGCGGGGGTCACTTTCAGAAAGAACAATTGTTAGAGGATTGGAAACATTGAGGGGAAAAAAACAGGTTTTAAAGACTGAGCTTATGTTCATAAGAACAAACCCTATCCTGGGGGAGAGAACGCCATGAAAACAAGAAAGGGTGAAGATAAGTTATATTAGGAGATGATATTTCTCTGTCTTCTTCCTATGAGAAAAAGATAAATTAATCACTGTGTTGAAAAATGACAGTTGCCTGGAAACTCACTATAATGACCAGATTACATTCAATACAGCCAAGAAAAGGTCAGCACCTGCTAGTAATTCTTAGGTAGACATGCCCACACACATACAAAGTACACAGATACCTACAAATACTCTTAACACTTCAAGAGAAGGCATTTGAAGAAAATCTGAGTGAAACTGATAGGGACTAAAAGTTAGACAGCTAACATGACTGCAAAGTGGAAGCACTTTATAAAGAAGAGTTAATTAACTAGTCAAAATGCTAGTCTCACAGTCAAGAAAGCTTACAAACTGGGATGGGAAAACAGTGCTTGGTTTGATGGCAAATAAAGCAGTAATTTGAAATAAAAGCAACATATGGCAGAATGTAAGGCAGCAGTTACAGGTAGCAGTCAACGTAAATGAAAGTTATGGGGCGTAAATAACTGATAAGGGAAACTGAAGACATTAGGGGAAAATGCCTGTCTGACAGAGTTAAGAATGACAAAATGTAGGTGTCTGGAGATACTCTGGGAACAAAAGAAACCTGAAGAAAAGTGAAAGAGCAATATTAGTTAAAAGTGGTAAAATCATTAATGCAGAGGTAGCAAAACGTCTTATAACCATTACTGTCGCTATTTAATATACCTGTTCTGAGTTGGCAACAATTAATTCCATTAGTAAATGATTAATATATCGCGGAGCAGGGACAAGTTCTGCGGGCCAGACAGCCTATACCCACAATTCTTAAAAAGCTGGCTTACAGACATGCCTGGCCTCCTGTTGTGAATTTTTAATACACTGCAGAGTATCGAGGAACTCGGTATGATCAGGAGACTCCTATTGTTGAATCAACAGACAAAAAGGGCAGGGGAGGAAGGAAGCATTCTCAGCCTGACAATACTCCCAGGACACACTACAGATATGCTGAATCAGTATTAAAGAATTAATGGGTATCAATAAAATTCATGTCTGGCAACATAGGATTATAGGGACAAAGTCTTTTTAAAGCAGTGTGTTTTCATACTGCAATTAAATTACAAACTCAAAGGCAAATGAATACCTACAAAAAATTTGGCTCCTGTAGAGCTTGTGACGTATTACTTTATAGCATTGAGATTTAAATTGCATTATACATTAACAATAAAGTACCTATTCAATGGATTGATGACTGTCTGAGGAATCTCAAAAGGAACAATGAACAGGGAATCATCATTCAGTAGGAGGATTTGGTGTAGGTTCTGCATAGATCATGAGTAAACAGAACATGATTTTACATCTCATCACCGATGTGGAAATAAATGTGCGAGGTGAAGTTTGCAGAGACTGGTAGAGGAGCAGACATACAAAATTGATCATATAAAGTGGGTCGCTTCTAAATTGTACCTGCTCAAACTGAATATATTTTAATTTAGCCAAATGGAAAGCAATATAACAACGGCCAAGGAACGCAGACCACATCTACAAAGCAAGAGACTGCAAAGGAAAGCAGGGACCTTGAAGAAGATTAAGGCTCACTGTGGATAAGCACAGCTATGGAAAAATGGGTGAGTGGAAGGCTGGAAAACGAAGCAAGACATCCTCAAACCAGAAACGAGGCACAAATTACACTGCAAGTGTTTAACTACTGAAACAAATTACCAAGAGAAGTAGTAACTTCTCCATCGTTCACATCAAGAGTTGATGTCTTTCTGGAAGATATGCTTTCACCAAACACAAATTATAAGCCTCCACACAAATGGAAGTCAACAATATGAAATAGCCTGTGTTCTACAGAAGGCCTTCAGCATGCATGCTAAAAGGATGTCTTATTTGCAGTACAGAGAAGAGTTATCTCTGCATGAGGGCAAAGAAGAGGGTGGTATGAAGAGGAGTGGGCATGAGGGAGGAGTGGGGTTTCAATGAGTGTCTGAAGCTGGTATGGTTCATCCCGACAATTCACATTGCCCTATCCTGTCCTGCTAGACATGCACCTGGTGTTGCACTCATCAGCATGGGGCAGCTGGGTTTCAGGAGTCCCACCTCTCGATGTTAGCACTGAAGTAAACCAAGCCATTCCCATGACTCGGATCCTGCCAAATCATAGGCAGTTTCTGGGCATGAAAGGTGTATTGTGAGAAGGCACTGGAGAAATTTAATCATGGCTTTGAGCCTGAATCCTCACGTTAAAGCAGGCAGCTCATCAGCTACAGTAACAACAGCATCCAGGATGGATTAATTAGCTCCTAGTTTTGAATAATTTTTATACATACATAAAATTATTATTAGATATGTTTTTATATACATTATATCTATCTGTATGCACATACAAATAATTATACATTTATCTATAAAAGTGTGACCCTGTCAATAGGGAACATCAAAGCAAGAACCTCTGATAGCTGGACAATGTAACAAGTCCAGGAAAAGAGCACAAATGGGTAAGAAAGTGTGAGAAAAAAGAGTGAGAAAAAAGAAGACGCAAGTAAGGGAGAAAGGGAGATGCTGGTTATGTGCAGAGAGCCCGTGGAAAGGCAGGAAGAATATGTGAAGGGGAGGGGTTTGGAAATGGGGTTTTTGACTGTAGCAGAACATGGGAAACAGAGGCAGAAAGGAAGTAGAGAAGGAGTTGACCATAAAGAAATGCCTGGGAAGCTAGAGAAGTAAAACAACAAACACCAGAAGGGAATTCGTTGATGAAAAGACTGAAAGGCAAGAGGACATACTTCCCTCCCTGTTCACTGGTATAACTTCTGCATTATGTCTCGTATCTTTTATTCTCTCTCTTACACCTCCTTCTATTCTTACGAGTCCCTTAGAGATGTTTCCCTTTAGAGACGTTAATCTGCACAGATTCCCTCACCGTGCCCCTGCCTCCCCGCTTCACTCCCACCCCTGCACACAGCCACATTAAGAGGGAAGACCTCTCCCCTCTACCTCTCCCCAGCGTGAGCTTTTGTCAGCGTAGGAATCGCTGCCAGGTACACGGCACAAAGGCAGAACAATTTACCTTCAAAGAGAAAGCCTCATTCTGACAAACCCAAAGTTTGTTTCCACCACAAGATGTCCCCCAGGGGATGGAATTTAGCAAATCATACGCAGTGTAATATTAATTTTTGTGTGTTATTTCGAGCTGACACGCTGTCTGTTAGATGACTGTTTTTTCCCTAACAGGACTATTCCACTGGGAAGAAAATTAACTCTTAATAAGCATTTCTCCTGCACTCTTGTCAGGTTCCCATTTCCTCTTTTCTTCAGTTTCCCTTTTATATCTCTGTATCTGTCTTCCTCATCTTCTTCCTTGATCTCTGTATCCCTCTTCCATCTTTGTTATTCTTACCTTCATTCTTTTTCTTCCTCCACCTTGCTTTTTCCCCTCTTTTTCCTATTCTATACTTTCCTTCTTTCACTTTTTCTTTATTCTATTTTGCCTCTTCTGCCTGCTGCCTCTCCTGTCCAACTCAATCCATTCCCCACAACCTGCACCCAGAGAAGTCCGTGAGAGTAACATTCAAGGTACCTTTGTAGCCACAATGTGAGCCAGCCAGCCCACTTACAAACCCATCCTACAGAGCCTCCAGTATCGCACCTTATTCCACAGGCCAAAAATTTCAGCTCCCACAGGGAACCAGCAGCTCCTGGCACTGGATGTTCAACATCTTTGGGGACCCAATGCAAGACTGGGACTACAGCTACACAGCACTCCAGGCTTTGAAATGGATTTGCAGAGAAGAGTTCTGGCAGGATTTGTTGCTCCTAACTTCAGGTGACTTTAGGGTAGGTTTTTTTGTCTAACCTTGCTGTATGTTTGTGCTAGTCAATAAGAACTGGGGGGGACACTTCCAAATAATGAATTATTCCATAATAAATAATGCAATAAATAACTAAATAAATTCCATAATAAATAAACCCACTCAGATGGGGTTGCTGTCAAGATAGCCTCAAAACCAGCTTAAATTAATAGGCTAACTTTCAGATAGTAAAAGCCGGTAACACGGAACACCTCAAATGGGGAGAAAATAGCAGGGGAAGTCTGCAAGTGGGTAGAAAAATGGCAGAAACTGGAGGAAAAGCAGAAAGATGGGGAAGCTACCTTGTTTACTAGTGTTCAGACAAAAAAAAAATCTTTGCTAAATCAGCAGTACATCAGGGGCCAGAGTTGCAGACAAGCTGAAGCCCCACCGCTCCCATTGATTTCTCCCGCATTTCAGACTGCTCAGCATTTCTAGAAGCCAAAACCCCAACACCTCTCCTGAGCTGGGAACTAATCTAAGAGACTTGCCTTTCACGGCTAATGCTCTGGACATGTCACCCCCAAAATGCTGACTTCATTACATTTTGCACCTAACTGCTACCGAGGAAAACACTGGAGTGAAAGAACAGAGAATTAACACTAACGGGTCTCACAGAAAACTGGTCAATATCTGAGAAATCTGTCTCAGGCTATTTCCCTCACACCATTTTCCACTAGTATAATTTAATGTCCTGACAGCACGGACTGTCAAATCCTAGAAGGGAGTGGATGTGCACACACACACACACACACACATTCATGCTTCTGCATCTGGCTGCTGGAGCATCAGCAATTTAGCCCTATAGAGACATATGCAGCCAACTGCCTCTTGCCAAAACTGAGAAGCACAGCATCCTTTTCTGGCAAGGGGGATCAGTGGTGCCTTCTGCAGCTGGCGGGATTTGGCATCTCCATGCGTTCATCCACTGCGTATGAAGACACAGGATTTAAACAGTCAAACGCAGAGCAAAGCTGAGCGCAGTGCTGCTTAGCCGGTGGTACAGACTGCTCAGGTTCATATTCCAAAGTTCTCTACCAGCCAGGATACCTGAAGAGCATGCTGTAGACAGGGTGACAGGAAGGAGATGGAAATTTCAATGAAATTAAGGAAGGATGAGCCAAACCTAAACCTACAGTATATGCTACCAACAGCTCTGTGAATAATCAAGGTTTTCTATGTGCAACACATCCCAAATCATTGCAAAATCAGTGGGGTTTATAAATAGCTTAGACCAAAACTAGTGCATCGGAATGATTTTCACTTGTTTATTTGATGTGAGGGACCAAAGGCAACAAGAGTAGCCCAGTGTTAAAAATGTTGACTCTGACGTAGAAACAGCACACCTACACGCTGACTATATCAAGCCTTTTCAATATGCACAAAAAGTTTGGGGCCTACAGCCTGCAAAACTCCTGGCTTGAGGGTGGTTGGGAGAAAAACTCAACAGAAATATGCTCTGCAGTTCTTCTGGTTGATGGAGTATTTGTTGCGCAGTACCTGAGGTGTCAAACCTCTTGTGAAGTACAAAACGTATCTACAGAAAGAAAAGACAAGCATTTTCCAGACTGAATGTATTCATGAAGAAAAGGGGATGTAAAGTGCAAACGAAAATCAGTATAGTGTGAGTTTGGGCTCTTTATTTTTTTATTACTTCCCTTGTGTCAAGCAGCTTCACAACAGCCTCTGGGCTAGTAAATCAATAAAGCTCTTTGCCCAGCAGTGCTTTTGGTTTGGTTCCTGTGCCTTGCCTCTAACCTGTGCTGCCTTTTCACTGGTCTCTGGCATGTGAGAACATCAGGACTTTTGAGGTGATTTCTTTAGGACATAACTGGGGACACTGGGAGAGGGCATCCCAACAACAGACCCTCAGCCCTGAAGCTCATCTTCTTCCTTGGCCCTTCCCAACCTGAATTCGATCAGTATTCATTTACATGATTTATAAGGGATTCTGGAAATCTGATTTTAGCACAATAAGAAGGTCATTTCTATTTTCTAATACTAACTGGTGCGTATAACTGTGTGCTATTCCCATCACAGTCTTATTGATTAAAAACAAGTGACTTTTCTGTAATTGTATATTAATTGTGACTTTATTATGCTCTCATGGGTTTTCTGCCATAAAAGAGATTGCATTGGAGATACTTTAGAAAGCAGAACAATAAAATGGAACTATTTGAGTCATGGATGAGCTCTAACTATTCTGTGATCACATGTAATCTACTAAATTAACACGTAACTAATTTGGAACACTAATATGACTTTTCTTTCTTTTAATTCAGTGTTAATAAGTTTGCACAGGAAATGTTAGCCTTGGTTAAGAAGAATCAGCATTCAAAGGAAATGCAATGGCTGGAGAATATGTCAAATGAAGGAACAAGGGTGGGACAGTAAACACTTGCCTCATAAGCAGTGGGCCAGTGCAAAAGTGCATAGTGTGCGCAAGCCCAGAGACACAAAGAATCACAGAAGTCTTCAGGTTGAAAACTACCTTTAAGATCATTCAGTCCAACTGTAAACCTAGCACTGCCAAGTCCTACATCACTAAAGCATGTCCCTCAGTGCCACACGTCTTTTAAATACCTCCACTGATGGTGACTCCATCACTTCCCTGGACAGCCTGGTTCAATGCTTGACAATCCTTTCAGTGAAGAATTTTTCCTAATATCCAATCTAAACCTTCCCTGGTGCAACTTGAAGCCATTTCCTCTAGTCTGACCATCTGTTACTTGGGTGAAGAGACTGACACCCACCTCTCTACTACCTGCTTTCAGGGAGTTGCAGAGAATGATAAAGTCTCCTTTCAGTGTCCTTTTCTCCAGGCTAAATAAGCCCTGTTCCCTCAGCTGCTCCTCATAAGACTTGCAAGACATCCATTCTAAGTTTAATTTGTGTTTCAGAGGAAGTGGTGAATACAAACGATAGCAGTGATTTCTCTATTAAAAGTACCTTTCTGAAAAAAATGGGCATCAAAAATGGGCAAGTGTAAGAGGAAAGAGGGGAAAAAAGAGACAGTGTTTGGGCCTTTCACCTTGCCGGGTGAAAGGAGCCAAGCCAATATACATGTGTGGCTAATTTGGTGTTTTGTGGGAAATTTTTCCCCATTTTACTTTTTCTCTCTGCATTTTAAGGCGAGGAGTGATGCACGCTCTAGCAACTACGATGACAGCGAAAGGTGGTGTCAGCAGCCAGAGAGACAGGTGAGCACCCACGCAGCCAGAGACTTCCTTCACCCTGTGTCATCACCTCCATACTCACCAGCCAGTTCCAGTCGATGGGGACAACTTACATCTACCATGTCAAGAGGCACGTTAATTAATTAATGATGCATAATCTGTACTGATCTGCTGATTAAAACACACCTCCACCGCAACCTTTAAGAACATGACTCAACTCAGAACTTGCCAAGCCTCATCCTCCAACTCATGCCAGTCACCTCCAATGAAGAGGTGATAGGGATCTACCATTCCAAGCAGTGTGATCTTTTCCAGATGTATAGCTTCAGAGCTATACATTAACCATTAGACAATTAACACATTTTCTTTCTTCCTCATCCATGTTGTATATGGATGTCCTACTATAAATATAGGTAATGATGTAAGATCATGTCCCCTCAAATTTCCCTTCATTGTACCTGGTTATATTTTTCTAGGAGCAAATGGAAAATTAAAATATTACAAACAAAGAATCCAGAAGGGCAGGTACTTTTTGAAGCCTGACAGAAAGGAAATAGGGGTGGTGGTGAAAGTAGGGATGGAGCTGGAGCACACAGGAGAGAGGGAAGCTGAGCAGGTGACTCCAAGGGGAAGGAAGCAAGAGTGAGGAAGGACAAAAAGAATGAAAAGCAGGGGGAAAGCACTGCTAATGGAGACAAAACTTACAGGAAAAAGAACACCAACAGAGAGAACCACAGAAAGCAACATTTGCAGGTAGCATTTGGGGAAAACACAGTGGAAGGCAGGCATGGATTTACCTGGAGAAGCTGAAGGGACTGAAACCCCTCAGGTTTTACTTCACTCTGTGCCTTTCCTTCCAAATAAAACTACTGGTTATGGACCAAGCTCTCCAGTCTCTTGTCACAGATGTACTGTGACAGCTAAATGAGACCTCTCCCCACTGTTCATTCAGATCAGGGGGAGGAATGCGAGGAGACAGAAAGGGAAGAGGTGAACAGAAAATGGAGCAGAGATGGGAAAAAGACAAAGATGGAAAACAGGATGATAGAGTGACAAAGCCATTATAGTCAAGTATAGAGCAATTTACTCTCAGGAAAGCAGGTAATTCAGGGTTGCTCAATAAAATGATTAAGGAAAGGACTATTACCTGATCTAATTTATTTAGTAGGGAAAATTGAAAAAAGCTAAATAGGATGGCTAAATAAGGAAAATCAAAAAGGCATAGGCATAAGGTATCCTTTATACAACAGTTTGACAGAGGATGTTAGTCAAGTACCTGGAACACACTGTGCAATATCATGAGATACAGACCTCAAAACTCTCTACACACAAGGTGACCTTGTGTGTCACACAGGGAGTGCAAAGGGCAAGCAACAGGTGGTGAAGGATAAGAGAAATTCCCCAGATGGACACGAGTGGGTGCACATCTATCTGCACGATTTTTTTCTACCATGTGCACTTAAGCAAACATCTAGGAACAATGTGATGAAAATGAGCATAATAAAAACCAGAATGATCTCCATGGAAGCTGTTCTGACTCTGAAGTCTGCCTCTCACCCAGGCAGAAGTTCTCTTGCTTTCATATGGACATTTAAACTAGAGTAAAGACTGTGTTTGAGGAAACAATCGTGAAACATGTATTACCTAAGGAAAGGACATGTAGTATCACTGACCCTTAGAGAGGAACCTCCTAGATCTTGATAGTTCAGCTTTGATTGGCACTGACTCCCTCTCCTCCTCCTTTCACGCACAGGCTTGTGAATGATGTGAGGCTATTAATCAGCACTGAGTCCCCAGAGCACCTTCTGCTCTGGAATGCCACTGATGAGCAGATGGGATTTTTGGCAAGAAGTGACCTGGCATGAAAATGAACAGAGGAGGAGAGTACTAGAGGGGAGTGGAGGGGGAACTGCCTGAAGCTTTCCATTTAAAACAAAAGAGGAAAAGAGAATTTTCTTCTCGGTTGATACCATATTCCGGTCTACAGTCATACAAGGAATTATCAGAAACCACCTGTGCACATTAACACAAGCCAATTTCCTTCCTTAAGAGCCTGCTATATCTGGGCTTCTGTAGACATATCTAACTTGGGAATTGCTAGGACCTGTGTACAGTAGCTCAATATAGGTCAACTACAAAGTGTTTACACAGCCTCTTGGGTAGGCTTTGCAGCTCACACTGATGTCCAGGCGGATGCCATGCTAGGAAGACTCTATCTGGCTATTTTCAGCTAATGTGGCCACATCTGTTTAAACCGCAGCAGTGGCAGTCTAGAATAAATGCCTGACCCAAAGCCTTTTGAAGCCTATTGCTCATTGCTCTTCACACATCCTTTCGCTCAGAAGATAACAAACAAGATTCCTCCTGACACTCCCAAAATTCACATACAGAAAGCGTGGGCTCAAAAATCTTTCAGCCATGAAATGTGAAAAACACCTCAAAAAAAGTCTTCCACATTAGGAATTACAGGAAGTAGTGCCACTGTGAGTGCAAAGAAGATTCAGTTCTTACAGGTCTAAGGATACTCAGTTTTCACTCTGTAAATCTCACTGGTGGTAGTGGAAGCTCAGGAGACAAATCCCAGGTTACAATCTGCACTTTTAGAGTGCTACAGTACTGAAAATCACTGTTACACATCTGGGATTCAAATGTGAATATATTTGAAAAAGCAACAAAGACTATTTATCTTAGTCATATTCTTTCCTTTTTGAGAAATCTTACATCTTGTAGAGTTACTAAATTAAAAATACCATGGCAGAACACAGATTCAGTCTGGAACAAAGCAGTCTGTGTGCAGGCAGCCTACGAGATGAGCACCTGCACAGGGATCATTAGTGAATGGAGATGGAAATACTTCATTACCCCACGCTCTCACTTCACACGCACTTTGAAGAGACATGTGGTGCATCGTTTGGTGATGCACATGGCACAGTAACGCTTCTTTCTATAGCTCATGCCATACAAGGCTTATAAAACAATTTACAAATACTAACAAATGAAGCCTTGTCTCTACAACATCAGTGTTATAATCTCTCTTGATTTTATCATAGGTTCCACCACTTTACTTGTTCTACTCTGTTTTATGTGAAGACCTAATTCTCACAACTCAACTCATATGCAAGACCCGTAGCATTGGGCAGGGTTAGTGAAAATCAAGTCTTAGGATTCAAAAATCTGAAGGTAATTGAAAAACAGTTTCCACTTAAGGAACAACAACAACAACAAAAGTCTTGCTTCTTAAGTCAGTTCTCTTATTGCATGGTTGGCTTCTGATTTCTAATTCTTGGGCTGGTAAACTGGAACATTTCTTCATTAATGAGCAAGGACTCTTATCCCTAGCTGGCAGATCAGAAAATTACAAGGCAGCACTAAACCTGGCCACAGTATAAGTCAGTTTTCAACGCAGTTAAATTCCTGTTACATACTTCAGTGTTGAACTGTGCCTACAAAAAGGGCAAACGAGGCATTTAAGAACAAAGCATGGGCAAAGTCTAAAGTAAAATCCAACTTTCTTCCTCTCAGACCAGCCTCTCAACCAACAAACACGCTCTTGTCTAAACATGGAATTCAGCAAAAATCCTTTTTTTTTTAAACATAAATCTGCAAGCTCACCTGCAGAGCTATTTAAGGAAAGAAAAAAACTAGTAAAAACCATCAGAACTCCTTATATCTAATTAGGGAGCTGAAGAAGAAAAGGAGCACATTTTTAGAGCACTTCGAAGATGTTGCCTCCTATTTAGACTGCAATAAACTAGGAAGTTTCCTAGCCTGAGCATGAATACCACCAGCAGTTAGAGACCTTCATGCTGCGAGCCAGTTCAAAAGATGGAAGCAGAAAACAGCAGGAGGAGTAGGGAACTGGCCAGGAGCTAAGGAGTTAAGCAGACTTCATTCCCATTCATTGCACACCCTTAAAAAGTCATTATAGATACATCTCTAGTATAACTGGGACCCGGAGGCCTTTTGTTTAGCTTGCAGCGTACAACACGAGATGGAGCCCACACCGTTGTTTAGTGCCTGCTGAACAGGATGATACGAGCTGTTTCATGCAGTGGGAAGGTTGCACATCATTGCCAGTGAGTAGATGGCTACTGACTTTTCATGGACAACACCTTGCTGCACAAACAAAACAAAACCCACACACCCTCCCTTGCTTCGTCCCGCTCTCCGCCTCTGTCCTGCTTCCCTGTGCATGGGACTGAAAGCTGGAAATCTGGAGGAAGAGAGTACTTGGTTTACACCATCTGATCATGAAGGAATAGAAACAACAACAAAAAAAAATAATTAAGCAAATGTAAAGAATAAACAAGCTCTCCCTAAAAAAGCTGCAAAAATAAAGAAGCTTTTGCAGGCAATGTAAATTCAACATCTATCTTAAGAGAACAAGAGGACTGGATGGTGTTAAGGTCCATAAAGCAGATTATAAACAGTTACACAAGAGCAACACCATATATTGTAACATGCAATTTTATAGGTGCCTTCGAATGAAAATAAAACACTGAGTAGTTGAGGCTCTCTTACATGCCTGCAAAACGTCAAAGAAGAGATTGTGTCAAGGATTTATAAACTGCAGAGGAAAGAGAAGACACTAGAGAGAAACAGCTAGTAAACATTTTATTTCAAAATATCATTTTATTTGTTTCAGAAATAATTTGATGGGTTACTTCAATTTATTTCTCAGTTAAACAAATGAGTAAGGTTCCTGTGAGCTCTCCTCAAGCTGTAGCTGTTAAGTAACTGAAAACACCCTTTGAGTAATATCTAATCAAGGCAGGAAACAAGGAGAGATATTAAAAACAAAATACCCCACACAAATTAGTGTTTGGGTAATCAGATGTTGTCTTTTCTCTTCTGAACTCTGGGGAAGAGAAGGGGTGAAAGAGATAAAGAAAACAGAAAGAAAATTAAAGAAAACAATGTTTTTCCCATCCTTGCATCTGTCAGGACAAGATTAAGAGTTTTTCTTGGAAGGTGAAGGTCAGGGGAGACAGCTACAACATATGGGTGTGCAACTCCAGGAAACCAGACTTCCCATGATGGAGAAGCTTGACCTCATGTACCCTGCATTGATCCTCCGGCTTTTCCACACATAAAAAATGACCAGACTGAAACTAGGCAGCTCACCCGAGGGACTCTACCTCTAAGCCACTTCTGTTTGCTTCCAGATCAGCAGACAAGGTAAGCAAACCTGTCAGAGGAACAACAAAGACTACAGCTGGGCTTGCTGGACATGACTCTTGTGCTTGTGGATTTTTAACTGGGACATTCGCAGATCTCACCTCCTCACAAACCAGAGCTGAATCCATGAAAACAAGCACTAAGTTTACACCAGATAAGGAGGACCTTTACAGGCTGTAAAAAACTCTGTGTGAGCCCAGAGTACCCCTTCCAAACAACCTATAGCTTCCTGGGATGTCACCATAATCACTAACACTACTCACATCGACCACACAAAACTACACAAAGTCACTGAGGACAGAGCCCAGGCCCTTCTGATCCCAGAGCTATTCTCAAGCTGAGCCAAAGAAGTTCTCACTGAGTGAGACCTAGAAAAACACAGATAAGCAGTTTAGCCTCTCTACGGTAGTTAGTAGCACCCATTGGCACTTCATTACAAATGCATTACTGGCTGTAAAATGGTGAGAGGCCGAGACAAGCACACCAGTTTATTACCCTGGGCTGCATGACCTCCCCATCACCAGAAGCATTGGGGGGAATGGCAACGGGAGAGCCAAAGGCTGCTGAGGACAAGACAGGATGGAGAGAACTCCTACAACAACAGTGCTGTCCCTCATTCCTTCTCGGACCCCTCTTCCTCTCCCAGTTAGATCAGGGGTGCTCTACGGTGATGGGACACAAAGAGGAGCTCCAGGACGTGCACTGTTTCACCCAGTGGCTTTGTCTCCTTTATGCAATCCCCAACAAGCGCTTGACCTCAGAGCCATTGCCATGGGGCTCAAGCTGCACACCCCTCAGAGTAAGGGCTTTTCCTGATACCTTTGTAAAGAGCCATGTGTGGCCACAGTACAGTACTAGTGTAAGGGTGGCACTGATACTGGACAACTGAGGAAAGACCAAAAGCATCTGAATACTTTAACCTGACTCCCGTTTGTCATGGTGCTTTCTCTCTGATGCTGTTCCACTACCTGCAAATCCCAGTACTGCTGAGCTCTCTGCTGGAATGGGACTACTCCACAAAACTTGTCTTTTAGAGCCTTTTGAGAGACAGCAGTGGATGTAGGAAAAGGGCATTATTTTCTAGAGGAAATGTTAACCCTCATCTGCCTATAAATGTAGTGAAGGAATTGAAATACAGGATGCTGACTACAGTCATCTGAAACATTCAGACCGGGTTAATGAGAGGACAAACACCATCCATGCATATAAGGAATGAAATCTGTCATGCAACTGAACAGTTTCACAGATTGAATCCCTTTTTAAGAAAATAAGTTTATTGTTCCCCTTTTCTGCAATGGGAAACAATAATCTTTGGGGGTTTTTCTCTTCCTTTCATCTTCTCTTTTTCTCCCAACCAGTGGCTATTTTGTGCTTGTGTCGACCACATTCCCACCTCGTGTAAAATCCTCTGACTGTAAAACAGAAGGCTGCAGCAAAAATACAACTGGCACTGAGTGTCAATTCCCTCATTTCCTCCTCTGTTTCTTTCTCTCCATGAGTCAAGCTCTTGCTCCCTGCTTCCACACACGCACACAGCACGACACAGCATGCTTTTACAAAACCGCAACATTTTGTTAAAGCAGCCCAAATTCTAAGTGAATTCCTACTGCAGCTTTTACCCTAACACTACTCTCTTGTCCTAAAAGATGTAGGTTTCATGTAGCTTTTCTCTAGGTAGTTCCAAAATAACAACATTTCCTAACTGTACCATATGGCTGACAAGGGACAGCCAGCCATAGGTCACACTCTGACAAATTCCAGCAAAGGCTTAGGCTGTGCAAAGAAACATCTGAGAACCTTTTATTAACACTGCTGTTTGCATTAAGCTAGGGGGTCACAACCTCAAATAACAGGAAACATTTGCCAAGGTGGCAAAAGACAAAACCGGCAGCCTAGCCAAGGTCTAAATCCTCACTGTTTTACTCTGGATTAGGATTTCAAAGCCTTCATGCCCCTTCTTTAAACTAACTAGGTTTTTTACACCTACTAGTTCTACTACTAAGATTAATTTCCTTTCTTTAATTCCAACCAGCCGGCTCAGTATTCCTGAATGCACTTACATAGGAAGAGGTGAATCTGCAATGACAAATCTGTCCTTTTGTTGTTCATGTCGTTTCATCTTTCACAGACGCCAGTCCTCAATATCATATGGAAGATAAATCATCATCTCCCTGGAGTCCATAAGAACAGAGCCAAGAAGCTTATTCACTTGAGACCTTGTTTATCTCCAGTTCTGATGATTAAAATGGTGAGCAATGCATAGCAAGGAGGGACTGATGCAATCTGGGATAAAACCAATATTCATTAGGTGACAGTAATGACCCCCACTCCTTCAACAGAAGCATACAGGTGCTGTGGGTCAGAGTGTTGCTTTACTTGTGTCTTGTACTTCAAATGAGATAATGCTGGTGGAAAGCATTATGCTGACAGTCTTGGAGGTAGAAGTTCACCATCGGCATATCACAGGTAATACAGGAAAGCAACAGTGGTGATCAAACGTCTGGAAAACATGACCCAGGGGGTCAGAGCTTGAAGGGAATTCGGGGTGTTTAGTCTCCAGGAAGCTGAAAGGGGATTATAGCAGTCTTCAGACATGTGAAAAGTGGCTGCAGAAAGGCAGGCAATAGGACTTCTTCATAAGGAACAAGACACAAAATAAGTTTTAATTTATTGTGGTGAGCAAGGTGTGGGTTAGACCTTAGGGACTGTCTCCAGCTGGGACTCACCATGGAAACAGACCATCTAGGCTGACTGCAGGGCTTCCAGGGCAGAGCAAATCATGCAAACACCTGGCAAAATGGATGTGAGTGTGGCTAGTCCTGCCTCGTGCAGAGTGATGGCCTGCCTGGCCAGGAGCGATCAGATCCAGGCCTTTTTCCTGTGACTCTCAGATGCCATCATTATAACCTTTGCCTTGCCAGTGTGCTCGTACCCTCAACCGGCGATGCCAACACCAAAGTTTATGGGCTATCTTGCTGTCTATACCATTCAGTCTGTGGCCACACTGCTCAAAGTGCCGGCAGAAACGCTAGCCAGTGCAATTTGCACTTTAGTGTTGTCTATTTGCAAAAGAACTCAGATTAACTAATGCACAATATGGCAAGTGATCGTTACAAAAAGCCTGAAACAAACCAGAAAGGCAAGGAAAGGTTCATGATGCAACCAGGGAATGTTAAAGGACACCTGGACTCCAGGGGCATTCAATCCACAGTTTGGCCCAACAAAATTGCTGTGCACAGCTGAGAGAGAGACTTGCCAAGAACTTCTCAGAATGTATCTAGAGCTTTATGATAATCACAGCATCTCCTGATAGCTCTGCATTGCGCTTTCACCTTCCCTTTTGGTTGGGTCCCTTGTGCATAAAATCTGAGGTGCAAGTACCTACACGCCAGCAACTCCACTTTATCCCAGTTCCTTGGCTACAAAGACTTCCTGGCCCCTTTCCTGGTTGACAGTGGAAATACTGGGTACACCCACCCCTGCCTTGTGGAGTATGCAATGGAAAAACACCTGATGAGAACACATAAAGAGCAATTTGTTAGAGCTCCCATTTGACTCTAGAAATGTTACCATCAGCCTCAACAAAGTAAAAAATGCCTTTATTTGTACCAGTGCCACCATCATCCCTGCTGTGATTGCCACTGGGACTCAGTGCTCTTGTGAGCAGAGTAGTAGGAATAGTCTCAATGATCTCTGGTCCAAATTTCTCTGGCTCCCAGACACCATGTTCTGCCTTCTGACCACAATGTGTCGGGAGAAGTAGGAGGAAAACAGAAAGATGTTGGTGTCAGTGACAATGGTCTCTTTGTTGAGAATGATGAAAACTAAAGAAGATGGCATTGACACATCATGACTACAGTGATGATTATTTTGCCTGGAGTTAAACAGAGGAGGGAATAAATCAGTCCTGTCACTGACAGGCATGACAAGAGGAGTCTGTAAAGCACATGCAAGTAGTACTCAATTTTCCATTTTGACTATTTCTCATCTTCCAAGTTCCTCCACCTCTGAAGCTGTCCGCGAATGCAAAGACAAGTGGCACTCTCCACTCAAGGATAAGCTGACAAAGTTAATTTGCTTTACTTGCTCCCAAATCCACTGCATCTTAAAAGGCAGTTACTGAGCCACTGGTCTAACTAAGACATTATTGTTTTTAAAGCAGAGTCTTTGGCATTGTGGTGCAAATTAGCATAACGGCATCACACCCTGTGGGGGCATTAAAACAGCAGCTTTTATCGTTCCAGTTTAGGTCTTCAGACATGGAAGCCTCTGATTGTGAAACTGCTCTCAAAAGTCTCATTGAAGTTACCCTGCTGTGTCCTATTAGGATGAACCAAACTCCAAAGACCAAATCTGTGATTTTCTTTAGATAATACTGAAAAGATCCAGAACGTCCTATTTCTCTTAAAACGTTAACTTATTTACAACTACCTTGGTTTTCCAGTTCTGTAAATACATTCTATCACAAAATGATAATCTGGTTAGTTATGGTGACTTGCAGCTGGCAAAATGCCAGCACGTAAGTGGTTGGTCCTTCACAACTGTCTAAAACACAAACTGAAATTATTCTTACACACAACTGCAAAAGACTAAGCTCCAAATCAGCAATTTTTCAGTTCCTAAATAGCTACGTATTATGCACACGCATGCCATCGTTTCTGGCAGTTTTTTGCAAAGAATAGGAATTCTCTCCTCTTCCATGATTCTGCATGAGTGCACGAATGTGAGGATCCCTGTTACACAGTGAGATGGAGAGCTTCCTGCTTAGAGGAGGATCCAATCCTACGGAAATGCCCTAACTACGTCACACAACTGGGGAAGCTGTTCCAGCTCCAGTTCTTGCTAATGATAAGGTACTGGATAACATGGTCCACCTTATTACCTGTAAGTAGACTAACTGGTTTGCAAACATACTGGACAACAGCACAGACACGAGTTGGCTCTGTCTGGATCTACACAGATCCAATCGGCTTACTAGCAGGTGTAACCATCATGCAAATACTGTGTTCTTCTTCCAGAGCAAAGGTGAATCTGTGTGCATGCTCAGCACTCGTTTCTTACATACACAACTCAAAACAAGGTTTTCTCTGTCCTGTCAGTTATATAGAGGACCCTTCCTTATTTGCAGAACATGTTTCTACCGGTGGAGCAGCCAAGAAACCTTAAGGTTTCACACAGAAGTTCACTCTGCAGGACAAGGCCAGTCATAACCGCCTTCCCATGACTCACTCACTATGCTCTTTCTAGGCAGCTCTTCCAGTCCAGCTGCCCAGAGGTGGGATACCCACCAACAAGCTTCTTGTTTCACTGGGTCTGTGCATCTCTAAGCACTGTCCCATCCCCGGGTAGCAGGTACGGAGCAGGGCAGACCAACAAGCTTGGTCAAAGACACTCAGGTCTGGATCTGGAGCTGGTTCGCATTTGAGAGTGAAAACTGTAATACGGCCTGTGGCTTTCTATATCTGGAATTCATGTTAGACAAGATACCGGGGACTTTGCAAGTATGCAATTAGTCTTGATACACTGGCACGATTAGTAGACTAAGCTTTCAGTACTGTTCTCCTGACTATTTTAGCTGTATCCACTTCAAAACAGTTAGTTCTTTTTCAGGCCAGACTAATTCAAAAGAGGAGCAGGCCTTTCAGTGCAGGGATTTCTCTTGAAGCCTAGCCCTTGGATCTTGCTGAGTTTAAGTGGTTAAGAATAGCAGCCACAGCATTTCTAACTCTGGCCTGGGGACTCCCTTTCCACTGCAGTGCTCCACTTCTCAGTGCTAGAGTGAATACCACTTCTATTCCTGGCTTTTGAGTGAGTCTCCCAAAACCACTAAATTCCAGCTGTGACACTGTTGTACTGGGTGGCAAACTCCAGCACACAGATTCCCCAGAGATGTGCTACAAACCATGCATGTCTTGCTGAGCATCAGCTCTTTGTCTGCAAAGAGCTGCCTGTTCAAAGTGTACATACCCCCCACCTAAAAATACATTGCATGCCCTCTTAAAATTACCTTTTTCCTTGGCAGGCAGTTGCTGCTGCTGCTATCACAAGGAAATAATGCACTCTTCAGCAACTGGGGGAGCCTGTGCAGGGTGGCAAATTGGAAAGAGGAGTCCACAAGCCTCTTTATATTAAAATATGGTTTACAGATATGAAGGAGACTGAGAAGACCTGTACTGCAGGAGCTAAGAAGTGGTCAATGTTACGAATTACACATAGTTCAAGATTAATAAAAAGTACTGCTGTAGTCCAGCTCAAGAAGAGAATAACAGAACATATATCACACAGGGCTAAATACCATTTCCACTGTAATTTGAGTGTTTGGATGAGAACATCATATCATGTGCTTTCCAAGATGGTAGATAAGTGATACAAAGTCATTTTTATGCTGCTTGTCCTTGCTGTCCTCCCGCCTGGCATTTATGTAGCTGAAATACACTGTTTTCCTGTTCTGACTTGGCCAAAACAACCATGAGCAGCTACAGATTGCACTTGCATCTTGCAGCCCCCAAAAGAGCCAAGGAGATAAAGAGGCAATATGTCTTGATCCTTTCTTCAACTGTCCTGAAGACATCCTGAGCACACCTGAGAAGCTTCCTTAAAAAATACATCTAACAGACTAGCAGCAGACCTACCACCAAATACTGCTAAAGTACCTCCGTAGCCTAAAATCCATGATCAAAACAACAAACACTGGCCTGTGGTGTCAGCTCTCCAGCTACTGTAATGACAGCTCAGAATGAGCTGGCACCACATACAGCCTTGATGTGAAGGTAGAATAAAATATGAGGCGGGAAGTGAGAATATCAAAAGGAAACATGAGAGTATGCTATGCATGGCAAGGCTCTTTGAAAAGATGCCGAAGGACTGCGTGTGAAATAAGAAAGGTTTTTCAGCTTCCCACTGTGAAACTTCTCTCTCCTGCCCTGCAACAGAGGCTCAGTAGGGACTGACCCAAGCTGGGTAATTTCCACCCTATTGCCTGCACAGCTCACTTCAAGAGTCTGACAAACGATCTCTACCATAGCCTTGCAAAAATAATGCCAAATGAAAAACGACAGCAACCCAGTCGAAGCAGGGAAATGCTAAATTCCTGCAAAGTGTGGTAGGCAGCACTAGCAGAGAAAAGGCCTTCACAAAAGGCAGCCAAACAGGGAAGACCATCGGCAGAAAGCCGAATGGGGCAGGTGAGCTGTATCTGTAGTCTGAAAAGGAAGAAAAAAGAGCTGGGTAGCAAGGAGGAGAACAAGGGCAGGGCTAATGCAGCCACGCAGCCTGATTCATTTAAATGGTAGCTACAGTGACATAAACCTGAGAAGTAATGGAGTGGTGAGTCAGTCCCTTGTAATTAGCCCTAATCAGCAACATAGCTAAAGACAGAAGGGGGTAGAAATAGCAGAGCAAATTCTGTCCTGTTGACACTGATGCAAATCTATAATGCTTAGTTTTAAAGAAATTCATCTTATCAGTGTTTTGTTCAGAAAGACTAAATAAACCCCACACTGTACAGGCAAAAGGGTTTGCAAACCACATGGAGAATCCTACAAGCTTGCTATTATCCTCCTGCAGTGCAGCCACTTTCAGATCTTCAGGATTAATATCATGGGGGTTTTCATCTTTTTAGTAGTATTGCAAGAAACACCATAACTAGAAAGGAAGTTATTTCTCATGGCACAACAAAACCACTGAAAAACAGCATCAAACTATTTTCCATTCAATACAGCCTATTTACTTGACAAGTTAAATGTTTCAGTACAAGTTGAGAACTATATTTCTTTGAAGACAGATAGATTTTAGTGTGAAATTTTTGTCAACAGCCATTTTACAGAAAAGAGATGGCCCTGTGAGTCAGGACACTGTCCTCTGGGAACCTGAATTCACACTTTAACTGAGCACAATGAGTTTGATAATTTCATTCTCAGCCCAAAAGAACATCAATACATCTTACAAACACACATTCTTACCCAACATGAATGGCAACTTCTCTTCATGACCTAGGAGTGGAGCACAGAAGCAGTTACAGCAAGTGAAATTGCCTGGCAGATTTATTATATTTGCAACGGGGTCTTTCATCTGTTTAGCACACGGTAGCATATTAGTGATATCACCTCTGTCCTCTAGCTAATTGAATGAGAACCAAACACAGTCATGATGTACTTGCCAAAGAAGAGACACCTTTCATCCCTAATTGGTGACAAGGCCATTCCACCGCTATGATCCCTTATGGAAGCTGAACTACAGTCGATGTTCTGCTATCAGGAGTAAAGAGGGGGAGAGGTTGGGTTATCACAGATAATGTGATATTAGACTTGCTAAATCAGTGAGGAATGTAATACAGAAACATTCTGGGTTCTCTGTATGGAGCCAGCTTAAGTCCAAATAGGTTTATTAGCTCCAAATGAACGTTAACCCCCCCGGACTAGATTATTTGCCACAGGGTCTCTGGGGTGAGGTGTATGTTCATTGTGGTTCAGAGCACTCCTGATGCCCAGAATCTTTGTACCAGGCAGAGGATTGAACCTCTCCATGCCTCCAGCATCAGCTGAGTGTGCAGCCCAGCTGGGGCTGGAGTAGCTGGAGCTTCTAAAATCAGCTGGATCCACGACAGCTCCATGCAGAACTGCTCTCCTGTCACCACTCCTTTCCCCATTTCCCCCAAGTCCAAAAGCAACCCAGAGGTACCCAAGTGATCACACTCTTAGCAGAGGTGACATGGCCCTTGATGCAATGCAGCTTCATGCACAGAGCACTGTGCCTCATGTAATAACCTTTCTGAGTTCAGGTTGCCTCTACATCCAAATCATGGAGAACCAACAAGCCAGGAAACTCCTCTCTACATGTTCACCTTACATCTTGTGTCAACAGAGGCAAGGCTGGGTTCTCCCAGTCTGTGAACTCGCAAGGGGAAACAGGAGTTCTCCCAGACTACTCCATCTATGCTGACAGACCCCAAACAACACCCTCCAATATGCGAAGCAGAACCCAAACTTCTCTCAAAAGTGGAAGAGAAAAGCAGAAACCACGCTGAGGTAAAGGTGGAATTTATCTCTTGGGAAGTGGAAAAATCAGCACAGTGCGTTCCTTGCTGTCAAGCTCATCAGCACTGGGAAGGTATCTGTTCCAGAAATGCTACCCAAAGGCATTTATCTCACAGTTATGAGTACAAGCTAGTAGCCTATCTTTGGATGACAGTTTTTTACAAAAAACACACCCCGTCCTAGCAGAAGGTCAGAGCAAAGATGTGAGGGGAAAGAAAGGAATGGGAGCAACAGAGCAAGGGAGGCAAATGAAGGGGCAACTTTTTTCTTTTTCTTTTTTTNAATTATTCTTCCTGACTTAAAACCTTCAAAAATCAAATGGGTTCAATGGTGCAGGCCACCTGCTGAGCTAGAGAACGTCACGCCAAACTGACCTCCAAATGTGCAGGTTATTTACAAACTAATGGAGGCAGCAAGCAATTCCACTGCTGCAAGGGCTCCTTCCAGCAAAAGGTAGATCAGGAGACATCACAGGCTGATTTAATAGATCATCAAAGGCCAGTGATTGAATTATTGCATCAGACATCAATCTCATTCCTTGGTCAGTCTTTATTACAGAGAAACAGTTATTGAAGGACCTTTGCGAAGAAGCCGGAGAAAGACCTGCAGTTCAAAGCAGTGGGTAAGTCAAAGTGGTGAAATTATAGCTATGATTCATCGGAAAACTGTTCGTTTCACTTGGGAGGAATTACTGACCAACCTGGGCAGAAGGGGAGGCAGGAGAGTGGGGTGGCAAGGGGAGCAGGGCTTAACTGTTCTTTGGGGTTTTATCAGTGTGTAAATTTCCTTCCCCTTTGCTAAAGGCTCAGCAGCACCTTTGGAAGGACTTGTAATGGAGCCTCCTGCTGGAAACTTAATTCCATTTGAAACCCATCCTATTTCTTTCTAATTCCCCTCATTAAAACAAGAACAGATGTCAATAACAAATGCATCCCTGTCTCTCAAAAATACTGATTTCCTGCTTGGGCCTCAAGCCTGGGAGATAACAAATGTTCTCAACCAGTACCGGACAGTAAAGCTCAGAGGAAGGCCTTGGGGAGGATTAGACACCAAATGTCACCAGTCCTGATTATCTCCCCACCGCTGACTCCCACAGAGAGCTTGCAGAGAGACGGTTGTGATTGGGATTCATAGGGTTGGGTAGGAAAAGGCAGGCTAGGGAAAGCAAAAACAAAGATCTCAAACAGATTAAGGCAATTTTGTGTTGTGTTTTCCACAACAAAAGTGGTATTTTTATAGCACTGAAGCTCAACCCATCAGAAGTGGTCAAAGCAGAAAATCAGAGCCATTTGAGGACCTGGGAAAACAGGGCAAAACTTTGAAGATTTCTATTTTTCACCTTCTATATTTCACCTCCTTGTACAAACAATTTTCCTGTCTCCTCGGTCTTTTAGAGCCAGGGCCTACAGGGTGATTAAAATGACGTGTATTAGTGCAACTTTTACTCCGTAAACTACCTGAAATACCCACTCAGAGATGTGTAGGTGTGGGGATCGAAACAAGAGAAGCAGGTTTTGAAGGACTGCATTTGGCTGAAGTTTTGGGTGGGAAGTCTCAGCCTGGTTCTTGGCAGAACGTAGCTTCAGGAAGGCTGAAGGTTGAGACTAAAAAGTCTTTCCTACAGGATACTGCATGCTGATGAAATGATGGCAAAGTGTGATGTTTGGGGGGGAGTCTGGTCACAAGTCAGTAACTGAGCCTCACTCCCCAGCCCTGGCATTCAGGCACTGAAGACCAAACTAGGATATTCTGTGGCAAAAGAGTAAATATTAAAAAGTCTACCAGTATAGAAGCCTAAACAGAAAAGAAAGCATAATTTTTACAGGACACCAAAAGGTTACTTTGTCCTTTTTCCTGTTGTTTTTGCAGCTTCTAGTTCCTCCTAACCCTGGCAGCACGAGACAGAAGAATCACACATATGAAATACATATGGTTTTAAAAAGAACAAAATATTGAGAACTTCTCTAGAATAATTGGAAATCTAGAATAAAGCTGAAGAAGAGATAAAGGATAAACACACCATGTTCTGCCTCCCTCTCTCCTCTTCCTCCAAGCACACCCGACAGGAAGAGGCAGGTAACAGACTTTGTCAGCTCTTGATCCACATGCTCATTTTTGATGGCAGAGAGAGAAATTAGAAATTCAGCTTTCACCCACCTCCACCCACCCACTGGAGCTGAAAGCGATAGTTCAAATTAAAACGATGATACTTCCTTTTAGTCTCCAGGGGGGTGGAGAGTTTTGGGAGTGGGAAGAGCAATTTCACACTGTCTTTTTTCCTTTTTGTTTTTCTTGGACCAAGTGTGAGACAAAAAAAAGCTTTATTTGTTTTGTATTTGGGTTGTGAAAGGTGCGGAAATAATCATTCCATGGGATAAGTAAAGAGCTGCCTCCCCCTTTCTATCAAAGCTACTACACCTACAGCCTGTGAAGAGCAGAAACCAGCAAGAACTGGGTTATGGGAGTGTGAAGGGCAGGAATACCCTGTTTTTAATTCAGAAGTCGTCGGCTCTGGCAGTCTTTTGCCTCTCTTGTCTCTGCTGGTCTCCATGGCAACAGCAGCCCAGCAAAAGCATCCTTCTCTTGCGGGCTCCAGCACAGACGAATTCGAGCAGGGGTCAAAATCAGCCCTTGCTTTCAGGAAAGCAAGAAAACGTGCCGTCTTCCTTCCTCTTCCTTTCCGCTGCCATCCTCTTTTCCGATTTATTTTTTTCCCTTTTTGGTGCATTTGGGCGGAGGCTAACCTATCACACTTGTTTTCCCTCAGAAAACAGCAGAGAGAAAGCTGTTTTCACTTCAGGCATCTCTCCAGACAGCCCGATCGGCCATATTGCCTGTAAGCCGGGATGTTTGCAAGAGAGGAACACCAAGAGAAACCCAGGCTGGGACATCAGGCTCCAGCCTGGCTGCCAGGGCACGTGTGCCTTGCCATATTCCGTGGAAGGGCTGCCTAAGCAGCACCCTCGCCGGATTTACAAATAAAAGCAGGGGTGCACTGCTGAGCTGTTAACAAGTGGTGCATTTTTCTTTGTTCTCTTGTTATTTAAATATCTCATTTGAAAATCCAGGAAGCTCACTTGGCATTGTCCAAACTAACAACAGAAATTTGTTATTCTCTACTCTCCCCTTTGCATTTCTTCTGCCGAAAATGTTTCAGACATCTGGTCAAAGAGCAAAAGCGCTACTGGAAAACCTATTCCAGGGACGAGTCAGTCATTCAGCAGATAGCCACAACCTTCACTGAGCGAAAAGTCACACTCTGCTTGGACAATACTCAGAAAGAATGCATTAGCCATAATCAGAATCAGTTTGCAAACAGAAATGAACCATATTCACTGAGTATTTTATCTGGAGCTAAAAGTTCTCCCAGTTCTTTTTCTGATTTCTTTGGGTTTGATAACAAGCTTTGCTTGCAGAGACATAAAGATATATGGCTAAACAGCTCAGTGTTTTCTGAAGACCTGTGTCACCACAGGGCATCCATGAATATAAATATAAGGGAACATCAGTTCTGCATCCAAAACACACCACCCTCTGCTGTTCAACCTCTTGCTTTACCTAAAAAAGTCATGGGAGAGAAGAGGGTGGCTAAACTGCACCCTTGCTCTTCCACCTCTTCCCTCATTTTTCCACTTCGCCTTTTATAAACTCACCAGCCCTCTCAGTCCCTACCAAAGCCTCTTGCCAATTTTCATTTGGTGCCATGGAGAAGGCTGAAGTCAGAAGAAATATCTAGCTCTGCTCTGTTCCAAGGATGAGCCGTTTTCTTATCCCATCCTTCACCCTTGCTTCCCTTGCTGGGATAGGCAGAAGTCAAAGACTCCTGCTTGGAGCCGGGAGAGCCTCAGGCCCACTCAGAGTCATGTGTCCACATGACAGGGAACCACCTCCAGGCAGCAGGAGACTAAAAACTGTGAAACAAACATTTTTAATGCTGTCACCACACATGATGCTGTGGGGCCCTGTTGCCAAGAAGCGTGGTACCTGACAGCATCCCAGTGTCTGGTTCCCTGCTGGAGAGCAAAGTATTTAAATGTTTCTGAAATGCCTCCTGCTCTCTCCCCTTTCCAGGCTGGGAGATGCTGCCAGCTGCTTCTCCCCATCCTTTCATCAGCTCCAGGTGTGCTCCAGAGAGGATGCTCTTTTCCCACACTGAAAAGAGAGGAAAGCTGTCAGAAATACAAATGTGGTCTTTTAAGTGGCTGTGGGCCCTACCCACTCTTGCTCTGTTCCCACTCATTCCACCCGCTCCAAAACTTGTTTTCACATGTCAAAACCACTCCAACTGCACTTCCACAGGTCCCACGTAGTCTTTCTTAGCTTCCACCTGCCTCTCCCTTGCTTCCTCTCTGTCTCCACTCACCCGACCCACTCCTGTTCCACTTCTGTGCGTCATCTCACTTCTGGCACAGGGAGAAGTTGACAACCTTCATGCTGAGCTATTGCAGACTCTCCCCACTCCCCTCCCTTTTCCCTTTCCAACCTTGCACATATCTATTTATATTGATGATATACTTTAATCTCCCCTTAAGTACTGTCTTGATGGCCTGTTTCTCTAACAAGCATGCATAACTACTGATTTTGATTACCTGTCTGGTCTCTGCTTCGCAAGCAACCATCACAGCAGAGACTGCGAGAACATTTTGGAAAAGCTTTACAAAAAGCCCAGAGGTCACTCCATGAAGCCCCAGGGGCACCTTTGCAGCATTAAACACAAGACGGCCCCAGAGATTGCATGAATTTCAGGTTTTGGGCAAGGACAGTGATGCTCCCCCTCTACTCTGTGCTCATGAGACCCCACCTGCAGTACTGTGTCCAGCACTGGAGTTCTCAACATAGAAAGGACATGGACCTGTTGGAATGGGTCCAGCAGAGGGCCACCAAGATGATTAGAGGGATGGAGCACCTCTCCATTGAGGACAGGCTGAGGGGACTGGAGCTGTTCAGCCTGGAGAAGAGAAGACTCCAAGGAGACTGTATTGCAGCCTTCTAGTATCTGAAGGGAGCTACAGGAGAGCTGGGGAGGGACTCTTTGTCAGGAAGTGTAGTGATAGATCAAGGGGTAACAGCTTTAAATTGAAAGAGGGGAGATTTAGATTGGATATCAGAAAGAAATTCTTTACTGTGAGGGTGGTGAGGCACTGGAACAGGTTGCCCAGAGAAGTTGTGGATGCCCCATCCCTGGGAGTGTTCAAGGCCAGGCTGGATGGGGCTTTGAGCAACCTGCTCTGGTGGGAGGTGTCCCTGCCCATGGCAGGGGGGTTGGAACTCAATGATCTTTAAGGTCCCTTCCAACTCTAACCATTCTATGATTTTATGCTGCTAGAGAAAGTAAAACAGCTTTGTTTCCCTGAGACAATCGGTATCCAACAAAACCAAAGTCGGATGAAAGGGGACATGAAGGATAAGGATTGTGACAAGCCGACAGGATCTTCCTCCCTCACTCTACAGCTACATGTGTGCATGTTACATTGAGGTACACCTTTTCGTGCGTGTGGATCTGAACTGATATCTCGCATGCCAGTTAATAACCTCAAGAATAAGAAAGCCCTGGATGTTTGGTCAGTAAAGCCTCCACTCATTGCAGCCTCAAGTTGCAATGGAAATGGGTGTCAATTTATCTCCGCAGTTTTATTGTAAGAGACACTTGAGATGTCCTAAGACGGTGTACTGAAAGACAGGAACACACACAAACACACACACAGTGTCACCTTTCACTTTTAAATAATCACAATGGTATGGTGGAGGTTTTAAATCGTCCTGCTGTTGAAGGGAGAGGTGAGCTGACTGGAATGAGGTTGACCCAGGAGATGAATTTAGAATTAGAAGCCAAGATTAATATGTCTGTTACCCTGATTTCCAAAGTAGAAAACAAGGTGGAGAATGAAGAAAGAGGGAGGCTGGAAGAGAAGTGGAGTATATAATTGCCTAATTAACAGGATTTTCTCCACTGATTATAATCACTTTCAAATTAAAGAGAGTTTAACTGCATCATAACCGAAATTTTTCTTATGCTTTTTTGCATTAAAGAAGTGCCAGCCGTGTCAATAAGACCACTGCAAGGTTGGAGCTCCAGTGACAGAGCTCTCATTAGGGACCTGGGGCCAAATTTTCACAGCTGGCCGAACCTGGCACAACTCCAGCGAAGTCAGCAGATTAAATATGACCCCGAGACTCACTCGCCTACTGTGCTGTGAAAGAGGGAGAGTAGAAATGCAAGTCTTATCTGGGTTGTTTGGCAGTGTCCAAGAATGTTCAATCAAACTGCAGAAAGTATTTCAGTGGTTATTCAGGAAAAAGATACTCGCTAAACCCTATATTATTATGCACTGAGATGAGAGAAAGGGACATGCTTTTCAAGGCAACAGCTCAAACTTCGTGAGATGAAAATTTCATGTTATGCTCCAAACTGCAGCATTTTCATTCATGTTCCTTTGCTGCTGCAAACTGGTATTTGGGCATCCAATTTTGGATTAATTGCATATTAAGCCACCATTTATTTATGTAAGTGAAAACATACTGCAAATTTGCATGCATTACCTTTCGAGCCTAGTCTGATATTGCTTGTTTTTTCACAAATGCAAGCAGGTAATACTGACAAATCTCTTCAAAAGTGTCTCTGTGAAACTTCACCTTAGGTTTGGAAAAACTGAAATGTCCCCAAAACAGTTGGACATTTCTTTGCACCAAATCTCTGAACATTTCAAAGTGGAAAAGAGTCCTCTTGGACACACATGATATCCACAAAAAGGGCAGCATCGAAGGCTCTCTGCTTGCCCTGCTTCCTTTTTTTTTTTCCTTATGATAGCCACAAAAAGATCCAATGATAGCTCTTTTCCAGCTGAGGAGAAGCACTGGGCGCTTTAAATTAAAATCTTTATGGGTGAAACAGGATTTCATCATTTAGACATGAAATGGCCTTACGCTGCAAAATGAAGAGCCGTCTTTAAATAACAAACTGATGGCTCCCTGAGGAGAACATAATGCCACACACTGTACTACACGGGATTTTTATCTTCCTTTGAGAAACTGTCACAAACATTATGAACTTCCCAGCAGAAAAAAAAAAAAATATGAAAACAACCTTAGGAAAATATTCTCAAATGTCTCTATATTTTACAAAAAAAATGCACCTGTATGCCTAATAATATTGTTGTTGATGCCCCATCCCTGGAAGTGTTTAAGGCCAGGCTGGATGGGGCTTTGAGCAACCTGCTCTAGGGAGAGGTGTCCCTGCCCAGGGCAGGGGAGTTGGAACTTGATGATCTTTAAGGTCCCTTCCAACTCTGACCATTCCATGATTCTATGATTAATATTTTTTACAACTGCACAACATACGACAGGTTGCCCCACCTAAGAGCTTATCTTTGAAAAGTACAGGAACACAGGAAGACACACAAATATGCAGTGCACAGTGTACACATGTGTATCTTAGAAGCTAAATTCTTACCTAAATCTGAGGCACCTACAGGCGCAGGCTTGGACATATCTTCACATGCATGACGAACAATTGTATGTGTTACCTTAACAACCAGTAAAAATATGATGGTTCCATGTGTTTATACAGTAATAAATCTGCATTCTTGCCTGACCCCTGCCCCGCACATCTGTAACATACCCTGTGTTGCAATCACACAACTCTAAGGTGAGTAGCATGGTTATGCTGTGTGCACCACAGCCACATGCAGGCACACTTAGCATTTCTACAATGCCTTGCAAGGATTCTATGCCCTTTGCTAAAATGTGCACATGCAAACAACCCCCAGGGAGTAAAAGAAAGGTATTGCACATAAGAAATCTCTTCAGGTTACCTGACTCATTCTCAGCTGGTGTAGCATTACTTCTAGATTAATTCCTACTTATGTTGTAGGTGACCAACAGGCTCATCTGACCATACAAAGAGATGCAAAGCACCTCTGAGGAGCATCGGGAGCCCACAAACATCAAAAAGCCAAGTGCACCCCTCAGCCTTGATAGAAAGCAATATACAGAAGTACACCACCTGTGTCTTACATATAGCATTTCTCCCTGGAATGAAGAGATATTATGATCGTCTGACCCTGGTTTCCCTGGGGAGCTGAAATGACATCTCTACCTGCCCGTTTATCGCCTCCAGCCCTTGACAGCCTTGGCAAGGCCATCCATATTGCTGACATCCTTCTCCGCCCTCCCCTCACTGCCACCCTTGCTTGCTACGGCCGGGTACTCCCGCTAATGCTGCCATTTACAAGAACAGCTGAGACAGTAGCGCTGATCAAGCATTTCTGCAAGGCCATTATCGATTCAACAGGCGGACAAAAAGCCGAGGGGGGCTCACAGTTTTTTTTCTGTGTGCTTGCAAAAGAAGAGGGAGAGTGGCAGAGCACAAAAGAATCCTCCCCCTGCACCCCTACGCCCCCCCAGCCACGCACCATTCCAGGCTTGCCCTGGATGCTGAACACGTCTGCCAACCCCATCAGCAGCTTGGCCGTTTGCCATGAATCAATAAGTTCTCTCTAGAATTCCGCCTTCCAAAAATATTTACTGTACATAATTTAATATAATACTCTCCTGGATAAAGAGCTGACATGTTTAATTACCTGGCTCAAGTGCTTGCTTTTTACAGAATACTGTACGTCCCAGCCAGGAATGTGGACAAACACACAGCAGATTTTTAATCTGTTGGGACCTTGGGGTGGGAGACATTTCAGTTTAGAGATTCTCTTCTGACAATGTCCTCCTGCTCCTAGAGTGAGCTTGGATTTGACCCTAGGAGGGAGCAGCCTCTTGCCGCCCTGTCTTTGCCTTACCAACACCTGAAGGGTTTTTGGGAAAGGAAGGGTGCTGAAAAGAAAGCCCGTATCTTAATCAGCTCAGCAGATCCCTGTTGCCATTGAATTGACAGTAGGACTACTTATCCCAGCAGGACTTCTTGACCAAACAGCACTGGCAGAGCTCTACCACCCACTACTGATTTGTAGATATAAGTGTCCAGGACCTCTGATCATTAGGGCAGCCTAATTACACGGAAGCAATCCACCCTTTTTCCTTACAACTTTTAGACTGTAGTTATGCTGGAAAAATTTTGCTATCTAAACCCTCATTTACCTTTTATTTCTATCTTCCATCTTGGCATGTCTGTGCTGCCATTTGTCTAACGTGGCATCCTTGCCAAATGCAATGCACCCTCCTGTGCTTAGGATGCCATCCTGGAGACCATCACTGCTAACTGGGGCTTTGGTTTAGCCTTTCTGCGCTCTCCTTATGAATACACAGCCCAGCTGGGGAGTTTTCATTTCAAGGTCAAGTTTTTTGACCACTTATTCAACACTGTCTGCTCCAAGTTGTATAATCTCAGTGAAAGGTATGCTAGGAACCACTGAACACAAGTGTTTGCAGTGAAGGTGGCATGTGGATGTGAGGACACTCCCAGGAGTCTCGGCAAGTTCAGTTCACACAGGTTTTTGCAGACTTTGACTTTTGAATATCCCAAAGCTGCAAAATTTAGCAAAACTCACCACTGCACACAGATGTAAATTAACTCACATTCAGGTTTTCTGGGAATGAAAATATCCTATTTTGCATACACTGCTGGGAAGCTCCAAGCAAATTTTGCCAACTGTTTCCCTTTGATGACCGGAGAAAATGGCAGCTCTGCACCAAAAGCCAGAACCAAACTCAACTGCAGCTTAGTCTGGGTATGCTGAAAGAAGTTGTCCTTTCTTCCCTGAACAATACATGTCAGCAAATATGTATATCCCAATTCTACTTTTGTCTCATTTTTACAAGGAGATCCCAGTGATCAAGGAGCATCACTGACCTAGATTTTGCTTACATCAGCTAAAATATTTGTGGCTTTCTTAATGACAAAATCTTTCTCTAAGTCTCATTGCTATATTGAGTAAAATTTTCTCTACAGATGCTAGGGACAAGCAATCTAGGGGCACAAGTGTTTGAAGTAAAAAGTTGAGCGTAGATGTTATCAAAGCTGTTCCTCTGTATGTTAATGATGCTCGTTCAGCAATTCAGACTGGCAAAATATCCTGGATTGTTTCAATTTTTTTTGAAAATACAGTCAATTTATTCCTTCAGCTAACCTAATATACATCCCCTGTTTGAAACAGAATCTAAATTTCATCTAGTTCTCATAAGAACCCTTTTACCTAACCCTCAGTTACTTCTGATCTCACTCAGTCAAAGCTTGATGATCACTTCCAAATGCAAATCAAAACCTACTTCTAAAGAGGCGGATGTGTACTCTGAGCAGAAGAGTATAAATTTAGACCCCAAATGTTTTCACAGTAGGGGTTTTGTCAGGTTTTCAGACCTGACAAATTTACTTCCTCTCTCAGCAATTCAGGTAGGTTCTCAGCACCATTTGATTTTTTTTTTTTTTTTGGTTTGGGTGCAGAAATCCCTAAAGCAGCAAGGCAGGACTTGGTTGATCAGATTGGTTCCTAGCTTGAACACAGTCTAAATCAAAATGTTAGTAAAAGTCTCCCTCCCTCCCTCCCTCCCTCGTCTCTGAGGAAAGCAGTGTCTCACACAGTACCGTGGTGGATCTGACACCTCGGGTGCAGCGCTGCTGTGATGCTGCGCTGGGTGCAACGTTGTCACGCGTGACATCCCACAGTGACGGCAACATGCATGCCTACAGCTCACAGAGCTGTGAGCAGGAGCCGCTAAGTAGCTCTTGAAATGCAAGGAATGTGGAAGAATTTGGATCCCCTTCTGCTGAAAGCAGAAGTCTGAAACCTTCAGAATGGCATCTCTCTGAAATGGATACAGAAGCTTACGTTACATGCTCTACCCAGTCATGCTCCATGCAATTTTTCTACACGCAATAATAGATCACTGTCAATGTACCTCAGTCTTCATCTGCAGCATTTTCTGCTATTCTTGTCCCCAGACTGCCTTACGCAGAGGCTGCCTATCATGCCAAATTTTCTGCTAGTGACAAACATCTTGCATGTAAAAATAGCCCTGAACCAAATATCCTTTTTCTGGCCAGTTCCACAGGGCTGACAGAATACAGATTGAGAAGAAACATTTGGATTTCACAGCTGAAGTTACAAAATTTTCCTAAGGACTAAAATCTAGTACTGTTGTAATCTAGATTCGAATCTGTTGTTTCCAGATATTCTCTGATGGCCAGGTCTACAGCGAAATCACAGATTGTTTTTCCCTGTGACCTAACAACACTGAAAGCAAAAGTGGTTTTCTGCTGTCTTGAGAGGTCTGAATGAGGAATTGCATTGGACTATAACACAGATCTAAGACGTAGCCAGTGCATTCACCACTCTGTATTCACGTATCCCTGTCTTTGGTCCTTCTCTAAGAGAAGAGAGCTCCGCTCCTCTGTGCCACACTGCGTACCAGATCCCTGCTTTTTGTACAGGCTAACTCCTACTCTCCCCGGGAATAACTTATCAGAGTCTCCAGCATTGTTTGGCTGGCTATAAACCAGCAAGCAACTTCTGTCTCCATGGTGAATGATTCTTTGTCATCTTTTCCTCAAAGCTTTCTAATTAGGCATCCTGCAATTTGCAGCTTTTCTGTAACGTATTTGCAGTGGGGTGTGTGTGTGCATGTATGTGTGCATGTGGAGAATAAAAATTAATATGTGGTAGTGAATCAGCAGTCTGTAAATAATTGCAATAAATAAACAAACAATTTCTTTTTCTTTTTTTTAATGAGACGTGGACTGGATCTTCCTTTTAGACAAGCAGCTGGTCATAGTATTGCTTCATCTTTAAATCCCCAAAGCCAATCTGCTGTAACAAAGAATGACATCAGTTTCCACCTATTGCCACCATTATGGGATACATTTTGGAGATCTGTCCCACAGTCTGTAAGTGAAGCAAAGAATGGATGCAGAGAAAGTAAGAGCACAATAACATAATGTGCCCTTCAAGAAAACATTCCCTTTCAGTTTAGTATTTTTTCTCTAGTCAAGAGCTGATCAAATCTGTTAGCATTTACTAGACATCTAGCATCCTTTGTGAAACGAGCTGCTGATTTCATCTAGTTCCTGCTGGACAGTTATTTACCTCACAAAAGCAACCTGTACAGCAGGTATTACTTATAAGGCCACGGAGACATGCCAAAAAAAAAAAAAAACCATACCAAAGAGGGGGTGAGGGGATAGTGGGACAAAGGAGAAAAGGGAAAAAGCAGAACTAAGGATTCAAATAGCTGCTTTTCCCACTGAAGATTCAAATAGCTAAACTGCTTATGGCTGTGTCCCTGTCCTCCTCGTGGCTGCTTGGCCACCCAAAACTTAGAGACCTGAACACCTGTAGTCTCCTCTGATAGAGCTCTTGGGCTGCACCAAGGGAGTGAAGAGCGCACTGCCTGGCATACCTCCCAGGGAGTCTCCAAGCATGAAGCTACTTCAAAATCTAGACCTTCCCCATGGCATACTCACTCCTCACAGAAGAATACTTTCTACTACTCAAATGAACGATTAAGGGGTATTCATCCCTTATTCAAAGCACTGAATAAGCTATTGCCTTCTGACCTCCTCAATAAAATATTCACATAAAAATAATGCTTTTTCATACATTACATAGGCTCATATATACTATCTCAAACTTACTTGACATTGCTAGAAATCCTTCAAAGAAAAACTGAAATTTCATCTGTCTCACTCATTCCCTGTCTGAAGTCGCAAACCCCTGCTTCTAGTCATGCAATCAACTCCACAGAAATATACTGCATTGTCACAAAGAGGGGCTTACAATTTCGATTTGGGAATAATTAGATAGAACAGATGTGAATGTCAAGAGTATCTGTGTCTGCAAATTCCTCCAATAATGCATCTGATGACCACAAAATGTTTCATGAGGTTCAAGCCTCATCCACAGCTAATGGCTCCTAGTTAATAGAACCAAAGGGCAAAAAAAAGGAGAGGGGGGTGTTCATGAATATTTATGAAGCAAAATAAGAAGCAGAGATATTCCCTTTTAACAGGCTTCACTACTTCTTCTTCCGCTTTCCTGATGAGGTAACTGCATTAAAATCCAGGCATCTGAATGTTTCTCAGCTGTCACTCACAATCAGAGTCACAAAAATCATTTGAACATATATATATCTACAAATGGAAACAGGAAGAATCAGACACACTGTATTCTTTTTAAGCAATTTTGTTGCTTGAGGACAGGACCAGATTGACAGACAGCCCTCTTCTGTGCCTAGTTCTGCAAGCTGCTGAGTGCCTCCTGAAAACACTCACCTCCTCAGAGCCATGAATGGAAGATGAGAGTGCTGAGCCTCACTGAAGAGATGTTCAGCAGTTTGCAAGATTACTCTCTTCATATTCAAACCAAAGGTTGTCTGGGAAGGCTTCACCAATAGTTTGTGTCCATGCCCTTGGTCAGTATGGCTAACTTCTAATAGAAGGGTAATTCCTCATCAGCCTTGGGTGCTCCTTAATGATTCTGGTGAGAGAACTGATGGGAATAGACCTAAATGTCTATAGACATGTAAAAACTTAGTGAGATCAAAGCCTATCAACCCTTATTACATTCACCCATCGGTAGCAATGACTTACTACTCTCAGCAGGCTGGAGTTGCCTGTAACCGTATCAACCTACTTGAACAAGTTGGCTCAAACCAGCAAGCAAGTCTATAGTTGGATTTTCTTAACTTGCTATGGTCCCTGAATGTCACAGGTTACGGAAGGACTCCTTCTACTCAGGTAGTGTGCCAATCAGTCATCAGCATGCTGGAAGGCAGAAAGTGATGGGTATAGGAATGGACAGGCCCAATGTGTGATGGGGTTTCTGCATAGCACTGTCATAGTTCACAACAGACTGCTGGCAGAAACTGGCAATGCACCAAATCAGGCATGAAGCTCTGAGTTCCTTCCCAGGTCTGCAAGACTCATGCTGCGTATCTTGCAGGCAGGCCACAGACTGTAAGACAAACATACGTGCAGAAAACATACTCCATAAACCCCTACAAAACACAGAATTGTATCTAAACTCCAACCACAGCACACATGGATTTGTCATGATTGTAACTGCAATATGCCCTCCCTACTGGTCTTGACTGCAAGCTCAACAGAGGAACGTCAAAACTTTTGCAAAAACGCAAAGGATAACGTTCATAACCAGTAATCACAACAATCTAATTCATAGAATCGTAGAATGGCTAGAGTTGGTAGGGACCTTAAAGACCATCGATTTCCAACCCCTCTCCCACAGGCAGGGACACCTCCCACCAGACCAGGTTGCTCAAAGCCCCATCCAGCCTGGCCTTGAACACTCCCAGGGATGGGGCATCCACAGCTTCTCTGGGCAATCTGTTCTAGTGCCTCACCACCCTCACAGCAAAGAATTTATTCCTGAGATCTCATCTAAATCTCCCCTCTTCCAATTTAAAACTGTTACCCCTTGTCCCGTCACTAGACTTCCTGACAAAGAGTCCCTCTCCAGCTCTCCTGTAGGGTCCCCTTCATATACTGGAAGACCGCTAGAAGGTCTCCCCTTATAGCAGCCTTGATGATATATCTTGAATTGACACAGAGAACATTCCCTTAGCTGAAGTTCAACCCCAAGAACTTGGGAAATGAAGCCTGGTCTTGCAACCAGTCTTTCTCTGCCTCTCAAGCAGTCCTTTCACAGTCTTGATCCCGAAAACCTGTAGAAGGAAGAGGGTAACATGAGCTCAATATATCCAGCCACATGCCTGCAGATCCCGAGGACCAAACACAGGACATTCAACTTGCAATCCCAAAGCATCTGTATCTTGAGCTTTGAAAATAAATCTGTTAGCTGGGTCCAATTCCAGACTTTTAACCTTGTGGATGAGCTGAGACAGGAGGACCTCAAACTAAGCCCCTTGACAGCAAGATGGTTGTAGCAACCATATAAAATCCCCACATCTTGACTTAGCACTGGTAGGTAGTCCTACCAGCTTTCTTCTATGAGGGAAACTAAAGAAGGAAGACAGAAAACAAGACAAAGATCACAACATCTCATCTCTTGGTTATTTCTGTGTCTTGGTTACCATGCTGAAATCCAGGTGGGAACTAACACATTTATGCTCATTTCTCCAGACAGCACTGCCTAGATTAGAGTGTCAGCGATGCAGAAGGGTTGGAACAGCACCCTGACAAGATGCTGACTTTTTCATAGCTCAGCAGCATATGCACACGGAGTCTACTGACACAGCCTGGCAAGACCTCCAATATACCAAGCCTTCAAAAGCTCCCAAAGCCACAGTGTCCCCTAGGCACATTTGCTCAGATCAAGGCAAAGCTCCTCACTGAGTTTGTGAGCCTCCAAGCTCTACAACACTGCAGGAGGCTGGAACATGCTTTGCTTGGGTTTTTTTCCCATGAACACTTTCAATTACAAAGAAATATACATCCTTTTAATCAAAAACGTCTACTAGTTATGCAAACTTTCATGAGAAAATAAAACTTAAAATATTTTATTTTTTAATTAAATGCTTGTCTATATGTTCTTGATTTTGGTTAATGATTTGTAAACTTAGATGCAGTCTTATAGGAAAAAGTATTTTTTCTGGAGGCAAAAATGGGATGACCGTGGTTTAGGCCAAAATTGAATTTGACATCAAAGCAAGCCCTTGATAGAGTTTGGTTTTTTTTACCCAGTCCAATCCTGTGCAACAGATGAACATTTTTGGCACCTCTTCCACATAGGGATAAATTGGTATCTCTTTCTAGCACTTTCTGCTGCTAGGACAGCTTTTCTCAAGCAGATTTCAGCATCCATGGCCATGTACCTGACTGTTCACACCTTCTGTTTGTAAATCTTTCAGTCTTGATTGCTCCCAAATTATCAATGCTTATAAAATGTACCTGGTCCTTTTAACAGCTTCTTGACCCCAGGTCTTTACCTGCACATGTAAAACACATGAAGTATGGAGACTTCTAGCAGAAAGTAGACAGCTAATGGGTATTTTAGATCTGAGGATGGATTAGCAAGTCTATGTAATTTTAGCCCCCTGCCACTAAATCAGCAATGTTGCAGCAGGATGCTTACCCTCAAAAATCCCACAGAATCACGTATGGTACACGCAAAATTGTTCTTGCAGCAGGAAAATGGTCCTTCTTTCTTTAAAACTCCCTCTAGTACATCATATTAGGGAAATGTAAATTTTTTTGTACGAAACAATGAACTTTATCTTCAGCTTGTATTAACATAATGAGTGTGAGGCTCCCATGATTTTCATGCAGCTATTTTTAATTTATTTCAGTAGAAAAGGCAACTGGGTATTCATCCTGAACTTATTTCTAAACCAAAGTGACATTTTTTTCCACATATTCACTACGCCTGATAGCCAGTTCAGTCCTGATCACCAGATTTTATCACATGCCTTGCAAGCAACTTTTTGCCAATATGACAGGAATAAGCAACAACCTGTGCTTCAGTATAAACTGGGATATTTTTGGCTTTAGCAGTACACATCCGTTATGTTACATTCTATACTGCAATATGTATATAAGTCACTAATAAATTCTGAAATATATACTCATGTCCTAAACTGGAGTTCATCCATAAATATTCGGTGTCTCATAAAGGTGAAGGTTATGAGTCACTTCGAAGCTCTCAAACTGGATTTTTAATTCCAGTCTGGTCCCACTGATGCCTAGCTGCAAGCAGCAGTGGCTTCTCAAGTATTTGTGCAATTGTCTGTATTGATCTCAAAACTGTCTAGACCATTTTAAATGCATTTAATAAAAGTAAAATGTTAAGTAAATTCAAATAGATGCTTTGTAAATTGTACAAAGAAAACCTTAAGGTTTCCTTTTGATTTGCAGTGGCGCAACTGTTGAGTTTTATCTACTGATAGTTCTGGAACTGATCAGGAAATAGACAATCTCCCAAATTAACAGAATACTGGGAGTCACACTCCTGCAATTTCATTTCTGAAGGACTTGTACAAAGCTCGAGCCCAAAAAAATTGTTTCTATGGGGTTATATGTTAATTTAAAAAAAGAAATATAACAGCGGAGACATTTTAAATATAAACTAACAATCTGCTCTGGCGATTGTATCTCTGTGAAGCTGCATAAAATCTAAAATTGAAACTGAGCAGAAAATGACTATAGGCAAAAATGAAAATCGCTAGTACCTCATTAACAGAGAAAACTACATTGTGGTCAAACAATATGAATACTGACAAATGAAAAGTATTATTTTAATCTTCAGTTTAAATATTGTAGGGTTATTTTAAGCAACAAAGTAAGTACATTTGGTTTTTTATTACCTTTAAGCATAGAGACAAATTATTAGCTGGAACAGCTCTGTGGTGTATTAGCAGTCCCATGATTTTATTGTGACCAGACCCTTTTAACTCCCCTGTTAGTAGGGAAATTCCGCCCTCATTTTTACAGCACTCAGCCTCTATTTTGCCTGAAATTGTTTGGACTTTTTTTGTGGGATTCAGCCTAAGACATAGTTCAAGAAATAAACCCTTTGGAGGTACAGAAACTGACTATGAGAAATCTAAGGTCAAAAGTTTCTGCCAGAACTTACTAGATTATGTATCAAAGACACTCCCCAAATTGATGACTGAAATTTCTTTGAGAATTTCTTTACTTTATCAAAGATTATTCGTATTAGTTCCTTTAGAAAGTCTGGGACATCTACACGCAGGCACAGGAGAAGCATTTCCCTACTTAACTTTTTGTTCATAAATCCTTTCAATAACCCTGGGCTGCCATCTTTCAGCTCCAGAAGCTGGAAAGCACCTTTGCAAGTAGTTGTCATGCTTCAAGAAGAGGGTCACAGCACTCAGAAGGCTTCACGCACTAATCCAGAGAAGAGAGGCTAGCTACAACTGTCTGTGATTTCTCCTACTAGCTGGATGGGAACGGTGAACATTTTCGAGGTTTCCCCCACATAGATGATGGGTATCTGACTTAGCAGCTAAAGAATTTTGTATTAACCATCAGGCAACTGGGTACTACAGCAACCATACTCCACACTAGTGACCTCTCGAGCCACCAACCAGCCTCCCTTTTCAAAGTCAGTCAGTTGAGAAACTGGCACAACCCCAGAGTTGTGTCAGGACACTGGATGCCATTTGGTCACTTTCAGACCAGTACAGAGTCTGAGGACAGAACCTGCTGCACTGAGGGATGAAGGGCAGGCAAAGCGCACCTCTGCTCTTCTGGGTTATGCTGTCCTATGAAAGGTTGTGGGAGTGTACAGGGCTGTCCTTGAAGCGAGGTTTATGAAGAGAAATAATACCTTTTATCTGACCAACTGATATAGCTGGAAGAAACAGAGAGACAAGCTTTCAGCCTGAAAAACCTGTTTGGTTTTTGTCCAGCTATGTCAGTTGATCCATAAAAAAAAAATATATTCTCTCCCTATAAAACTTACCTTACTTATGTATTTTAGACAATCATGACTACAGAGATCCTACCACTGCTTATTTTAACCGCTTTAAAATGGCTCAGCATCCTTCCTCTCAGATCAAAGACAGATGGTCACTATGGTTAATTTTTAGTTCCACCTCCACAGCCCCTTTGGGTCCATTCCTCCTACCCAGGCTGCTGGTAGTAATGATAAAACCATACAGCATGAAATGCAGATTACTCTAAGGTGTGTTGTTTTCCCTATAACTAAAATAAATAACATTATTCCCAGGTTTTTCAACATAGACTTGCAGAAGGAAGAAAGCACATCAAAGACCCTTCTTCCTCCAACACTGTTAGTCTTCTACCAACATGTTAAACCCACATTATCTTGCAGCCCACCTCCACAGTAGGCAGTCTTGCCTTCCTGTCTCCCAGCTGTTCATTCTCTTTACTGTCTTCTCCATGCTGGCAAGGAAAAAGATTGAGAATGAATCTGGGTTTAAAAATATGCACTTTGTATACCTTAGGGTCACTGAATACTAAAATAATGAAGTCAGAAAAAATGTAACCTATATCCTTTTGGCGCTATAAAGACTACATCCTATCTCATCAGGCATAACTGGCAATTAAGGTTCAGGTATCCATGGTGTCAATATTTAATTGTGACAACTAGTTGTGCTTAGTTATCCAGCCACATAACTAGAAGAAGTTTAAGTACCTGTAAAACGAACCTGCTTATTTATTATTAGCTACATCAGGGCATTGTACACATTGAAGACTCCTCATTAAGTCTGAGGCCATTTCAACTTTTCTGTCCTCTGCTCAAACATGGGTATTTTTTCCATGTTACTGACAGCAGCTATTCATGGGACACTCCTGCAACCTTCAAGATAACTGCACTGCACATAAGCAATTACACCACTGACTAGCAGTGAAAGGCTCATGAGATGCAACTTTTCCACACTACAGCCATCACTCACATATTTGCTAAAAGTGCAGATCTACTGAGCTGAACACAAAACACATCTGTGTAACTGCCTTTCTCTCTACAGAATTGCAAGTGATGTGTTTTTCCTGCTGCAATATACTCAGATACATGTGCATGTGCATGCACAGTCTGTGGAATGGGAAAAAAAAGATTATTAACATTATTTCACTTTTAATAACTTAGCAGAAGTTCACACACATTATTTATGATGTCATACAAACATTCATGCAACAGCTTGATCAATCAACAGATCAACAGCTCAACTGATCATCTGTCACCTTTCATTCTTTCAGGATTATGTCTTAAGATGAAAGACATACCTTTCAAATGCCTTACCAAAAAAACCCCATACGTATCAGCTGTTTCTCTAGACTAAATGAGTATTAACTATCACAGGATCCATATAAGTCTCTACTTGACTTCTGCATCTTCATAATTTCTAGCAGCACATTTATTTACTGTATGTTCACTACAAACAGCAAGGATTTAAACGAAGCCACACTTAAGGTCTGTGAAAGAAGCTCAACTCACATCTCATTGCTTTTTATCGTAGTGCATGTGGTTAACTGAGTTCTTTAGCTGGAGTATTTGACCAGAAAGCAACCATCAAACATTGATTCTTCCTGAACTACCCCGCATCTCTCCAACCATGAGTCAGTCTGGCAATTACAGGAGCAGAGTGGATTCTCCGGTCCTTTTCTTCTTTCTGTAATTGATTGCCATATATCTCTGGAAAAAGAAAATCCAACCTTACTCTGTCCCAGTTGTTCACAGCCTGAAGAATGGGTGTGTTAAGTCACATTACGCACAGCAGGCATTGCTAACCAGCATCAATGAAATGCAGGATGCAGCAACATCCATGTGAAAATCTCATGTCTGGCTCACAGCAGGAACTGAATGCCGGTCTTGCAGGCACTGAAGGCATTACTCTGTCCAATTTCAGGAAGATGAGAGATTTCCAATACTGTGATCTCACCCTAAGTAGGCACAGGGAAAGGATGCACCCCCTACATGCTGCTTATGGATCACCCTGGCACAGAAAAGCCAAAGATCTTCTGTGGCTATAAAAGGTCCTGGCCCTGGAGAACAGCAAGACAGTGATGCAGAAGGAGAGGAACAATTTGAAGACACCTTTCCAAAGGCAAGTCATGTTTTGGGGAAGCTCACAGAGTCAGGAAACAGGAGAATCTGCAAAGGGCAGGGGTGCAGAGCAGCAGGAGCTGTATCACAACCAGTGATATGAAATCCTTAATTCACAGTGAAAGAAGAGCACTTGGGGCAGAGGCTGGTACTTCTCCCGTGCCAGAAGAAAATTGAAACATGGAGAAGCAGTGGCAGGTCCATTCATCATCTTTGGATTTCTAACCACCACATTCAGTGTGGAGGACTCATAGTGAAAGAGGTTTACCATGTTTCAAATGGAAACATTCAATGACAATTTTCCCTACAACAGAAACTGCTACATCTTTCACTTGGGATCACATCTTGACACGAAGATCAGTGAGGTGAGGCACCACAGCAAAGAGTTAAAGTAGTGTGGCTCACTTCTAGGAAAGTTGTGTAATGAGCGGAGAGAGCAGTAAGGATAGCATGGGAATCCTTTCCAATAAAACTTTCCCACTCCTGCCAAAACAGCTATAGGTTGTGTTTTTCAGGAATTCATTTAGTCTGAATAAACTTAATGCAGAATTGGCCAGATCCTTGGGTCAGCATAAATCAGTGCAGATCCCCTGATTCCTGGGTAGCCAAAGCTCAGCACAGGGTACACCCAAAGTGCGAGACATTCATCATTACTAACATAAAACATCACTGCTCACTGAAGGAAAGGCTTTAGAGCTGCTTGAAGACCCACCCAACTACAGTCCATTTATCTTTCCTTCGGTTCAGTTGTTCTCTGCTTCCTTGAAATTAGCGTGCAGGTTTGTTAAACTCTTGCTGTGGTAACGTGCCTTAGTTTTACTTACTTCTGGAAAAAGTTAGAGTTTTCATTCATCTCACAACACACACAGACACTCAGTGTATACAATCAGTTTGCAAAACGTCATGTGACCTAGCTGGCTGAGAGGTACTCTTATGAGTATCATAAATCATTCCTTATCTGCCTTGGCTCTTTTTATAAATAGCACATCTTGGTTTTGTATGTCTTAAATGCTTTGGACCATTTCTTTCATTTAAGGGGAAAAAAGCCGCGATAAGGATTTGTTTATTAACAGGGAGAGAAAGGCAGGTATTAATATTTTTGTGCTGTTGCTGAAAGCAAAGTCCCAACAGGGGCTGAATTTCCAATCTTTTGTATAAAAGCCACCGACAACCTTTTTCACTAGGATACCCAGGATGTTGTTTAAAGCTCAACGCACACAAGAAATTTCATGTAAATTAGCCACCTGAGGGTACCGACACGGACCCATGATTGTAATAGAAACATATTGACATTGGCATAAAAAAAGGCTAATTAACTGCTTCCTTTCTGCCAACTGCACACTAGGTGCATGCTGCTGCTCAGCATCTCCTGGGCTGCTGCAGATATGCCAGCAAATACTCTCATTCCATGGAGTTCAGCACAACAGCTGCTGAAAAGCTCTGCACAGAAGCGGAGGGGAACAGCAATAGGAGGGCACGAGCGCTCTGCAAGCAAAGGGGTAGAGAATTCAAAGTATCTCCCCTTCCTTCATGTGGAGTAAAGCTCTCTTCATGCATCCACCATTTCTGGAAAATCAGACTTGACTTCATATGGTTTTCTTGCCCAGCACAAAGAGCCATTGAAATGCTGTAGTCCTATGCAGCATGTTTTGGGCTGATAAGAGTAACGGTGTGCGGGGAATTTAGTCCATTTCACACAGAGGAAAACAGACTTTGTGGCATATTCTGACTGAAAGACAACCCCAAAGAAGGATGTGAACTCACAGCTTCCAGAGGTTAAAGTCAGACAATTCATCCAGGGAGTTGCACGCTCTGATTAGAGGATCTTAAGGTGTTAAGTAAAAACCTGTGCGCTCCCATGAATGCAACTGAAATAAACTGTGAATTACTGAAGTAATTCTCAAGCCTTACAGGCCTTGATTGCCTTGTATAGTGATTTGCACCCACACATTTTGAGTATCAAGCAGGTCTGCAGTAGAGGAATAGGGAATGCTGATTTAAGAGCATTTTATACACATATTGCCCTGAACTTAATAGGTATGAAAGTATCCTACAAGGTAAACTGGAAAGAATTCAGTTCCCAGAACCCAAAATACATGTCCTTTATGACTATTAAGTCCTTTATATTTGCAGACATTGTGATATTAATGCTTAATCTTACAACTCACTAGAGAGAAATCCATACCAAAGCCCTGTTCTAAGTCCCACAAGGATCTGGAATATCTGAAATCCATTCTCAGGCTTTCCTGTTCACCCCCACTTTTTTTCAGGTTCTAGTATGCTCATTTTTCTGTTGTATGCAGCAGATGAGCTCACCCCCAGCATTTTCCCTGTAAATGTTCTGCATCCACATCATCACCTCACGCAAAGAAAATCTAGCCACATAGTTGACATAAGAAAGCACGACTGGGCAGGTCAGGTGAGCATTAATGGGACAGTAAGCCTTTCATCTGAGGCCACCGGAAAGAATCCAAATCATCTAAACGTAAAATGAAAGTTTTTCCACTTTAATGACTTTTTGGTCAACTGTGAGAAAGGAGTTAGCAGTTTCACAAGAGACTGAGCTCCACGTCACAGAAAACAAAGAAGTAAAACAGGCAAACAGAAAACGGCACAGTCAATTGACGCCTATTCCACCACTCAATAATGAAAACCAAACTAGCTTCTCACTTTTTATCTTCTAGTTAAGAATGGAGGTGCTCTGGTGGGAGGCAGAAACATGTATTTCTGTTGCCTGTGCTATCTTCATCTGAAGAAAAGTACAGGACCCTCTGTGTAAAGCCCACACTAAAGCCACCACAAAATAGGGGGCAAGATAAGGTGAACATAGGGTACCAGAAAGAGAGATTCTCCATTTGTTCCTTACACAGTTGCAGCCCAAGGAGGAGCAGAGGATGCTTCCCTGTAACATCAGCTCCTGCCTACTTAGTATTTGCTTGGTATTAGACAGACATGCACACACTTCTAGGGTAAAGCTCTTTACATGTCAGAGAGCACCAGACGCAAAAAAAGTAATTTATAAGCAGCAAGCACCCCTACTAAGCTAGCTCATTTCACATTTTTACTTTCTCCAGGCTCATCTTAAAGATAACACTTTCCCCTCTGGCTAGAAAGTAAAACATCTTTTCTCTCTCCCTTTTATTTCACCGGCTTTGAAAAGAACCATTGGGAGGAATGTGGACGCTGTGGCAAATGCACACAGAAAACCTTAAGAGTTAACAAAAACACTGGCCAGGAATAGAAGATAAGGCTGAGGGCAATGACCTTCTTTTTGCTCCTGAAAATGTAGAACAAAGGTTAGCTGTTCTACTAACCCTGCTCGCTCTTATTTTTTGACTCCTCACGGTCCAAAGAAGGCCTTGAAGCAATAATGTTGCCTCAAATCTCACGGCCTGTTTGAGGTGAGCGTTCTTTGAGAATCTCTTCCTTTCATCAGATACAAAGCCGCTGCCAATGAATGAAGCCAGCTCTTCCTGCAGAAAGCAGAAATGCACACCAACACACACTGGGCTCGGGGTACTTGGAGCTCTCTGGCGGTCCTCAGCAACAATTTAGACAACTTATTTCTCCCGTTACATCCCTTCACGTTAACCACTGCATGCCCAGTTGGGCTGCTCCAAAGAAAAGGGCCAATGCTTACCACTGACTTAAATTCCAACAAAACAGGACAGGAGAATAATGCTGGAAGGCATACTGATATGTCACTAGCCTAAAAAAAAAAACATGTAGCTGACTACAAAATAGAAAAGGAAGCAAATCTCTCGCATAACACCTCCCCTAGGCTTCCGGACTCACTCAGACTGGTATGGCCTCTCCGAATTGCTTCCTTATTTTATTAACAGCAGCAGTGATGATCCGCTTCCTCTGTCTCAGCTCTCTCCTTGATAATGGAGACCCACTTTCAAACTGCAAACAGCCTTTGTGTGAGAGGCTTGCTTGCCTCTTTTCTTCTCAGATCTCTGTCTTTAAATGAAATTGTAAGGCTGGCAGGACTGGACTGAAAAAGAACCATTAAACCTTGATAATTTTCTGCTAGAAGAAACACTTTAAGCCGAAACGACAGTCAGATCAGGAAAAAAAACATCCACTTTGATAAGCTGGTAATTAAACAGCAAGCAAGCTGGTGAGGCAATGTGATCAGTCAACCATGCTGGCCAAGATGTTATGTCAAGTGGGACAGCAAGTTTTAAAGGCAAATTTTGCTCATCGCCTACTTAAAAGACAGAAGATGCCACAGATACTCCATTGCAGAGGAGGGGTCACATAATGAAAAAAAAAAAGGATTCTGGTCTTACAAGAGAACTCAAAACCACAGATGTTGTCCGAAAACTGATGGAATTGTTTACCTGGCATGCAAGTTGAGGTATTTCTGCAAAGCTAGCACAAACAACATTGAAACAGTCATTCATCGATGCATTGTAAATTAGCATAATTAACATATTCATCATTTATCAACTTTTTACTGGTGCTCACAATTTCTTATCTTGAAGCTGACTGGTATAACTTGTCCTTGCCTCTTGATTTTACTGCTCAAACTCAGTGAGTGAGGATCCTCAAGCACAGGCAGGTATCCTAACGTCTACAGGGGTGGTTCTCATATTACAATTATTTAAGTACACCTAAAGAGCATATTTTTAGTTGATTCATATGGATTAGCTGAGTTTCTTGGCCAATCAGCCCGCTAAAGTTTCTGGTTCTTGGTTTTAGGTCTGCTTTTTCCTTCTACCCCATTGTTTTATCAAAAACTGTTTACCCAAGTGATGTACAGAGTTATAACATCACAAGGAACATGCCAAAGGAATGAGGAAACTGAAGCAGAGAAATGTTTTTAGTATTTTATTGATTTTGTCACATGTCTTGTGATGTGTGAGTTCATGGGTAACAGACTTGGAATCCCTCAGACAGTGCCTTAAATATTTCAAACGTCCCTGGGCAATAAGCTATCAGCTGAAGCAATCATAAAGCTGAAGATTTGGGAAAAGATGGGATTACATGGTTTATTTTGTGAGGAAATGGCCCTGGAGGCCAAGGAGACTTGGAAGAGGTCTGTGCCAGAGGAGTCAAAGAAAAGAACAGTATAGAAATCTATGCAGAGGAAAAGGTTCTAAATCACATCCGTTCATCCTGTGGAAACTACGCAACGCTTGCTGTGAGTGTCCATAAGACTCAGGCCTGTAAAACCAACTAATTCACATTAATTTAGTGGTTAAGCTCTGCCACACCACTGTATTTGTTAATGCTACTGAAGCTGTTGCTACCACTCCCTTCCCCTCTTTCCTCACTCAGCACCAGTTCCTGACATGAACAAGGAACATTTGGGGACCCTTTAGTTCAGGGCTGAAAACTGTGTCTGGAAAGTGGTGGTCTGCTGGCTACCACAGTGCCCCACATCTGCTAGGGAGGAGTGGAGGGTCAAGAGAGACATCATGCATTGCTTTCTTGTAGCACACCATCGGCTCAACCATGAAAGACACCACCTCAAAGCTCAAGTGTTACAACTGAGGGAGAATGGTAAGATTCCACCTTGTGCCATTTCTGCCTCTTTCTCTACATGTCCAGCCCTTCCCTGCCAGAGACTCGGCATGCAAGTCACCCATCAGCACGCAAACCAAAGGTTCCTCATTCCTGGCAGACTGGAGTGAAAACCAGCTATGTGGCAATTGCAGCCCACACAACATTACAATTTTAGTGTGTGGGTACCCAGATACCTCAGTTACCACCTATCAGACAGATGGGGAGATCAGCACCTTTAGCAAAAAGAAATAGGCAATTTTTAACAGCATTAGCTAAAAATATCAAATTCTATTCTTTATAGCAATACTAGGGCTTACAAAGTCTATGTATATAACAAAGAGCAACACAACTGGTCTGTCACCTATTTAATATCAGACACAGGGAGGCCAGAACAGGTTTTTCAGAAAGCCCAAATGGTGGAAAAATACAAAACTAACCCACTGAGCTCATTAAGAGCATTAGGCAGTGACCTCTGACATCACTGGAAATTTGTATTACATTCAATGGATGCTGGATTAGACTCTCATAGAGTTCTGTGAAAGTAAATATTTTATTTAGAGGTTGATACTCTGTCATGGGGGTTTTTTGTTTTGTTTTGAACAGACTAACTCCTAAAGTAGGTTTTCTAGCCAGTACTGATGAGTGAAGGTTTAGTGTCAACTAATCTGGCCTATGAAGTGTTTACTAAATGCCTTTCCTGGACAACTGTTATGTTTATTTGATAGCTTTATTCCCATGAGCTGCCTCAGTTCCCTGAATGAGATGAATGAAATTGTTAAGAAGATACCAGAAGTGGTTTAAAGACAGTGACTGGAGAGAGTGAGAAGTCTGTCATTCCACAAGTCTGTCTGCTGACAGCTGCATTGTCTTTCAGCACTAAAAAAAAATAAAAATAATTGTCAACAGGTAGTAAAATCATACTTACAAGGAAAAAAGATCTGTGTAACACATGGAAGAGGAATACATATGAACCAAAATAAAATTTGTCAAATTGTTTCTGAATACTTTTTTCTACCACTCAACTACTTCTGCTCATAAATTATTAGTAGTACAATTCCCAGACCAAGTCAAAAAAGAACAAAATATTTTGAAGAGTATCTTTAAAAGGTACCATAATCATATGCAGTGTGTATTTAGGGAAAGAGCATTTTAGAGTCGGAATATTAACATGCCATGTTTTGATTCCTGACATTTTAGGTTATAACAAATCTCCATAATAGTCAGCAAAACCAGCTATTCAAATGGCAGGGCATTAAACAGCATCCTCCCAGGCACTGTGGTCTTTCAACCAGGGTTCAAGACTGTAGACAAAACGCTAAATCTGAAAAGAAAATTACCGACGGAGGAGGGACAATCAGGAGAATTAAGACCTGTGATAAATAAAACCAAGCTCTCACTGCTTTCAGTTATTAGCTCAGGGATGAATGACATTCAGTTCCTCCTCCTTTATGATTTGCTGTCTCTGGTCAGGTCACTGGCTCCTTGAGTCTTGAACCCTGCTGCTGACTGACGCTTCAGAAGAAAGTAATAGTTTACATGGCCAACCAAATAACAAGCACTGGTGTGGAATGGGGATGAAAGGACATCCACACTGGCTTCTGCACGTGACTAAAGTTCCTGTGTTGAACAAATTTATCTCGAAGTCTTCCAAGAATACTTAGGACAAATTCATATCTTGAAAAAGNGGGGGTGGGGGGGGTGGAAACAGACAGGAAAAAAGTTTTGCAAATGTAAGGAAGCTTCAAAGCTACAAGTATCAGTCCAGGTTTCAGACCCTTCCAAATCCATAAGGATTTGAACCTGTAAAATGTAGCTTCAAATTCGTAATCTAATCTCCTTCAAAACTTCCAGGTACTTAGAGATTTTAGGTTTGTATTCAGGCAGATGGACTTCAAAACTGGTAGACGTTTCCTTGTTGCCCCGAATAGTCTGAAACATCAACAACCAATAACATTTTCCATATTGCTACTACAGTTTCTCCTCTAGCAGTCTCTCGCTCCCTGCTCTTAGAGAAGCCTGAAAGCTTCTTCAGAGTTGGCTGCTAAACACTTGATTATTATCCTGTGGGCTTCTCCCCACCTTTTCTTTTATGTACGCTTGCTGTGAGTGCACAGAAGACAAGATGTGTATTTTGCAGCATGGTGCTTTAGCACATGGCTCAGCATGCAGAATGCACGGTCTGTAGTCTGCTTGCCAGTGTTGCCAGCATCAGGACATAGCTAAATAGCTCTCAGGGTAGGGCTCATTAGGCTCCACCGAATAGCCAAGAGGAACAATAGATTTCATAAGTGAAAACATTCACCAGGTGGAAAATACTCTTCACTGGATTTGAGCAAGGACACATATTGCTCTTAAAAATCCTTCCCAGTGGCTATAAAAAGGAAAAAGAAAAAGAAAAAAAAAGGTAGAAACCCACATCTGAATTAGTTCTCTTTGGCTTCATCGTCATTGCAGGGAAGGTTCATTCTGCAGTATACCCTGAAGTCCTTTGGTCTGCTTAAGTGGGAAAACCTGCAGCCCTGTATTTCCCATCTGCCAGGATGAAGAACTAAACACTTGAATCCAGTGACTGCACTGAAAAGCACAGGTGGAAAACAAAGGTGATGACCAGGCATTAGGATGCACTGTGGCTGTACAACTCAGAGGTGCTTCCTGATGTAAAGCTATTGCAATGTCTTGATTCATAAAGAGGAGTTTTCTGGTACTTAGACTAAATTTGAGAATCTTTCATGCCCCAGTGAGTAAATTTGCATGATACAGAACTTATTGAGCACAGAATGCTCCTACAGAATATATTTTTGTTTGATTACCATTAGACCTTCTCAGGACTGCTTTAGCACAGAATCACATCTTTTTTTAGACCACGGGGCTGTTGAACTGAATTTCCATTTATTGCCAGTGTGAGCACCCAGACAAACACCAACAGACAGCAGGAGGAAAGCTGTAGGGATCTTCTCAGGGCATCTAGATTGAGGGAGATCTTCCGCAAAAACAGTCCCCAGGACAGCCCATGTTTGCAGGGTGAGAGGCTAGGAAGTTCATGCTGGAAGTGTCTTCACCAGCAGAACCTGCAGCTGCGGCAGCAGGAACAGGAGGGCTCGAGGAATTTGCCTTCAGAAAGAGCTCTACCCAAACAGCACAAGAACAGAGAGGCAGCTCCTGACAGCAAGGGATAAATAACAGCTTAGAGACGGTCTGAAGGAACCACTGAGAGTGTCAGGTCAAGAAATGAGCTCTGTGAGGAAACTAACTGTGAAGGGACAAAAACTGCCATGCCAGAGGGCCATGTCATGGGCACCTTCTACTATATCCCCGCAGTGGAGGCACTGCCAGTCCCCCAGCAGACACAGCACCCTACATCTACAGATAGAGGAACCAGCAGAGAGGGATCTGTTGCTGCCTGGATCTCCTCACTGCTGTAGTCATCCGGGTGGCGTCAGGCTGTAACCAGCCCTCTGATGCCACAGCTCAGCACAGCCCTGCATTCCCAGAGGAGCTTTTGCCCTGCTGCTGCCAGTGCGGAGACAAGCCCGTGACATGTTTAGTGAGACAGGGAATGCTGGTTTTTATACTGACACTGTCCCTGCTTTGAGCTTTTTATCTTTTTACTGCTGATGCCTGCCCTTGCTGAGGCTAAGGGAAGTCCCATGTTCATACGACAGTGGTTTCATTTCAGGATTTATTAAGGATGTTTAAATATTAAATAGTCAATAAATGCCGAATTGAGACAAATATGCATTTAAAATGTAAAAAAGATGTTTCAAGTCAGCAAAAGCCAATGATATATGAGCTCCTACTCAGGGGAGTACACTGGCCTGATAGTACCAGAACAAATGTCCCATCCTAGAAGCACTGTTTTAGCGTCTCTTAGCACTTTCAGATTTCTTTACAGGTTTTGTTTTGATAACCGCTTCAAGTTTATCCTTCTTTTAGGAAAAAAAAAATATAATAGTAACAGAATCACACACATACAAAATGCATTTCACTCCCCCTCCCAGGTCCTGAGAGGATTTAGAAATAGCATATAAGCCATCTAAAGCCAAAACCTTTGAATGATTAGTAATTCGTGGGTGCACAGGATGCAGCAAGGCAGCACTAAAAATTTTGCCTTATCGCTATCAGCTCTAGATGTGGCTGTAGCATGGCAGGAGAGTCCAGGCTCTGCAGCTTGCCTGCAGGTTGTGCTCAGCCTCTGCCACCTCGCAATGGATGCAGTCGATACCAAGCATCACTGAAAACCCCACAGCTGATGTGAAAATGTTGCCGAGCACAACTTTCACTGCTGAAAGAAAATTCAACACTTTTCATATTGCTCTGTCTGTCATGTTCACGATATCACGGTGCCCACTCTTCACTGATGCACTCTTACTGCTATGGCAAAGCTATAAAAGCCTTTAAATCGCAGCCATGATTATTTATTCCATACCCAGAACTTGGCTTCATTAGTTTTCCTTGAGAATGTATGGGACACTAAAAAGGAAAGATGATGGACAGAACAGTGTCATGCCAGAGAGAAGGTCTTCTGTGTTGGTAGAGAAATGTGGCTAACAGGTAACCTCAACACATCATTGGAGATCCATGATAAGACTCCAGTCACAGCTGCAGTTAGAACCCAGTGCTGGGGTGAGGAGAGAGAAAAACACACACAGGGTCTGATTGAAATCCCAGAGGATTGACTTCAGAGGATTTTGGCTAAGGCCCGTGTTTTACAAATCCTCCCAGCCAGGTCTGCATGGCTTTACATCGTTATGAAGCACAATGTATGAGTCAGAATGTATGCAGAAGCTTCCTAGAGGTTTTCTCTTAGGTGTCTGTAAAGAACCATGTATTTAAACTGCATTTCCTAAATCATAAACAAGTAAATACGTAAGACTTCCTGATTTGTATTCAAGGTGCTTTCTTAAAAACGAAGGTCACCTTGAAAGCTGCAGTGTAAAGAGCTAACTCACTCTCTAGCATCCTAGTCCTGCCTCTGCCTACAGTAGCAAAAGATCCCTACTTGTTTTTAACTCTTGTGCAAAAATGACCTATTACAGATTTTGAATATGCATGATCAAAGAGCACCTGCCTGGTCACACTGAAGAGCTGAATGGGTAGAAAAGTGCAAGATACCTTGGCACTTTGCATCTTTCTGAAGAAACTTCTTAGAGGCAATGTGGTTTTGGAGATATGGTGGTAAACCCAGCACTCAGGAGACCTGGATTCTATTTCTGGCTCTGCCACTGACCTGCTGAATGACTCAAGACAGATGACGTCAACACATCTGCCAAGCTTCACAGAGCAAGTGCGAGACTCACACTCCCTCATTCTCCCCCAAGCTGTTCCTTCACAGCATCTGCATCCCACACATTTGCAGCATAGTCATGGTCTCTCTTCTGCCTTTGATCCCTTATACCAGCTGCAGCTTACCAACTACCTCCTGACACGCTGGTCTGCTGTATCTGGGGTACAGCATCCCAAAGCATGAGCTTGGGTTCAGTGCTACAATACACATTTTTCAAAAGCACCCACCTCAGCTGTCTCTCCATGTTTTAAGGCCCAATGTGTCCATGAAAGCTTCCTCCATGGGACACAATTCATGGACTACACCAGCTGCACATACTCAGTGTTCACCTGCACGTATCTCTCAGCAACATGAGAAGTCAAGTCTACTCCCATTTGCAGCCCTGGCCTGGTTTGGGGTGGAGCAGAGCCAACTTTCTGCTCAGTGAGAGAGGCTCCTACTCATACTTGCTGCTGTGGCAATCAGGGTCAGCTGACTTAGTCGTTTACCCCATGGAGGAGTCACACCTTGGGGAGGAATGGACACGTTGGGTGACCCAAACTGAGCAATTGGGTATTCCATCCCATCTGCTATCCTCAGTAGAAAAGCTGAGGGATCAAATGGTCTGAGCTTCCTCAAGGACTGACATCTGAGTCAGTTCATCTGCTTTTGATCCTGATCCCAATTCGCTGGTTCCTGAATCAAAATCCAGAAAAATCCAGTTCCTATTCATCACTGAGTCCAGTCTGAAAATTCCCTAGTGTCTGCTGGAGACATCTCCCTGGGAGCTTGATACAGTTTGTCCACATTTGTATATATTGTATCTATTTAATTATTTCCTTTTTTTATTTTATTATCAATATTTCTGTAAAGTAGATTGAGGGTTTTTTCCTAAGCTTATAAATCTCTTTCTCTCTCTTTTTCCTCTCTTTGGAGTGAGAGCATCTGTCATCATGTCATCAGCCAACCTGGTCCAAACTGCAACAGGGCCTCTATTTTTCCTTCTACCACTTCCACTGGCATGAAAAATCACTTGGCACAGGATAACATTTCCCATGGCCTGCATGGCACAAAGAGGCTCCAGCTCTCCTGAGGACCTCAAGTCCCTCTGTGCCTTCATGATCATAGATTCATTTTCCCATCCAGCGGAACCTTCCCCAACGAAACCACCCCTGTAATCAATGAAGTAATCACTAGTGATTACTTCCCGGAGTTAGTACTAATTATTTGCTGGGTGACTTTTCAAAAGTATTTAACTGTCCGGGGCTTATCTAGCATCAAAATGCAAATACATCAGTAAGAAGGGAGCATTGTAATTTTTGACTGAAAAAAAAATAACCCCCCCAAAACCAAAACCCAACCGTGTGAAACAGCTATTACAACCATTATTGTTAAATATTATAATTATTTTATTAGTTACTCTGACAGAGGAAAAAATGTACTATGAATAGGAGTCACTAGGGGATTCTCTGCCCATACTGATATCAGCCCGTTCTCTGTAAACATGGACTGCCTGCAGCATGTTGATTTTCATTTACCTTTCACAATGGAGAGGTAAAACTCTAATGCATGTGTTTCTTGATTTTTCTACAAAAAGGTGTTAAAAGGAAACATAAGTACCTGTATGATTTATAATTAGGCTTCTCTGCATAAATTCATTAACATTACTCTGCATTTGGTATAGCTTGAAATAAGTAGAATTCTTGATGGTAGAGGGGATGGAGATTCTGTATTGTTTTGAAGGGAGAAAGACCCCACTGTAAGCAGCAGGATGACCAGCCCTTTCTGAGAGTAATTTCAGCCACTTTTTGCGTAATATAGTAACGAGAGTGAGACATCTCCTTCTTAAAAATACACTTCAGTTTAAGTTACTTTGTACAAAGCCCCTGGATAGTAACAAAAGAGAGGGAAAAGGTGTTGCATCAGGTCATCAGCACTATAAATATCAAATACCCAGAGGGAGAGAGGGGATAACAGAACATGCATTGCTCAGGGAGAAAATCTCAAAGAGAACCTCAGCCATCGCTGGAGAAACCCTCACATTTTCTTTTACTCTACCTGTAATAACAACTAAAATGCCAGCAAAGGAAAGGACATCACTGAATGGGCACTGTACTTACACGCAAAGGGTGAGGAGCGTAAGCCTGAAAAGTCTGAAAACTGCATGATTAAGAGATAGAAAAGAGAACCAGAAGGAAGGAGCCATCTGACAAAAGAAAAATTGTAGCCAAGAGATAACAAGTTCAACACCACAGAGGAAGCCTGTTTCAGAGGTAGGAGTTTGAAACCCAGGAGGAGCACTCTCACTTAGACAGTGCCCTGACATAGGAAATATAGGTTGTCTCTTGAGTGTCCCTCAGCAGGGAGGAGTAAGAAGGAAGCTGGGATGGACTAAGGAAAATGTTCACTTGTCTCTTCAAGTATGTCTGTATCCAAGAAACAAAGAAAGTGAGAGTTTTCTTTCCTTTCAATGAAGGACATAACTTTAAGCAAAAGCTTAAAGGCAAATACCTTGACAGAAAAGAGACAAAGCCCTATAATTGAGAGGTGAGATCAGTCACTCACACACAGGCTTCTCTTAAATCCTTCTCTCAGAGGACAGTAGCTTTTTACCGCAGTTTTTATGAGCCTAAATAATCTTTGGTATTTGAAAATTGTGAAACATGTAGTTCCTCCATCCTGGCTTTAAAATAGGGTCCACAAGAGTATTTAATAGATGCCATTCATCTCACTGATCTTCACTCACAGGGAAACCAATAGCAAGAAAACCCTCACTGCAGCCCAAGTCTTCTTCCACAAACCTGCATGCACATTCCTTTGGTAGGACTGCTCAGTCGATGCTCACACTGGCCCAAGTTGCCAGGAGCTCCTTAAGCCTGGAGTTTGAGTTCCCCATCAAGCTTACTATGCGTAGGAAGACTTTGTGCCTCCACCTTCAACGTGTGTCACCAAGGATCCAGCAGCCCTTCTCAGCAAGCTCACACCACTTACCAACAGGGCGCATCAACAAGAAAATCCCATTCTCTGTTTCACCCCAGTCCAGCAACTTGCAGCTGAGTGCTAGCCCAGCAGTTCTCTCCTCAGCATTAATTTAGGCATACATAATAAGTGTTAAACTACTTCCTATTTAATGATCTTCTATTTCTGTAATGCTGCCAATTCACAATTACTGCAGGCTGTTCTCAGTGGACTCAGAGATTTATCTGGGGAAGCTTCTGGTTGCTCAGTGCACAAATCTTAAACTCTGACCTTGGGAAGGCAAAGCAGTGCCCTAGTAACTCTGTCAATATTTCAGGTCAGTAACATAACAGAGGTTGTGGTCTTCCTCTGGGGAACACAACCACAGAGCGGCGAGCAAAGACTCCTGTGGCCACATTATTTAGGAGGGTCAGGATACGGTTATCTAACTGTTTACAGATGAAGATCTGTATCCAGGTTAGCTGTGCATGCCAATAAGCAGAGGGAAGAGCAGGCTCCAAGGTACCCTCAGAAGCAAGAGCACTATGGATCTTCACTGGGCAAGGCAGCATTCTTCTCCAACAGGCTCAAGGCCTCAGAGTCCTTACTGAAAGGCAAGCAAGTAAAACACAAGCACCGAAGAGAAAGGCATGACGGAAAAGAGAATAGAGGATTACCTGGCTCTAGCAAAGCCACAGGGAACCCATCCGCTTGAAATGTGAAATGAACAATTCACCAAAAAAATGTGCTGTGGATATAGGGTCTTGTTGTCAGCCCCTTCACTGTTAGCTATTGATTTTACAGTATTTGTAAGATTTATTCCCTTTTATTTTCACCAGGGGAAATTAGGCTGTCAAGATCTATTAACCCGAAACAAGCCATTATCCCTCTCATGATTATCGCCTTCCAGGGCTGCCTGCAAAGTGCCCCCAGGCTCCGTCTGCCGGGGAAGGAGGCTGCCGGCTTCTACATGCCTCTTGCAGCCACCCAGCTCGTCCAGCTCCGGGTGCGGGCGCATCCAGCTGACTAACCTGCAGAGGACAAAGCCAGCAATGTGTGTGTCCCCCTTCCCTGCTGCTTGCCCAAGGACGGTGTGCCAAACACCTCATGCAATCCCATTGAAAAGCATCTCCCTCTTGTGTCCTCCTAACAAACCAGGACACCTCCACAGCAGTGTGTGCCCACTGCCAAGCACCAACACCCAGACCAGATGTGCAAGCCTGTACATGACTCAAGATGACTTATGTGTTCAAACTCAAATGCAATACATGCTTTTCCATCTAATTTCTCACAGTGTTCTTATCTTCTTCCTTTATAAGGAGAATATCAAAAAGAGATAACGTTAAACCCACAGAAATATAAAGCTCCCCAAAATACAGAAGCTAATTTGCTCAACGCCACCAGAATGGCACTCTCACCAAATTTTGTTTGAAAAGTGTGTGCAGGCTCATTAGTGGCACTTCCCAGGAGACCAGGGACTTCGGTCTGCACCTGACCTCAGTCACTCCACTTTTGTGGAACACAGCCATCCTCAGGGGCTCTGTTAATGTGCCTACTAAAACCTCTGCTCCACACATTCGGCATGGGATTTTCAAAACCCCTTATACTGGTCAAATAAAAAAATCGGCCGCTGTTGGATCAGAGCCATAGGCCGTTCCCCAGTGGCAACTATTTCCATAACAAACCACAGCTCTCAAATTCCAGCCAGCTCGGCACCAGCCAGACGCACTAAATAGGAGTTGTGAAGCATAGGCCTGGAAATAGGATTCATGCCCTCTCAACTTCTACAGCTGAGTGCATTTCCCCAGGCAACAGAGGTGTTTTGACTGGTGGAGCAGCAGGCACTAGAGGACACAATTTTCTTACCTAAAGTTTTTCAAGCCATGTGAAAAGCAGCCCTGGCTTTTAAAGCCCTTTCGAGGCCTACCCAGTTGACTGTAGAGTGAAGTTATTCACTCATGAACACTGCCTCATTCCTGAGATGCACACTTATGCCCAGCAAAAACACTCTACAGTGCAGGCTAAGTATGTGATTTTCAGTGCTAATAGTGTGGTCAAATCAAACCCAATCTCCTTTGGAAAAAGGCCACACATCACTCTTCAGCGAGGAACATTTCCACCCTAAATCACAACTTCCAAACATCTGCCATTACCACTGAAAAACAGCTTAAGAAAAACACCACCCCCTAAAATACATTCCCCCCACGCTATTTATTTTTCTCAGGAATAACTACATTAACTTTGCCCTTATTTGAAGAGACGGAAAAGAAATGAAAAAAAGAAAAAAAAAAAAAAGACAAGAAAAAGCTTTATTTCAGACTAGAGACCAAGTGTGACAAGTCTTTGCCAAATGCAAAATGCTTCCCAGGTTCAATCTGAAAACAGGACTTTAAAATTTAAAGCACCTTTATAATCTTAAGTACAATTCTAGCTGCACCAGCCCCTACTAAAAATGCTCATTCTCTGGAATTTCTATCACTTAAAATTGCTGCTTGTTATGGTTAGAGAGAATGTGACAAGTACATCAAGGCATATGTGTGTTGGCCACCGCCCTGCTAAATGAACAAGAACTGCCAGCTTCCTCCTAACAGCTGGTTACCAACCTGGCACTGCAGGCAAGAGCAGATCCAACTGGGGACTCAAGCACTGCAGCCAGGCCATAACTTCTTGGGAAAGGCTGAGCTACACCACCTGGGGTCAGATCACATCTTATTATGGGGCCATCTGCATTACTCCAACTTTCAGCCTCACTCTGCAGAGACACACACAAGAAGCCAAAACTGAGACTGTGTTCCTTGGCTGTGGTTTGGGTTTTCCCTCCTGATGGCAAATGGGGATCAGCCCTATCAGTTCTGTCTGGGTGCAGGTATATGGCTGGGTACAAGCATACTGCCAAGCATACCACCAAGACAGTGTGTTTGCATGCATGTGACAGCTAGCAGTGGCAGAACTGGCTTAAAAATAAAACTCTTAGAGCAAGCCCTCATCATGCATTTGAGGCTCTGCGAGCTGTAAGCATTATAGCCCTGCTTATGATCAGAATTTGACTGCTTCTGCAGAGAAAACTGTCCTGGAGTCACTTGTAATGAGGTACTCTAAATGCAGCCCTGATGGCATGCGGAGTGTGTAAAAGCCTGTCTGGGAATAGCAAAGGTAGCCACCACCCCAGAGCCACTTTGTTTTGGGGATGTTTGAGCTAGGCCTAATGTGTTGTGGAGCTTGTCAGAGGCTGTTCCTTTCAAATCTCCCCAGAGCACTTCAGTAGAGCTTGTACTACTGAAGTGCTCTGGGGAGATTGGAAAGGAACAGCCTCTGACACACCATTCCTCATTTAATTCCCTCTGGAGCAGGATGGTGCCAAAGCTGGCCAGAGTAATTAAGCACACCATCTGGGCCTCAGTGTCTCATGGAGGCAGAGACTGAGGCCACATCTTGTTAACCCTTCTGCAACCATAGCCATTCCCTGAGACAAGTTACAGACTAGGATGAACGAAGATTTGGAGTAGGCAAAAGGGGTGCAGCTGCAGAGCCTTATGCAGGCAGACTCAGAGCTGCTGAGCTGAATTAGAACTCTCCAGGTTCAACCATGGGAAGGAGCAAATGACCCAAGGGTGGACCAAGTGCAATCTGAAAATGATCAGCCACAGTGCTAAAAACAATGGTTGTGATCTTTCAGACTTGTCAGCAGAGGCAGTCAAGCCTTTTCGTAGAATAAAATTGAACCAAAAACCAACAGAAGGGACTGCATCAGCAAGAGTAGGACACTGGCCAGATCATAGCTGTCTTTATTGAAGGGTTCCCCAGGTTCAAATGTTGCAAATCAGGGGATGACCTAGTGTCCAGATGGTGTACTGAAGACACAAAGCAGCAGAAATCTTCAGAAGAGAAAACCTGAGTGGAGGCAGTGGGTGGGCCTCCTTGGGCACAGAGCTCATCAGTAGGAAAGACTTTGGGGATTTCTGATAAAGAAGCTTCAAAAACTCCCACTGTAGTTTGTTTCACTCTAGTCAGAGAAATACAATTTGGTTTAATTATCTTAAATGGAAATTAGGTTTGTCCAAGATTTCTCTTCATTTATTCTACCAGCTTCCCATCCAACTAGAGTCTTAAAGGGCCAAACTTCAGTTAATCATAGAAGTAGCAGGATGGCTACTAAATGATGCAGGTGGCCTTCAGGAAAACCTCAGCTAAAGGGAAAGATTTGTTAATTAAAACATATGCATTTGATCAAACTGAAATGTTTGTTAGATTTTCAGAATGACTAGCTGGATTCAAGAAAGTGGAGAAGACAATCTGAGATGTGCTTACAAGATTATACAGAGAGATTCAGGACTGAGGGTATAAGTCATGTTAAGAGACCATGAGAAGACTAAACAGTAGATAGGTTACAATCAGGACCGAGGAGAGGAAGATTAAGTTCTGGCAGAAAACCCTACAGAGTCTTTTTTGTGATGTGAACTGTCTTTAAATGTGCAAATGTCACAGGTCATTCCAACAGTGACAGGTCAACCCATGACAGTCTCATGTAAGAAAAATACCTGTTAAGTTCCACCTGAGTCAGAAGATGCTAAGGCTTAAGGAACAGCCCTTTGCTTCCTCATCTTTCCTCCTAAAAATACTTCACTGAGAAGTACGTAGAAGCATCTTGGCACTGCCCAGAAAACAACTATCCCTGAGGAAAATGATACAGCTTATGATAAGCGCACAGAGCTCTTAATCAGCTGAGAAACTCCACTGTCCTTTCCATCTACCTTTAGACATGTAACAACAGACAGGCAGAGAAAATGCAACCGATGGATTTATTGATGTGCTCACATCATCTCCAGGCCACATCGTACCGGCTAATAAAATATCCCTTAATGATTCCAGAAGATTAATTATAATAAAATACTGGGTTTATATCCTATTACCACACACTGCATCTGAGCAGCTTAGGAAGCCAGGCAGCAGCTTCCTCCAAGGGTCTCCAGGAACACAGCCTACACATGCAAAGGAGGGATAGCACTATCTTATTTTCTTCTTCTCCCCACCAGGGTATGCATTAAATGCATTCCTTTATTTTAATAAGAAGCTGCATCGTATTCCATTGCAGTCTTGTTCCTTAACATGTGCTCTACAGTCTTTGACATGCTCGGGTGCCCTGACAAAAGGAAAGAGCAGAGGAGGGAAACACGGAGCCTTGATGAAGGGAACCAATAAATGGCATGTGGTGGCAGGCACTGCTGAGGTTGCAAGGGAAAAGTACAGCCTAGTGGATAAGACCAGCAAGGTCGGAAGAGAGTATTCTTTCCAGCTTTGCTACTTGCTTACGATGTGGTTATGGAGCACGCTATCTTCCTCACCTATTAAAGGAGAACAATAATGCTACCTTACCACAGGGCGTCATGAAGATGAGCGATTAGTCTTTGGAGAGTGCTTTGAGATCTTGAAATGGAAGTTATTATGAAACACATCGTCATTGTTTTCCACGGAGGATCATACAGATGAATTTTAATGGGAACAGGCATGTATATTGCCTTCATGTAGTACATCTATAGCATGCCAGGATCTTTTTAGATCTATTTTTTATTCCAGTAAGATGAGAAGGGAGATTTAACAGTCGCAGCACAATAGGAACAAATGAAATCTCAGAACCTTTCTTCATCGCCAGATCTTCCTCTGAAATTCCTATTTATTGCATTTTCCCTGCAGCAACAAAACCACAGCAGCAGTAGCTATTACTATTCCCATATACAAACCGTATTAGACAGCATTTACAATATTAGCTGTCAAATAATATCCTTCCCTCTACCACCCACTCCTTAATATACAGCCACTGATGTGAGAAAATGAAGATTTGGGTATTGGGAAGGAAGGCATCTCTCCAGGAAAGGGTGGCTGCATGCTACAGTATCACAGAGATACTATCTGTGGGCATGTGGGGAAGAAACTCAAAATTGAAAAGGAAAGATAAAAGGGCAAAACCTGAAGTATTTTCTGTGGAGATGGCTGTGCTTGAATTTTCTACGATATTTTGCTGTCATGCTGCTACCAACTGCCTCTTTCAAATGATGTGAAAAGCTGTGATCTTTATTTGTATTCCTGCAAGAAACTGATTGCTCAAACAACACACAATTAAAAATTTTTTTTTTTGTTTTGCAACAAAACATAGTAATATATTTTATATTTACATAATAGCTTTCAGCCTGAGATCTCAAAACCATTTGCAAATAGTAAGAAGAATTTGCCCTCTTAGTATGAGCACAATACAGCAAAAAGCTGCAGTCCCTTTTTATCAGAAGGACAACTGAGACACAAACACGTTGTGCTACCAAGTTATGGTCACAGAGGATGGTGGCAGGATTAGGAGTGGATTCCAAGGCCCCTGAGTCTCAGAGCTGTGAGTATAACAGGTCTGCATCCTTCATCTTCTATGTGTTTAGCCCTGACCAACCCTATTCCCCAGCCCTGTCTGCTGCCAACAAATATGCCAAGCCCAGTGCAAGCACAGCTTGTCTTGGACACTCAGGAACCTGAAAACACTCCCCATATGCCCTCATTTATCATGCAAGCACATATCTCCCCTCCCTTGTGCACAACCACTTGCTGAGAACTTCCCTGTAACAAGTGAATACACGAAACAACTACAGCATCTTCTACAGCAATGAGGAGGAAAGAATGTGGACCTCTCCAACCACACAACAAAGAAGTGCCATACCACTGCAAGGACCATGCAACAAGAGAGAGACCAAGTTGAACCTGTAGCCCCAGGTCCCAGTAGCTCCCGCTGACTACTGAAAGGGAGGGGAAGCGATGTGTGCTAGTCAGCAGCTGTGCAGGCTGCAAGGAAATGCTTACCACTGGAGCCATGTCCAAACTCCGTTTTTCATGTCTGATTTTTCGTGGAGTCTTGTGGAGCTCTTTCTCGTATAACAAAATGCTAAAGCAGTTTGTTTGAAAAGAGAACAAGACTGTCTCCCAGCACCTTGTGGAGCCGTTCCCATGGGCACGCAGTGACTGCAGTGTGCCACCAGATCAACACGGTGCCACTTTGAAGTCTCTTTTGCAGTGATGTAGGTGACCACACATGGCACAAGGCAGCAAAGGATCAGAGTCTATCCCCCAGCCATGTTCCCTGAAGAAGATAAATCTGCTGTCAGTCACTGAGAAACCTTTAACATCTAGAGCTACCAAAAAAATGGAGTCTGGCTGGCAACTTGCAGGCACTCCTGTAGTCCTGCACATGCTCGTCTTTTCACATATAGCAGACCAAGGAAAAAGCTGTTACCTTCAAAAGACAAAGTTTCTGCATGTGAACACAAATGCTGAAAGACACCTCTAGTTGTGCTGACAGCTTTTATGCTCTCCCAAATTGCTTCTGCAAATGCAATTTTTCATCTTCTGTCGAAACACAAGGAAATAAGTTTGATCTTTGGTGTCAGTTTCTTAATGGGGTAGAGGGATTAGCATCAGCCTTTAATACAAAATGAGAGTCCACTTCACCATCACAGTAGATTCCACCCAGTTCCATGGGACCTACGCAGCCTCCTGCCCTCGGTCCATTCATCCACTTTCTACATCTTAATGAAAAACTGGACCAAGGAGGAAATGGGGGGCGGAGAAAGGAGGGAAAGCAAAGGCTAAAGGTCAGAAACTGCATGGAGTAGATATTATTTCAGGAAATATTCTGTTTAATAATCCACCAGATTATTTTTTTTCTTAACTGTTTCACTGCTGGTATTTCTATAGCATGTTGGGCTACTGTTCTACAGTGTGAATGAAATAGGATGGTGTAAACTAAAAAGAACAGTCTAGTATTTAGGATCTTAACTACCCATCCAGATAACATCAATGTCACGGCTATTTTAATCTTAGGAATATTAAACTGGAAGGAACTTCAAGCATCTAGATTCAGCTCCATGAAGTGTAATCATGTGACATCCCTGCATTACAAAGTTGCAAATGTGCACAGAAATCAGTTTGCTTGTTAAAATTACATGAAGTTAACTTTTTAATTCTACTGGTAACTATAGCATCAATAGTTGAAATCATTCCGAAAGTAGACGTAAAGAAAAAGTTTTAAAATTAATTTTTCATTTAGAATTTAAGTTTTCTTCAAAATTTCTTGGCTAAATAAAAAAATAAATAAATATATTATAAAGCAAGGCTTGCAGGAATTTCCATCCATATATGTGAAGCTTTTAAACTTGTTTATTTTGCTCACCTGGTCATCTGTTGATATAATTTCCTCCTCACCACCACCAAAAAAAAAGAAAAAAAGCTAACAGTCAAAAGCACGTAAGTGTCCATAAGCCTTTGCATGAACCAGCCAGCAGAGGGGAGTACTTTCCTTTGGGTTCAAAAGCTGAATCTGTGCCTCGGGCTGCTGACCCTGAGCTCCAGACCTGGCATGGGTTGCAGACCTTCCAACTCTGCACCATGTCCCAGCGCTGGGACTTCACCTCAGTGAAGGGGCCACCTGGGGAGATGACCACCAGTGCAACCACTGCCCACCTATTCCCCAGGAAATCCTCTCCTGATCAGATGGCTGCAGGAGAAGGTACAATTCTGCTTGTAAGAAAACAGTAAAGCCTCCAAACTTCCAGAGAAACCATTGTAATCCTACGTGGACCTGAGATGAGTGATAGCCACCCACATCTGCAGACACCAAACTTGAAGGTGTGTGACTATCACTGTTCTCAGATCTGGGCATCCCATGCAGAGCATTCAGGCAACAAACAGGAAGAGAAACTTGGTATAGCCTGGGCCAGCCAGGCAGTTGCCCCCCCAAGCAATAAAACAAACCATTTTTTCTCCTTGTTGCAGATGATACGTACAGTTCCTTCACTCAAAGGAGAAGCATCAAAGCAGGGAAAAGGATCCTGCATCGCTGTGCACACCTCCACAAAATGGGAGGGGTTGCCCACCAGGGACATCTGAAGTGGAAGTAGAGGGAATGAAGACATGAGGGTACAACTATGAGCCACAGCATGGATATTGCCCCAGCCCTGGTTTGGTCACAGCCCTCGGTTGTTCATTTAAGCAGCTATAGAATCATAGAATCATGGAATGGTTAGAGTTGGAAGGGACCTTAAAGATCATTGAGTTCCAACCCCCCTGCCATGGGCAGGGACACCTCCCACTAGAGCAGGTTGCTCAAAGCCCCATTCAGCCCCAACCAAATTTTACATCTTCCTCTAAATAACTTTTTTTTTTTAACTACCTGTGTCCATTCCCCATCCCAGTTATGCTGGGCTTTACAGGGTAACGTGCCCAGCGTAACAAGTCACACAAACTCCTCCAAGATAGCTTCCTTCCTGTTTTTTAATCCATATACAGCTCCCAAATACCACGGTGATAAGCACTTTATAAAGGGCAATAAATACAATCTATGGATTCTGACACTTGCGAGCGTAACAGGCACTTTTCAAGCATGAGCAACAGCAAAACATTCAGCAAATTGCCAGTATCTGAAAACCTAACATAATTCTCCAAAACAGAACCTGATGTAAGAAAGACAAGGCATATATTTTTGAGAGCCATTATCACCAGCAAATCCTTTCTTTTGACCACAAGAAAGATGCTGGGCTAATGGATCTTTTATGAAATACGCTTTCACTAACAGACATTTTTTTCTTGTGACAATTTCAAAGCCATTACAGGTGCATCAAAGTCGCTTCCAGAAATTACTAGTTTAGACTGAAAAACTCAATTCTTAAACTGAATTACTATTTAATATTTTTTCAAAGTGTTGCTGTCTCTTTATTTACGTAGCAACAAAAAATAAACTAAATGCTTTATAAAATATTTAAAATTTTGGAAAATCATACAACAAAGACATTTTGACTTAAGCAACAGTTAATGTATTTATTAATCTGTAAAACATGGATAGCAAGAGCTGAACTTGGGACATACAAGCAGTGGTATTTTCTAAAGCTTCACTCACAAAGCACAGTACTAATCTAACGTGGAGCTAAATCCTAATGTACTTGAGACGACAAAGCAAAACATCATCCACAAATCCTGCAGCTGTTAAAACTGCTTTCATCCGTGTTCTGTCAGGCATCTCTTGGGAGAGTTTCGGAGATGGGACCAAAATTAAGGAATATTTAAAACTGGCCTGTGTGTAGAAAAATTCCTCCCTGAGGCGCCAGGTGATCCTCATTCACTAATTGAAATAAACAACTTCCACTCTCTATTGCAGAATTAAAAAATAACAGTGAACAAAAAGCATCTGTTTGTAGCATGTTCATTCCTTTACAGGAATGCAGCAACTTGTGATATTGGGCAGAGAATGGCTGGAGAGCAGCCCTGAGGAGAAGGACTTGGGAGTGCTCATGATGAGAAGCTCAACATGAGCCGGCAGTGCGCGCTGGCAGCCCAGAAAGCCAACCGTATCCTGGGTTGCATCAAAAGAAGCGTGAGCAGCAGGTCACGGGAGGTGATTCTACCCCTCTACTCTGCACTTGTGAGACCCCACCTGGAGTACTGTGTTCAGTTCTGGAGTCCTCAACATAGAAAGGACATCGAACTGTTGGAACAGGTCCAGCGCAGGGCCANTACCACTGAAATTACACTAACCAGGCACCAGGCTTGCATGCTACCAAGACTTGTCCACGTTCTCCTGACGTGTCCACAAGCTGTGGTTTCAGGCTGCCTACAGACTCGGGTGGGTGCTGCTGACTTATTTTCATTATTTTCTTCACAGAAAGGAAGTTCAGTAACTTCCTTTAAGAAAAGAAGGGTGTGAAACTGGAGAACAAAATGATAGCCAGGTCACTGATTTCCTATGACCCAGTTCAATTCAAGCCTCAGGAAATAAATAGCTAAGGAGCTCATAAATCGCATTCTGCCCATGAAATAAATACATTATTCTTATCAAGTGGGAAGAAATACCTTTCATCACAGCCCAGCAACCCTGAAGGTGACCTGTAAAGGGATAACCAGCTTGATTTTGAGCTCTTTTTTTATTGTTCTATGAATTATGAGATTTCTTTTTTATGTATTTGCATTTTACAGGGTATTTTCCTGCTGGTATCTTACATGTGACGTCTGAGTATTTTCTGGAAGACGATATAATGACTTGAGAAACTGTGAAGTGTTATTTATCACAAGTCTAAAGCCAGGAAAAATTGGAGGAGTGATTAGTGGAAGGGATTTTAGTTAGACTATTTAAAAGTTTGGGGATTTAGGGGGTTTGTGGTTATGATATTTGGGTTCGGATGTGTGAAGGATGTTGTTTACTTATTGATATACTTTTTAATATTAGAGTTATATAGCATTTGAAGGAAATCAAGCCATTTTTAAAGATTCTGCATTTTCTCCCTTCACTTACATAAAGCAGCTAACACGCTGCTGGCCCACCAGATCACGTACTCGGTCCTGACACAGACTGAACTTTGCACATGCACCTGTGTCCTTGGGAGAAGATCAGAACTTACATTGCTCATTTTCTACAACTGCTCTTGACCATTACAGGTAAGCCTGAACACTCTTCTGAATCTATGTGAATTGCCAGTTGTCCCAAAGAGTTAGTATGACAGTAAAAAAACAGCACTGCGCAGGAAAGAGATGGTAACATCCATTAAAACTTTACCTCAACATCACCGGTGACAGGAGAGATCAGACAGAGTGAAGCCAAAAGGCTAGTATCACCAAAGACAACAAATACTACGTTTTCTGCTGCAAAACTTAACCAGGTGGCAACAAGGAGCATCTATGCCAAAGCATGGAATTTAGGCCATTACAACTTTTCAGATTCTTAATATTTGTTTCCTTCTGAATGCCTGTTTTATTCCTGCAATGCAGGAGACACTTTGTCAGACTTTAACCAACTGAAGGAAGCTCTCTGGTTTTGATCTGTTTTGCATCCCCAGAATTACAACCTTAGGCACTTGCAAGGCAGAAGTTTAAATAAACTTTATCTTTTCTAAACAGCAGTTTGCCAATGACCTTGCTTTCCCCACCAGAGACTTTACACATGGCTCAGAAGTTAAAAGAGGAAGAGAACAACTTTCTGAAAAACAGTTCTCTGATATGAACCATAGACACACAACACAGAATAAAAAGAACGTTTGGATATACATCAGGCCAAAGCTTGTTCAAAGGTTCTTGGTTTTGTAGGTAAAATTTAAATTTTGAGCAGCAACAGCAACAGAGCAGGTTCTGAGTTGAAGAGAGAGAAGCAGTAGATACCAGAGGGGTGAAGAGGGGTGAGAGTGAGCTGAAGGCTCTCAGGAGGTGATGGATCTAGGCAGGAGCCAAGAGAACCTCTTTATTGGTCTGCTTTTCCTCTTAAGGCCTCTCCTCCTATCCCCATTCTCCAGGATATAGCACTAACTAAGTAGCCTAACCTGAGACCCCTAAGCTGTGCTTCCAACCCACTTCTGCAATAAAGTCTCCTCCTCCAATCTTTCTCCCCACACAAACCTCTTTTTACTCTCCCTAGCTTCCTCAGCTGCTAGAAAGGGCTTAAGTTGATGGCAGGGCTGCCATCAGTTCCACTCTTGCATGATACAGGTCAGAGAGAGGGTAGGATCAGGACAGGCAGGGTCCACACAGAGCAAGGATTTTCTTGTGCCAGGAATGGGGCAGGAGCAGAGGTGGAAGATGTGATTTTTTGCAATTAGGAGACATGACACTTCACAGTAGTTGTTGTCCCCTCCCAACTCCCCCTGTCCCTCCTCCACCATCCAGAACAGCCTGAACCCTGCCTGGGCAGTGGCTTCTTGGAGAAAAGTGGCATCTCTGCTTTGGGGCTGGTGGAGCAGACTGCCAGGAGAGAGACCAGCTTCGTGACAGAGACGGCTAGGAGCTGTCATGGAAGTGCAGAACCAGGAGGAGCTCCTAAAAGGCATTGCAAAGCAGAGGCTGGATGGAAGAGCTCCTCACCGTTTCTCAGGGAAACCAGGCTGGCTGCCATCTCAGCCAGCTGCCTACTTGTTCTCTGCCCTGGGTCAGCTCTGGACAGGCTGACTCTGGACAGCCTGGTTCAATATGGATTTCATAACGCTCCAGCTTTAAGGGAAGCACTGCTTCTGCCAAGTACATCATGGTGCTGGGTGGGACTGATGCCAAGCACAGATCATCATGTACACTCCAATCACTGGGCTCAAGAAGTAACAAGTCATGAAAAAGTGCGAAACAGGAGGCATCTCCACATGGGGACTTCATAGCACAGGAGATAAATGGGCAACATATTAAAACAGAATAAATCCAACAAACTGCAGCTGGACTACAAAGAACCTATTAGAAAACAGGTATTAGCTCTGATCATTCCTGGACAAATAGTGCGGTGAAGCAATCCCTCCTTGAGACACAAATATGTAGGCAGACAGTTTGCTGTGAGAAATGAAAAAAACAAGAAAGGGTAGAAAGAAAACAGCCAACTTTTCCAGAAGCTCCTTCAAGTTTTTTGTGTGGCAAAAGAGAAAATATCAAGTGCCATATTCCAGAGCTGGGAACTAGGTATCAACTCTCATCTTGTCATGATCACAGAGGAGCTGGCATCAATCCTGCAGTCACATTAGCTTTTAACTGCTGCTGCTTCTAGCTCTACAATTGATCTGTTTTATGAGATCATGCAAAATGTCTAAACTAGATGTGACTCAGTTTCCTTAGCTCCAAAATATGCTTCCCTTCTTCATTGGGACTTTTTAATTAATGTTTGCAAACCGCCTTGGCAACATAAGAGCTAACTATCAGTACTCTCTGCAAATGCACCCAAGAGAAAAACATTCCCATTGATGGCGAAATTACATCAGGCAAAGAGAACCATGTAACATGTTCATCACAAATTTTCCTTCACTGTTTTGAAGGTCATTCTCTCCCTAGCTAAAGCCACTAATCTTAAGAAGGTTGCACTTGGGGTTTTTTTGTCCAGCGCAATGAGCTGTCAAAGGGCTTCTTTGCCACACATTCCTTTGCTGAGGGATGTAGAGGCCAACTGGAGGGTGGAAAGGCACAGTGATTGAAAAATCCAAGAGGAAGGCTACAAGGTTAGTTATGCTGCTACTCTGCAAAATCCGCAGTCCCTGGATGTTTGTAAAAAAAATGCTTGTAAAACAGACAAATACCCAGTTTCATTCTAGGAGTTCATATAAATTGGGAGAGGTTCCTCCCTTCCCCCTAATTTCATTTAAAACAGAGAAGTTGAAAGAGGAGTGCAACGGGTTTAGGTGTGGAAGGTATGTGCTTGGAAGTGTCCACAACCCATTTCTAGCCAGCAAAACCCCTTCCCACTTGGTTCATCCACCTGTTTCCTGCATCTAACTTCAATGAGGAGGAGGAAGACCTCCTATGGCCTTTAAAGCACAGGTCACAAACACTCTGTCAGTCCCGAAAGGGAAGCAGAATGCAGTGGCTTGAAAATCACAGAACAGGAAACAAAAGCACAGGCTGGTAGAGCAACCTGTGGACACGGTGACTTTCAACAACGTACCAGCTCCGTTACCTGGAACCAGCCTGCCCAAAGTTGGGTGAGCAGAGGGAGCTAAGTGAAAAAGAGGGGTATTAATACTCTTCCTTCCTCCCCTTGAAGCTAAAGATCAGTGATGAAAAATGACATCTGTACCTTCCCTTCCACCGCAGTCTGTTCCCCCAGCTTCCCTCTAGTGCACACACGTGGCACCTTGATCCCTGTCTGTTACACCTGCTCTTGCTGGAAGTTCAGACTTCTGTCTGTGCTGCCATTCCCAAAATGGGAAAAAGGGATGGGAAAACAAGAGAAATCAGCTGCTTGTGAAGTGAGCCAGCCTGGGTGATGCTCCCACTGCTCTTGGCCTGGTGGGTGACCATCTCCAGGAAGGGAGAAAAGAGGAGAAGTAAACTAAAGAGAAAGAGGAAAGAAGACTTAAGGCAGGTGTGGAAAGACAAAAGAGCCATAAAGAGATGGAGAGATGGAACGCAGGAGAGGAAGAGTAAAAGAGGGAGAAAGGGACAAACAGAGAAGGGGAGTTTATCTACTGAATTTAGAGTGAGTGTGGCAATCCTACTCCCTGTGTCAGTGCATTTACCACTGAACACCTGTGGAGTGTGGATATATGGATGTCATAGCCCTTAAAGGGATACATCTCTTAAAGGGCAGAACACAAGACCAAGACCATTCACAGTTTCAAAACTAGTTCTCTGGGTGCCCCTGAGCATCTAACATTTGTACCTCAGCCTTTACATCCTTTGCAGGAAATGAAGAAAATCCAGTTAACCTCACAAGGGGGTATAGTGATCACAAGGAACCAGGAGGTCAGTTCTTAGCTTTAAACTTGTTTCAGAACAGCAGAAAAGAGTTGACCTGTATTAAAGGGACCTACACTTCCCAGAACCAATCCAGTGAGACCATTAGATGGCCTGAAAATTTAACAGATTAGCCCTGGGTAATGCTAACAGATGGCATAGCAGGGCACACACATGGCAGAGCAGGCAGGCACCACTTGGTCATCTCCCTGCTCTGCTGTTACACTTGTGGTGTTCCAAAGTTGTATTCAGCAATAGGCATTGTCCCCAGTTTGCTCCACTGGCAAAGTCAGCTTTGCCCAGGAATAGGACAAAGGCTGAATCCCTGTGCTGTCAAGCAGAAGAACATGGCTCAAAAGCCACTCTGGGACTCCTTGTTATGGTTCCTGCTAAAAGGACTGTAAAGTGAAATCAATTAATACCAGAAGCAGCCAGGAAACCAGAAGAGACAGGGAGCAATTAAAGAAACAAGCCGGAAAGTGGCAGGGAAGGAGATAACAACCCAAATCATCGTTAAAGGGTCACAATCACACAAAGAGAGCACAAAGCCCCTTCAAAAGGGGACTGTAGACAATTTTCCAAGACAAAATATCTATTGAGAAGACACTGCATATATGTTGCTGGGGTAGTCTTAGAAGAAACAAAGTCTGAGGGGAAGGGAGCACCTTCACAGAACAACCTAGCCCAACAAGCATCCAGGGGAAGGAAGAAGATGGTCTTTCACTTAGCTCTGAAGCAGTAATACTGTGGGCATGGGGCGGGAAGGTCTATCAACCCTGCTACCTTGTGAGTGGAGTACAGTGATTTTCCCTTCAGAAGAGGTTTTTCCTCACTGCCCGCAGCAGAGCTAGTGCAGTGCCATCTCGTGGTACTTTTGAATGACTCACGCTAGGTAAAAAGCCAGTCTAAAGCTTAATAAACAAATGTCAAAATGGAGCTCATCACACTGCAGTTGTGCTGGGCCCTAAGAGGTAACAGCAAGTCGCCTGAGCAAAACGCCAGTGTGGGTGAACCCACTGACACTGCCATGCAAAGTGGTACTGGCCTGTGGAGATGGCTGGTTTCAAAAAGGTCCTGTCCTCCCTATTCAGACAGCTCACCACGCACGCACCCAAGGAAATGCAGCCTTTTATTTCATGCAGAGATCCCAAACAGACCAGGCCAAATGACATGAATTCAGGCAGCAACATGAGGTGGAAATATCTGACAGCACAGGGCAAACTGTATTTATCCCAGAGAGTAAACAATGCTGCTCACTGCCCACCTACCATAAAATGGACTTTGTACTGCAGCATGGCACTGTATTAAACCTGTATCTAATTTTCTCCAATTACAGCCCAGCAACAACTGCAAAATCCAAAGCCCTAGAACTACACCCATACTGCGAAGAAATTTCTTAAGACCAGCACCTTCCTTATCTGAGATTCTGAAGATCCAGAGAATTAATATAAACCAGCAGCAAACAGGGAACAAAGACCTTGCATATAAATATCTCTTCAGTACATAGAAAGAGAGCTATGCAAAAGCATAAGGAACCAGCCTTGTACATCTTATTAAACTTCATTCAGCAAAAAGTATTTTCAGGATACAGTGGTGATCCCAAAGATTTTCTGGAACTACTTTTCCTCCTCAAGATCAACACTGGATGAATGGGTGCACAGGAACCAGGTTTGAACATATGCTTTACTTATGCTCTGTTAGTTCAAGCTACTGGAATGGTACTAAATCCCAAATTAACACAGCCCTAGAGATTTCATTTCACCTTCATACAGAAACCTGAATTCTGGATCTCACAACTTGCAAACAGCTCATTGCTGCACATTAAGGCAAGAGCCTCACAGACCTTTACTGCCTACATGATGCCTATTTTTGTTTCTGGGAAAATAGACCTGCCCCTTCAGCACTAACCCTTCTAGCCTTATCTCTTCTGTGGGTCAGTAGACCTTCCTGAGGATGAGTGACAGTAACATTAACTAAAGTTCTGGGATAGTAAAGGTAGAAGGCAGAGCCTGAAAAAACAGAAGTTTTCTTCAGTTATTTAGAACTGGGTTATTAATTCTCCAGAAATGGCAAAGAACATAAACTATGTCCCCACATTTCCTCCTCTTCTCATATACGCCTACATAATCTTTCCTAGGTAGATGGGTTTTTTTGGTTCAGGCTCAGCACATTGAATCATAGAATAGTTAGAGTTGGAAGGGACCTTAAAGATCATTGAATTCCAACCCCCCTGACACGGGCAGGGACACCTCCCACTAGAGCAGGTTGCTCAAAGCCCCATCTAGCCTGGCCTTGAACGCTTCCAAGGATGGGGCTTCCACAGCTTCTCTGGGAAACGTGTTCCACTGTCTTTCTCACCACCCCCACACTGAAAAATTTCTTACTACTATCTAATCTAAATCTCCCCTCTTTCAGCTTAAAACTAGTACGCCTCATCCTATTACTACACTCCCTGATAAAAATTCCTTCTCCATCTTTCCTGTAGGCCCCCTTTAACTACTGGAAGGCCATTATAAGGTCTCCCCAGAGCCTTCTCTTCTCCAGGCTAAGAAGCAAGTTTTAGGGATGGGGAGAGTGAGCCCATTTGACTCTACAAAAAGCCTACATAGATGCACTGCTTGTCTCTTTGCCCCCTTCCTCACTCCTAACTCTCTTGTTAATAAATTCACATGCCTATTGTTTCAACGTGTCATAAAAATCCATGTGCTAGTAAAACAGTGATCAGTCAAGAGCTATGTAAGTAACTCAGATTTGAAAAAGCTTGAAAAAACAATAAACTTGAAATATGAAATAAAGGCAGCACTGGCGTATGGTTGAAAAGAAAAATCCTAAGTTAACATTTTAAAGGACCTTCTAAAGAACATTCCAAACTGTTAATGAGCCATAATTTTTTTTGTCTCTTTTATAAAAAGGACAGAAACAAGAGAGAGAGCAAGAATCTCAAAACTGACTGACAGGAGGAATTGATTGGTGGAGGAATGGGATTGACAGAATGACCACAATGGCTACAGGAACACACCCACAACCCCATAACACACTGAGAGGGGTCTCCATAGAATCATAGAATCACAGAATGGTCAGAGTTGGAAGGGACCTTAAAGATCATCAAGTTCCAACCCCCCTGCCATGGGCAGGGACACCTCTCCCTAGAGCAGGTTGCTCAAAGCCCCATCTAACCTGGCCTTAAACACTTCCAGGGATGGGGCATCAACAACTTCCCTGGGCAACCTGTTCCAGTGCCTCACCACCCTCACAGGAAAGAACTTCTTCCTAATATCTAATCTAAATCTCCCCTCTTCCAATTTAAAACGATTACCCCTCATCCTGTCACTAGACTTCCTGACAAAGAGTCCCTCTCCAGCTCTCCTGTAGGCTCTCTTCAGATATTGTGATCTTGTGGTCTTGAGCTTACCAGCCAGAAAACCCTAACCAGATCTCACATACAATAGGCTTCAAAAGTAAGGATTCCCTGGATTTGGTAGTCGGAAGAGATGCAAGGCCTCATGTACTTCAAGAGTGCAAGCAACCAGCAACAGGTTAGAAAAAAAAAAAAATCCATACAGCCTCTGAGCCTCATCAGGTTTGCAGCCAGAGGAGGGAGAAGAGAAAGCTGTAATGACTTTCATTACAGTTATTCTCTTGCTTATTGAAAGCTATTTAAAAAATAAAAGAAAAAACACAAAAGGGAGGTTGAGGATGATGGTAGCAAAGATTGCCAAAATTTACAGCAGTCTTAGAAGATGCCTCAGTCAGGCTCAGGGGTCTTTCAGCTCTCAGCAATAGCTTAAAAATCTCTGGAGTGAAACGGTCAATAAAATCCTCTTCTGGGTATACAGCATAATCTAATCTTTTGTTACACATCGTCCCTCTGTTGACATTAGCATACACGTATGCTATATTAACAAATATGTATACGCATGTTAACAAATGCCTATACGCACACATATATATGCACTTATGAAATTATGTGAAAGCTTTACAGTGAGAAACATTGTAAACAGTGAGAACACTGTGAAGTTAAGTCAGGTGAATCTTATTTCAGTGTCTCTCACCAGAGAAAAAGTAGTTCAGATGACTCCCTATAGAAAACAGCATGGAACATCTACACATTTTGTCGGAAATTTGCCCTAAGCAAAGCTTAGTCCTAAAGACCAAGTCTCCTGGTGATCCACAAGATACAACTTAGCTACTAACAACCATGGTGTGAGACCTATAGAATGGGTCTATTCCTCTTCTACAGCTTTAACCAGCCTTTTGCTCATGTCACAAAGGAAGGACACGAGGAGAGAAGGCAGTACCTTGCCCTGGCAGGCTTTGTGGCTTTGGCCCTTGTAAAGGTTGGAGGATGTGGACTAGAAATCACCTCAAGTAAATATTTCCCTTCATATTTAATAGACACAAAGGAAAGTGTGGAACAGACACAGCCTCCAAGAGAAGAATAAATTCATTTATCGTCAGCCTGGCAGTGGGTACACAGAAAGCTCAATCAATTTATTTTTTTTGTGCCCTACTGGCCAGTAGGGATGAAAGTAAGCGTGTTGGTTTAGTGGGGATAAGTGTCTGTAATCCTTTACTGAAAGCAGTTCCATTATGCAGGCTTGATATCTCATTTAATTTAAAACTGTCACATTCCCATATGGGTCTTTGCACTTTCTCCCTTGCTTATCTCATTATATATCTCAGTGAAAAACAGTGTACAGACATGGCAGAACTATTCAAAGTCCAACAGGCATGAGCAGCCTTGCCCTGATGCCACGAAGCCACTTCCCCTGGTCTCACACCACTGCCCCATCGCACATCACGTGGGCTGTGGGCATCTGTGATAATCTGAGCTAGGAAATGGATTCAGAGGGAAAATAAGCATTTTCCCACTCTCTGAGTCTTTATGAAGAGGGATCAGTGCCCTGATCTATTTCACTGTCCAGGCACCCACAGTTTTGCACTGGTGGCACTAAGGAGATGGTATGGAGTTAGAAACAAGTAGACAGGAGACAGCACACCACCAGTAGAAATACGCACGTCTCAACACTCCTCAAGTGATGAAACCATGAACTGCAGAGTGTTTCTATTCTGTATCAAGTAGACTTCGTAGCCTACTTCCAAAACTTTATACTATCGTATATTCTCTATATGTCACATGTTAAAAAGGTCTTTCTGGAACAATACAAAGAGCTCTTTTAAGTGGTGCTAGGACTGCGTTACTCATTTTTTCAGCTTAAGCACCAGGTGCCTTAGTTACAGCAACCCCAACCACAGAGGCCTCAGAGGGAGCCATTAAAACTGCAAAAAGAAGTTACTTAAAAATAGCTTTCCTCTATCTAAAAATATGTTAACTCTTATCTCAGACCTTTTGAAAGCTATAGAAGAGAGTTTGTCCCACTGGGAAAAGAGGGTGACTTCCCTTCCCAGTGGCACATAACTCTTGCCTCAAACTCTGCATGACTGGAAGTTACCTGACTTGCACCATTTTATATCATTATGGCCAAAGGATCAAAGACAAAACATTGACCATTTTAATAACCCTGAAAGGAAAAAAAAATATACATAAATATATGAGCTTATTTTAAGAGTGTAAACACTACTCTGGCCAGGCTAATTTTTTTCTTCTCGTTTAGTGTCAGATCTGTTTTTTTTAAAGATGCTGGAATACACTCAGAAAAAATAAATTCTTGAATAGAAGCCCGTAGACATACACGTTTAACTGGTATCACATGACTTCTCAGTTTAATATCACCTCTACATCTGTGAGGGACATCCATGTGTATCTAACCCACAACTGCTGCCAAGAAACCTTGAAAGAGTAATTTTCTCTGTTTGTGTAGGTCCTACCTTGTGTTATCTTTTCTAGATTCAAAACAAGCAGAGGAAGCATCTGTTAACTGGAAAAAAAACCACAATTCCCAGGGCAGAGAAAACATTATCCAACACTGTGCAGGTGTTTCAATAATGCACTAAAGCCAGGTTAATTTTACACCTATTGGAAAGAAAGGACTATAGAAAAAACTTTAAATGACACTCGTATAATGCATCTCTATCTCACACATACCCTGCAGCATAATAGCAAAGGATGGAAATGTTACTTATATCCCTTGAGAAAATTCACAAATATAAGAAAACATACAAATCCAAAAATAAAAAGCAAAGTTTCATGCCAAAAAAATCTGACTCCACTTCTTATTAGCTATATTAACGGGTGTTTCAAAGCTCCTTTTACATTCAAGAACCAGAATTTCACTAGTGCCCATAAAGCCACTATTTAGAGCTTTTCTCTCTGGCCATCCAGCCATAATCCAAAATACAGCCTGAAATGCTGCATTTTTACCATCACTGTGCATTATACCAACATTGGTAAGAAATCAGACTGAAGAATATGCTAGCAATTTACCACTGGGATTAAACTGACTCTTTTGTTTTTGTTCCTTCAAGATTGTGTTGCTTGCAGAGGGAGAAAAAAAAAAAGAAAAAAAAGAAAAAAAAAAAGGCAGTGTTCCTGCCTCTATTGTTTTGGGGTTTTTTTCCCTTTGAAGAGCTGGCAAGCACAGCTCTATTTCCCCGTTCTTCCAAAGTCTTAGATGCCAACATAATTCCAGTTTGGTTTCTGCTACATCCATACATAAGTACCACTGATCCTTGCTATTCCTTGGACTTTCTGAACTCCCTTTGACAGTAAAAAAGTGACAAAAAATTTAATGTAAAAGGATTTTGTTAGAGCAACTGATAGAAATGGAAAAAATAAGATGCAGTCAGGCATGCAACAACTTCTCCAAGGGGGAGACATCACCTCTTTCTACAGGACTCGATGCAATTATATCCTAAGACCATCATAGATAAAACAACATTATCAAGAGTATTTGGGTGCTGTTTATAGATTATAGTCAGATCACATTCATGTAAGACTGACTATGGTTAAGCACTTGCTTCTGCCTTTATACTCATAGCTAGATTTTTCCAGCTTCCCCTTAGGGAAGTTTTCAATGAAATGGCAAGTCCTGCAGTGAAACATGAAAGCAGAAAAACTTGGACCTCTTCTTGGCGTACTACTGGAAGCTTTCACAGGGGATGCTCCCCACTGTCACGCTTCATGTACTGCATCTACATGATAGACCATGTTTATCTCTCACAGGTTTATAACCTGGCGCTCTCTGTTGCAAGATGTTGAACAACTGCAGCTTTTTTGCCAAGTCCTGGCAGGCTTTGAGATCATACAGCTCCCCCTTCAACACAGGACAAGGCTCATCACACCACCCATCCAGTTCATAAGCAGAGTTGTAGCCTCACCTTCAAGTTGGTGCAGTCCTGGAAACTATGGAGTATTTAAGTTCTTCAGTCTTTGAGTTCACTCAGCAAAAATGAGTGCATATACCAAATACCAAATAGTGCATAAACCAAATACCACCTATATTCAACAACAACAACAACAAAAAAGAAAACAGTCTTTTTAAATGTTATTTTTCAGTCTGCCACTATGAAAAAAATCTAAGTAGAAAATTTAGCTCTCCAGTGCCCATTCTCACCAACATCCCAGAGATCTGTGCCTATGTGCCTGACAGCAGAATTTAGTCCGTACAATTTAGAAGCAGGTTGGGATCAAATATATAGGTTTTGAGCCTAAGGCATAATCTTAGAGACATATTTCTTAAATAATAACTTGAATGTCAGAAAATTAAACTGAACCAACTGGAGATATATTTAAAATTGTTTAGTGTTAAAGATTTATGTCTATCTGACTAGCTCTACTCAGAAAATAAGTGCAGTTTATGGACTCCCATATATATTCACTCAGCAGTCTGGAATTCTGCTTCAGATTTAATATCTTCTCATTCTACTCATCCTACATGTCTGCATTATTTACAGGACCTTCATTTACATAGTATTTAAGTACCCTATAATTTATAACATCAATCAGGAAAGCAATATTTACCCCAGTTTTACAGACAACAGCTGAGGTGCTGCAGTTACATGGCTTGCATGCAGCCACCTTGGCAGGCATCAGTGATGAAATCTGGAACTCGAGACTAAATCTAGCCTGCACACTGCCTCCCCTTCCACCTTGTTTCTACGAAGATTGTTCTTTTTTATGCTCTTGATTCCCTAGTTTCTGTCCTGACTGTCAGCATGGTATGTTATCAGCATGTTTTAAAACGCTGTGGATCTGATAGTGATGATATCTGTCCAGATTATCAAGTAGTAGTGATTGACACCCATTACTTCTGGGCTGGACTTAAACTAAAGACGTAGAAATGAAAGTTCTTCATCCTTGAAATGAAATAAGTTGGAATGAGCAGCTGAACCTATATTTTTACTTTATCACCATCTCCAGTCATCAAATGTCAAAAACCCATCCCACCGAAAAATGAGGAGGAGGGACAGTCTTCCAGAATACCCTGATTGCACTGGTTTGCTGGAGCCACAGAAAAGGAACAAAGCAGCTGAAGACTGACTCCCCAGCGCCAGACCAGCCTAAACCATGACAAACTGACAGAGGAATGAACCCTTTCTAGTTCCATCGTAAGGAATGTGCCAGGGAAACTGAGCTCCAGTAGAAGTGGCTTCTGGGGAAAAAGAGATTCAATAGCCCCAGAGCAGCTTCTAGGGCTACCCTAATCCTGTAAGGTTACAAACTCATCTTCTTTGCCTTTTCCTGGTTGAAGCTGGCACCCTTCTAATTCACAAGGGGCTTTGATAGGTGTGGAGCTGCTCCCTGGCACTGCATTGCCTACTTAGAGCAGTAGTAAACACAAGGACCACGAATGATTGCAATACCTACAGCAGGGACATGGAAGTGCATGTTACCTCTTGCAGAGAGTGTTAATGAGTGTGAAAGAGAGCTGGACTGCTGCAGAGCATCAGAGTAAAATGAGATTTTGTCCAGAGAAATCCCCCAAGCCTCCACAGGTGTTGGTGTTGAAGGAAGCAGCTTAGAGGCATGAACCAAACCCCTCATGCCTCCCAGATGTTGTATAAACAGAGATGCGATGTGCAGCATGTAAGTGTTGGGGCTTTATTAACTGATAAAAATAATTCATCAAACAACCCACCCCTAGGTACTTCCTAGGAGTATTTCCAGGGTTTGCTAGTATTGATGAGACACCCTCTAGGCATTGCATAGTATCAACATTTAGATGACGGCCACACCAGAAGCTCAGCTTGAGGAGCGGAGAACCAGCAGAGAAGCAGGAACTGCTCCAGCACACAAGTGATGGCAGAGCAGGGGGCTGTCTCTGATCAAAAATCAGATTCATTTCCTTGCCAGTTTTTATGCAGAGGATTGCATGGAGCAGGGTAATTGCTAGCTCTCTATCAGGCAAGTTTTACACCACCTTCAATACTCGGATAAAAAAAGATAATAAACTCATTTTCTTCCTCTTCTCTTTATTCCCTGACTCACTCTCCCTTGCCCTCTCCTGCACTTTGACATTCCAACCTTCGCAACCAACTTGCACTCCCTTCACTGATTACGTTTAGCTTGTGCTACTGATTCTGCCTTTCCTTCTCTCTTTTTTGTGCTCTCTTTTCCCCTCTCTCTCACTCCACATACTCATCGCTGCCTTCTCTGTCCTTTGCTGTCCTTCCCTTCTCTTATCTCTGCTTACCCCCATACCAACACAGAGAGACAAGTCTTTTCCTCTCTCGTGCTTCCACTGGCCCTTCTAGGCAATGCTATTAAACGTGAAGGATATAAGTAATTATCCGAGTCAAACCTTGACAAGCTGAATTAAGAAAACAACCTGGGAAGGTTTTGGCAGGTGCATCTCATGGGCAGGAGTCATCTCTCAATTCACTAATATGCTGAACAGTGCTGTGTGACCCAGACACGGCAGACACTTGAAGGCCTGCCACCCTCCCACTATTTCATGCACTTCTGTAATGCCGTAAGACACCAGCTAACCCACCTGACTGGAAAGCAGGGCTTTTACAGTGTTCTGGTAAACACTGATTTGAAGGAAAAAGCCAGAATTTTGCTTCTGTTTCAGAACATTTCTTGCTTTGCATTATTAATTACGTTTGGCACGCTATAGCAATTAGATAACTAATCCTTACAATCACTTCTCCTTTCCAGCTTGCCAGCTAGGGAAGTGTTATCACTTCAATTTTAAGGTTACAGACACTCGGTCAGATAGCAACTGAACTGGTAAAAGCCACTCGAAGAGCAATGTCAGTATTAGGGGAGAAGCCAGGAGTCCCTGCTTCCCAAAATCGTAATTTCATCCAACTCTCTGGGGAAGAAGGTGGCAATAATAGCATTTATTAGCATATGTGTAGGAAAGCTCAGTGGGAGGCATAGCTTGCTATATTCCTCTGGGGAAAGGCAAAGAGGTGACCTGGAAGAAGGATCTAAGGGCTCTGACAGGCCTCATATATGACAATCTAGAAGCAGCCTAACTGGAGGAGAAGACTATTCCAGAGATGGAGAGACTGAAGCTGAATCTCCACATTAAAACCAAAACAGAAACACTGAGGAGTATCATGCAGAGATGTCAAAGGCAGTGGCACACAGGCTAGCTCAGGTCTGAGTGTTAGCAGGCTCTTTAGCACATACAGGGTGTCACTGGGAGACAGATCTGCTGCCTCAGGGGGCAAGATGATGCATCCTCCACTGGGTTTTTCACAGTGCTGCACCACACTAAATAAATTGCACCATGCCCCATCACACAGCATACACCTGATCTTGGATTGAAACTGGTGCTGGTTTATCTTGACCACCCTAAAAACAAATCTCAGGAAAAGATAAAAATACTAGTCCTAAACAAAATCCGTGTAGCCTTTGTTAGCTCTGTAGAGCATCTGGTTGTTTATGCAGCTTGCTGGAAAGTACTGTCAAAAAATACTATGTTTTAAGATGGGAGCCTTTTAACTCAATGTTACTCATCAGAGATTGTCAAAATTTTTCTGTTGAAACATCTTTATAAACAGATAATTAGATTTTTGACAAAAAGCAATGTGGAAAGCATTCACTTTCCTTGGGAAGAAAAAAAAACAAAAACAAGCCAACCAAAAAAACAACGACCCAACAGTTTTTCTTGGAAAAATCAATGCTAAAGACTTTTCAGCATTTGTCTGCAGTTTGGGAGGTTTTATCAGTTAGTAGTTATAAAAGATTGAGACCAAAAAAGTTTTTACCTGAACACTATAATAGAATTGCTGGGAGATGTCAACATTCTGTTCTCAAAACAAGCATTAATATTTTTTTTTGTCAGGACCTTTAATGAAAAAAACATTCTCCAATCACACTTATTAATCATACTTGGAGCAGTTATAACTTGATTCATTTAAAAAAGTGGCTCCAGTTCATGTTTTCTCTTGTACATGATGTTATACTACCCACTTGTTTTATTCATGCAAACAATTTTTTTTCTACTATGCTAACACAAAAATGAGTAAACTGAACTGTATTCTGCCTTGCACATCAAAGTAACTATTCACTAAACTCTTTCTGGTAAGTCTCCTTCTTATCTTTCTGCAAAACACAGAAGAACCATCTACCCTGTATTTCAGAACAAAGATTTGTTTAAAACATCTTTGCAGTTGGATTGTATCTTAAGAAAATTCAATAGGAAAACCAGAGCAGGTAGGGAACACTGATGCTCTTTCCAAAGATACTTCTCTGTCTACAGATTCCCTCTTTACAGCTCTTTCATACCCTATCTCATTGCCAGTGACCTGTGTGGAACCAAGGAACAAGAAGCTGGTATCAGATTTTTATGATTATTAAGAGTTTGTTTTAAAAAGGTAATTTTGGAGGTGTATTTCACACAAAATCAGTTTAAATAAAGAGTTGTGAAAGCTATGGCGGGAGAATTTTTCTGTTCAAGTCTATGTATTAATTATTATTTTCTTCTCCTTGTTAAAGTAGTGCTACTGAAAGATGCCAAATTGCAAGCTCTAGAGGCGTAAGTCCTATTTATTCCCAAAATAGGTCAAAAACAGCCATTGAAGCAAACACTTGCCCACACACATCTTGGCCAAGAAGGCACTGTAGTTCGTGCAGATTCAGTGATGCCAGCTTTCTGTGCTCAGCTGCTAGCAAAGGTATTTACCCTGATTAACTGTGCTATGGACATCTCACTGCTGTGAGCTACGTTTACATGTCAAATCTTTAAAGAGGTACACATTGTAAAAGCTTTTCATTAATTTATGACGTGATGATGTATCTTGAGGCTCACCTGCCCATGAGAAGATAGAGAAGTACTAGTCTTGCACTCCTCACATTCAATTCCAAGCCTGTCTGTATTTTCTGATTTGTTGGGGGGTTCGTACAAAACACGTGTACGTACAAAACAAGAAGACATCCTACTGCTCTTTCTGGTGTACGCACCTTAAAAAGAACCCCAAAGAAATAGTATGGTCATCTACTACCTAGATATCCCAAGCATCACTAGCATCCTTAGTCAGAAGTTGACAACAGAGACAAGCCTTCACTAGAACACATTACCTCTGAGGTCACTCACAACACACATCCACGCACACACACAATCTTCATGGTTGGAAAGGACCTCTGAGGTCACAGAGTTCAACCATCCACGCACAAAATCCCCTACAATCTCGGCCACTAGAGCATGCCCTGAAGTGCCACATCTACATATTTCTTAAATAGCTCCAGGGACGGTGACTCAATCACCTCCCTGAGCAGGCTGCTCCAGTGCCTGACCACTCTTTCAGTATAGTAATTCTTCCTAATATCTAGTCTAAACCTTGCCCATCCCCTAAACCATTCCTAAAACTTCAGACCATTTCCTCTGGTCTTGTCATTATTCACTTGGGGGAAGAAGCCAACACTCACTTCTCTACAACCTCCTTTCAGGTAGTTGTAGAGGTCAATAAGGTCTCCCCTCACAGGGAGAGCACATCTCAACACATCTGGTTCAACACAAAAATACCACTCTCCTCATCTATAATTTCCGTGCTCACTCATTCTTTCTCTGTGTATCTTTTATAAGTATGTACTGACATTCAACAACTATAAATTAGGTTTGGCTGTAAAATCACAGCAGGCAGCATTAAAATCGCAGTGGGTAAGAATTAATCTCTGTGTTCAAAAAAGCCTATCTGACACAAAATAAAAAAAAAAAGAAAATAAAATCTACTGCTGAAAAAGACATTAAAAGGGAAGTTGACAGCATACCTGAAACTGCTATCCTCCATCAAAGAATGTATGTGTCAAAAATGGAGGCACCTTCTTTACAAAGGTCACGTCAGTAACAAACATACTTACCCGCATGATAACAAAAACACAAGGCAACTTCCTACCTCCCGTGAGATAAGCTGGGCCTTAGCAGGCTTGCAGGCAGTGAAGCGGGGATTACAGAACAGCACGAGACCACACTCCCACTCCCCATGTTTTGTGAGCTGTGTCAGTTTTCTGAGACTGGTGAAAAACCAAAAAGATCTCTCACGTTATTACAAAGGCCCAGAAACATTTTAAAAGAATAGGCTTCAGTGAGACACATCATTTTTTTTTTTTTAATGTAGCTCCTTGCACTTGTCTTTTTTAATAGCACTAACCAGAACACCTGCCAAAAACTCAGATAGATGAGATGCTTTCTAGTTGCAAACAAGTGAAAAGATGGATGATGCCTTCACGCCATGACACTTTTACCTCTTAAGTAGTTCCTTCAGTACTGCTGACTCCCTATAATCTAAAGGCCTCAAAAACTGCAGCAGTTCCAGTATCCTGCATAAAAATACTCACAGATCAAATACAATACACGTGCCGTACACACGCCCAAGCCTGTTTTCATCAGTCAAATTGTATTTTAAGAGGATTAAAAAACAAGGTATGTTATTAAAAAATAAATTAAAAAAACTAAAACCAAAAACCCCCCCTTATTTTCACAAGACATCTTTTATACCCTCTATGAGGTATGCATGATATATGCCAGTTAGATGGCACACTTTTAATACTAGTTTGATTTCCCAGCCTGCTCAAAAACATTATGTAAAGAGAAAGTTACTCTTCCCTCCTCCAACCCAATGGGGGACAGGAGGCAAAACCTCAAAATGAAATGCAAGTTCAGCTCAAGCCAGCTCTCTGCATTTCAGGAGAAGGCTCAGGAACGCTCTTCAGAATGCCATTTCATCTCAAGCAAAGTTATCCCAAGCCCAGTCCCTCACTCTCCTTATATTGCAAGTAATACAGTATATATTCTTCCACAAGCCAGCAGAAAGAAGGTAACCTCTCCTACCATCAGAAATACCTGAAAAATGTACGGGATGATGTGAAAGAAAGTTGTTGACTAACTGCTGTTTATGAAGTTAAATGTGGGTGAAAATTTGCCATATTGAAGTCCCAGGTTTATTCACACAGCAGAAACAGCTCATGGAGTGGCAGCTTGCAAGCACAGTCAAAAAAGAACAAGCACTCATCTCAGCTGTGACCAGGAGGGGGTTTTACCTGCCAGACTGAGACCAGCACAGTCTCTTGATAGATTCAGCTCTTGGCCTCTCTTCTGAGACTGCTCCAAGGTGCCAACTGCATAGGTAGCTGTGTGAAATGGTTGGGGAGCTCACGGAACGAGAAGGGAGAGCAACTGTCTCTCAACACTGAGGCCCTTGCTCTTTCTGTCTGAGCACAGCGTAACTCAGGGGTGTTGTATTCTCACTGACAGAATTTGTATATCAATGTTAAGACACTCGTTTAAGGGCATTAAACCTTGAGAAGGCGTAGAGAAAAATGGGCAAAATGTCAACATACGTGTGATCAAAGTTAAAGATACTGTCAAGCGCTCAGACTATCCAGTTACATTGACTTCCAGTTTCTCAGTGCAGACAACAGTAACCATAGTTAGCACTAATAATGGCATAAAAACTGAATGTTTCTTTATGTTCACCTCTTGCACAAATAGGACATCTAAGCAACATCATAATTTCACTCTCAGTCCCATGTATATGCATGTGTACGTGTGTGCTAGAGACACATGGGAGACAGTTTGCAAGAATAACTGCAAAGACACAAATTCTATCAGGAGTGAAAACCAAAGATTGCAGTGCTCTCAGGACAGCCAATTTATTAGCTACACTTCATTCATATGAGGACAGCACATGGAAGGGAAAGCTGGAGCATTTTAAGTTCTTGCTTGAAACAATAAAATACCAGCACCACAGTCCTGTGATGAGCAGAGCACTGGGGACCAAACACCAAGAATCCCGTTGATATGACAGTCATCCCTCAAACTAGAGGATATCTAGGACTCAAGAGAACACGATATGCCAGAAATGCAAGAGAAAAGGCAGCTTCATTCTGCATGGACTAGTTTAGGCAAGTTCAGTTGGAAAGACAAAACCCTCTTCTGGAGATAAAATGGGATGTGAACTGTGAGGAGGAAAAGCCCAAGTGAATATCCTTAGATGTCAGTACAGTTCTGCTCTCACTGCCCTGTGAGAAATCATATTCAAATAGTTGTAGGATGAAAAGAGAGCATCGAAGAGCAAAAAGAAAAAGAAGAAAAAAAAAAAGGGAGAGGGCGAAGTAGTCCTTTAGAGTATTTATAGAATAGGAAAAGCTAGACAACTGCAGTGTAAGGATATTGCTGGAAACTGAAGAGTTTATTCAGACACTATAAGATTCTTGTCACTGGGACAAGGGGTAGCATCACTCTGTGCCCAGAACCACCGAGACTGTAGCTAAAAATTTCTGCCTGAATAGAAGTGCCTTAGTCAGACTGCTTTTAAGAACACACAACCCCCACACACACTTCCGAACTTGAACTGATGTCTGTGGATAAGGAGCTGTACTTCTAAATTTATCTTTAGCCACTTAACTAATTCCAAATAAAACACCTTTGATATTTTGTGCAAGCCGTCTGTTTAAATCAAGTGTCCTGAAGAAACCCCTGACTAATCCCTCAGGCGCTCCCTGGCTAAGAGTTGTTGTTTCCTACGTTTACATATTCCTCATGGATTTTTAATATAAAACAAGACCTGTGTTCATTTACCAAAGGGTTAACAAAAATTCCAGTAATTAAGTTAACAGCAATCAGCTAAGGAGCTCCCCAGTGCAAAGCCTAGTAAATATCAATTCCTTTTCTCCTCCAGGATAATGGACCAGCCAAGAAAGCTTCCAGCTGTCCCCTGCAGGGCTGTAGCTAACAGGCACAAATGTGTACATGTACTGCCCCATCTCTCCTTCCATCCACAGCATGACTCTGGCTCCCTGTAGCAGATGTGACTCTGTATGGGCCAACTCACTCCTGTTTTCCCTGCTTTCTCCAAGGCTGAATCTGTCTACTATGACAACTGCAGCAAGTGATCAGAAAGTGAGACTTAACAACATGGTTTAAAAGATCCAAAATACATTCTGGTCCCAGAAAATGGTCTCAGCAGAGGACTGAGAACAGCTCTTGAAATCCTCCTGACTCCCTGACATGTGCTTTATTTTCACCTTTCCCTGAGTGAAGTCTCTCTCAAACAGTCAATGTTCTTTCTAACTGAGCAGAGAGCCACCCTCCCCTCTCCAGATACTAAAAAGCTAGTTAAGAGTATCAAGCACAGAATAACCACCACAAAGTTAGATCAGCCACAGAAATTTCTCTTGCCCCCTTTGGATGATGTGTCTTGCTCTGATTCCCCTCAAAGGAGGGCTGTAAACTGGGAAACAGAGCCTTCAAGAGAGTCACATCCATGACGAGAGCCCAATGCAGCTTTTATTGAACACCACCACCAAGATGTTCTTGATCAAGGATTAAGGGAATCGTGCTGCATCCTGAGCAACTGCAATGCCAGTCACACATATCAGACTATTTAGGGCAGAGCAGGATGTAGTCCCAGAGGAGGGTGGCAGCTGCTTCTTTCCCCAAAGAGGAAAACGTGGATTTTTTTCCAACCAGAGACCCAGCGGCTTGCTGCTGCTGAGGGCTTCCCAAAGACAGTGCATCAGCACGTTCACCCATCAGTCTGGCTCTGCTACTGCCTGAAATAGTCTTGTTTATTTGTGAGCAGCCACAGCTGGAGCCCAAGATATTTGTGTAACTTGTGCCATTATGCCTTAATCCTGGCAGTGAATAAAATCCACAGCAATTATGAAAATAATTTGCTCTTGTGATGTAAACTTATAAAGCACAGTGCATGCTACTTGTTTTGCACAGAGGAGTGTATGTTTTTTACTGAAATTATGGAGGTGAGAAATTATTTGTTGATTTTAGCATTTACAAGTTGATTTAAATTTTACATCAAACATTTACTATAGTCATTTCAAACTTTGCAAGAATAGACAGCAATAATCAGTACCAGCTCAGAACATCCACCTTGCAACATACTTAAAGGATATTAAGGAAGTGAAGCCTCAAATTTGTCCCTAAGGGAGTGTGAGGTGACACATGACACACAGTAACAGCAAACCAACTCGATCTTTATCATCAATATTTTTAATGTAAACTGAAAAACACAAGCTTTTTTCAACATTAACTACATCAAAACAGAATTGCAAGCACATAAAGAATGAATTATCTGTGCATTAGTGTTAATAAATAAATTCTGTGCACTGTTAATAATAAATATGCTAATAACATTCAGTTTGTAATGCTGATCTTCCTCAAATACTAGAACTGTGCGACAGCTGTGTCTGAATTTTATTCTGTGATTCAACTAGAATAATAACTAACTAGTTACTACTCTTTTGTAAGTATAATATAGCAAAAGGTATCCCTGTGATAAAACTAGCACAAGGTTAAGGAAATGACATCAAAAGATTATAAAAAGTAATTCCATCCTCGTTGTTAAGACTCTGCAGCAAGCACGTGTCAAAAACTCTCTCTACAGCTAATGTGCCTCCAAAAGTGAGGTTCACGAACTCAGACAAATTTTCCTGCCCAAGAAATAATTTGCAAGACATTCAAATTCAAATCACGGCTTTCTCTGCCACCCGCTCCGTAGGATGTTGTGACACTGCAGTGCTGGACTTTCTGCAGCTCTAAAGATAGAGCTGGGCAGGAGCACGTGCAGAGTAACTGCTGCCTGCAGGATCCTGAGGCCGAAAGCATGGGCACAGGGGCAGGACGCTGACATTACTTTGTGTGTGACATTAGATTGTGTTCAAAAATTTATCCTGCAACCAAAATGTTGAAGAATATGCCTGTCAGAGGTACACTCTGGAGCTTGGCTGGTAAGAAAGCAGAAGCCCAAGTAATTTCTCAACTTGGGTGTTGGCAAGGCAGGTGTCCGCCCAGCCACAGCCACCACCATGTAGCTCCTCCTGCCTCCCAGAGTCATCAGGGGCTCATGCCGGGCAAATGCATTGACAATTTCTCCTGGAAAACACCTCAGTTTGCATGCTGCAGGTCTTACTAGCAAGGTGCTAGTTCGCCCTTCTACAGAGGAGATGGTGACGGACAGAGGACATAAAGGAAACAGCAAAGATGAAGTGTACAAACATGTTTCATCCAAACAATATAAGGCATTCACAAGAACTGCCCTACTACACACTGTCTAGCAGAAAATTGCCAACTCTGTCTCCCTTAGGGAAACACGTTCAGTAAATATTACCCATATCCGATAGATAAATAACCCATACCAAAACATCTGAGATGATGAAGCCAATGAAAGCACAGCAACAGGGCTGACGGGAAGCGGTATGAGAATTTAATAACGTTATTGACTGTTATAGGAAGGATTCACAACGACTTTTTAAAGGAAGGATTTTAGAGCCAGGCCGTTGCGACTTTTGCACGGCAACTTCTAAATCCCATTAGGGAGTTACAGAGGAATTTGTTTATTCCTTTAATAGCCATGGATTAGAAGCCAATAATTAAAAACACCAAAAAAAGTACTGGTTCATGCTACAGTTTTGAGACAGGGCAACAGAGGAGTATGGTTTCTTTCTAAACATATAAATTTGAAAATTCAACTTATTGCAAGTATACGCCATTTTGTTTAATTACAATCCTCAATCTTCTCCTGAAAGAAAACAACTTGTTTTTCCTATGCTTGGTCTACAGGGAATTCTGAAAATAAGCAATATTTTCTTTTCTAAAAATTCTGTATTATCCCAGATTTCTCTAATGTGCTCTCATATAAATGAAACTAGATGGCTTGATGACGACACTGTCAAACATCTCGCTAGGGCACGCAAAACATTCACGTGAACTCATCAAGACAGGAAAACCTATGATACCGGAATAAATGAGACTTTGACTGCAGAATAATCATGTTCCATCTGGATTTTAACTGGAGCTTCACATTACTGACCCCCTCCAAAATCTGAAACAAGTCTGCGCCAGTAATCATGGTGTTTTGCAAGAGGTTGTTTCAGATGAAGAATGGGGAAAGGGAGTAGAAGTATATTGCACAGCCCGATAGGAATATTAAGATCTGTTAGTTCTTCTACATGTGCTAAGAGCTGATATAAGTATCACCAGAATAACAGCCATATGTTATACCAACAACTGCTGCCATCAAATGTTGCTCCCAAGCCCTCTACCAGCTCCACTCAGGGCCCTCACCGTACTCCCAGTCGTCCCCCATATCCCTCTGGAAGACAGTCAGCAAGCAAACAAAGAAGGGGAGATGTGCTTTTAGTTGGATGTTGCCTGCCCAGCTCTAGATGGTAGTTTAAATGGCTCATAGTGAGCATTATCTAGAGCACTTCACCTATTCATCCCGCCTAGAAGTCAGTTTGCCACTATTCACCTCTCCCAAATCAATGGAAACACAATCTCCTCTCTGTCCTCTGACTGTCACCAAAGGCAGAGGAAGGGAAATGAGCCCAAGTATCTGAGATACCATTGTTCAAATAACTAAAATTTATCTTATTGAAGGGTACCCAGCACCAGTCTCATTGTGCTAAAAAAAAACCAACAAAACCCCCAAAAAGAACACAAACCAACCAACCCAACATCCAGCAAAGAAAGAAATCAGCTGGGAAATCATCTCATAGTTACAAACAAAAACAACAGGGGTATGCCTACGGATATTAAATGATTTAAAGTGAGAAATAATAAAAAATGGATGCATTTGGGAAGGAAAAAAAAAAGGCAGGAAAATTAAAGACACATCATTCAAAATGTTTATTGGAAGGTGGGAGGGAAAGGGAATTCTGCTTAATGAATGACCCACTCCCCCAGATCGATACTCAAGCTCATGCTGTGAGATGATTATTTCAAATAGCATTTCCGAAGGAATCTCAAGTTTTGCAACATGAGCTACAGATGTAGCTATAATTATGACTACTCATCTCAAGAGAGAAACTTGGCATTCAGGAGGTCCTTTAACTTCAGGTGCCATTTGCCACACGTCTCCCAAAGCCAATTCACACCAGGATCACCAAGACAGTTTGCATCCATCAGTTTTTATGTCACTTCATCTACTCCAGGAACAAAATATGGGATTTTCAACATTTGCCTGTGACTTTCAGGGTCATTTGGGTTCCCAAGTAGTGCAAGTGCTTTTGGAAGTCACCACAGTATGGTAATTTGTCTCAGAATTATAATTCTCCTATTTTTGAAACACCAACATCCATCATGTGTGGAAGAAACTTCAGACACAGCAAAAAGTACCCACTACCATGGTGTAATTCTGCACACAGCCTTTTCTCCATGAGTTGGTTTCTAGTCTAAATTCTCTCCTCCAGTGAGAAAGCAGCAGTATCACTGAAAATCTCAGGTTTAACTAACACGGAAGTAACAAATACAGCCAAATTTGCCAAAGGGACACCTTTGTTGTCCAGCTGCCTATACTAGTAGGTATTGATGCACATGACCACAGGCAGATGCTGACAGTCTCACTCAGGTTCTGAGGAGCACTGAGCCCTTCCGCAGTGACCATCAAGCCTTTTCAAGCACAGTTCATGACAGACATCAAAAATTCTGGTACCCCAATTCATTTCCTTCTGAAAAAGCGTATGCTTTTATAAGTAAATATCTCATTGATGCCAAAACCATGCTCCAGTTACAGGACTGCTTTCTGTCAAATCTAACGGGGCAGCTTTCTCCGTGTGCTTTTCAATGGCTGCATAAAGGTCACATTTTTTCCTATAGCCACGAATTTTGTATGTACAAAAGAGGGTGTAAAATACACTTATGAGGTTACTGTCTCTCCCTTGTAAATATTGCCTTGAATTCCAGTATTTGCACCTGTTCTTAGCAGCAAAGACTTCAAGGACATGGCAAAAGAGACCATCTCGCCTTCTCATTTCAAGGCCTAGGGCTAACCAAAGCATCATGGCTTCGAAATAGATGGAAAGCAATATCAGCACCTTAGACAAAAGGATTTACAAAAGAATTAATAAACTATCACTTCTCTTGCCTCAGGACTTCTCTAGGTAAATTATTAGTCTTTAAAGCAGTGCACTAGGAGTAAGCTGCCTGACTCCCATTAACATTAGTAGCAGTGGCACAGCATAAGCTTTATGTGCCAGTTCTGAGGATTAATCACAGAGTCATATCTGTAGGGCACTTGCTTTGAACTCAGCAAATCTGCAACAGAACAACTCTTCTTTGTCAGCCCCTTCTTTGAAGAAAAATCACAAGTAAGTGGGTGAGCTGCTGGCTAAGCCCCTTCTTAACCCACCAGCACTTCCTCCAAAACTCTAACAGAACAGTAAAGCAACAAGTGAAAACATGAAATAGCTCTCTCTTGCTGCATTTCCAGTAATATTAGCCAAGGCAGATGAGCAAGAAATTTTTTTGGAGGGGGAATAAAGGATAAAAGAAATCACAGAAAAATAATGTAATAAGTGTGCTATCAAGAAGAGACTGGGTTTGAGTTCTGCTTTTTTTTTTTTTTTATACAGGATGAAAGCTGGAACACTTGAGAATAATTTCCATGTATGGATTTGGAAATCTAAAAATAACACCTCATTTAATACAGAAAGTCGACAACAACTGACCCTAGAATAGATGGTGATGAATACATTCAACATGAAATTTTCTCTATTCTCTCTTCCCTTCAGTGCTCGTTGGCACCTTTCCCCCAGTCCACCCCTCGTCATTTCCCTGAAGAGGGAGGAGAGGTAATTGTTTCTGAGCAGCCCCAAAGTAGCTCTAGCAGAGCAGGACACCCGCAATGGCTAAGGCTTCACAGGAGGGTGGCTTCATTAACTTGGGACTTGTTATTGTTTGCCTGAGGCTCTGGGATTTTGTCTCACTTGACGGTACACTGCAAAATTTCTACCTCCTGTGTTTTCAACATGATGTTTCTCCATAAGTTTTTAGACCTGCCTTTTCACAGCTCTTTTGTTCTCCTCCACTCAGCAGCGGTGCACCTCCCTGACAGAGGCTTTCAGTTTGGTAAAACCCCTAGAAGGATCCACGTGGGGCACCACCAGGGAAGAGGGGAGTGCAGGGATGCAGGTAGCTCTTGAGCCTCTCAACCTTCCCCTGCCAAGGGCTGGAGACAGTCCCACAGCTGCTCTGCATCACACTAGTTGTGCTACAGCAGCACCTTCAGCCCACTCCTCAGGTAGCTTGAGGCACGCAAGCTTACAGAAAGCCAAAATTCCTGACTCCTTGCTTAACACTGTTTCTCCTACTTTACAACTAAGAGACAATCAGAGGGCTCTTGCTCTCCAGCAAAATTTACTGGTACAGTAAGTTCCCAGGGTCATGTCTGTCAGGTCCAGTTACAACAGAATTGCATCTGGGGCCAAAGTGCTTTTTAGGTAGCTATATGATCAGAAGCATATATATATGCATCACAAAGGCCCGCTTTGCCCCAAAAGTAGTGACTGGATAAAGCCATGGACCTAAAGGTTGGGGCCATGAGTTGAACTCACACCCTAAAAATGGGTGAAAGCCTACAAGTTCTAACTTCCTCTAGGAGAGCATGACACTGAAGCAACACATGTTCTGACATAAGTGACAGCTCCAGGAGCAGAGATGCACGGCTGCAGCTGCAATAGTGCTATGTTTTGCGAAGAGCAGGGCAATACTGCAAGGGAAGGTTCAATACACAGCAGCAAAGTTCTCTGAAGACACAAGAATGCATCACACCAACAAGAGATCAACTTGCTAGAACAATAGTTTCTACATTGCAGTTAAGCACACTGGTGTGGCTGTAACTGGGAAAAGTGTCCTGTACTTGCCGGCAGTAATGCCTAGGCTTAGCCCACGCTGTCAAGACTCTTGCTTTCACAAGCAATACATTATTTCAGCCTTCCCACACATGCAGCCTCAAATAAAGAGAAAACTCATCTTATTGCAGGAGCCAATGTTCTTTTCCTACTGGCTGTTCATTCACACCAGAGGCCCACCAGAACAGTCACGTCCAACTGCATCTCATTTACTTTTATTGATGATGCCAGTATTGTAGCAAGAGAAACAAAACAACACATTGAATTCAGGACAACTGAAAAATCAGTTTTCTACTCTTTCATAAGAGCAGGGTAGTCAAGCATCAGCTATTGATATTTTCCAGCAGTAATATTCCACTTTCACCACTCACTTTCCTGTGCCATCACCTGTTGTTTATCTATCTTAGACATTCACATACAGGTAGATATAGGATGGGTATACACGCTACCTCCACGGACTAGTGCCTACAACAGTGCTTTAAAAATGGGTGCTCTAAGTAGTCAGTGATCCTACCAGAACAACTATTTCCCTTGACAATACCATGTACTGATAGACCTTTTAAAACTACTTCACCAAGACCTATGTTTTGATACTTGAATGCAATAGTGCCTTTCAGTATGCAGCACTCAGTCCAGTGAGTCTCACACACCGTCTAGTCGCGCTGCTTTTGAGCTACACCCATAAGGTTTGCCGGGGCTCACTGCACTGGCACAGTTATGTCCCACATGGCCAACAGAATGATCTGCTGACACCCAAATGAACTGATCATTCCAATCCCAGACTTTGATATAAGTCAGTGCACCAGATGTGCTGTATTACTGGGCAGCTGCATGCGATCATGGAATCACAGGATGCTTACAGTTGGAAGGGAAATTAAAGATAATTGAGTTCCAAATCTTTTTCCATGGGCAGGGACACCTTTCACTAGAGCAGATTGCTCAAAGTCCCATCCAGCCAGGCCTTGAACACTTCCAGGAACGGGGCATCCACAGCTTCTCTGGGCAACCTGTTCCAGTGTCTCACCACCCTCATAAGGAAAAATTTCTTCCTACTATCTAATCTAAGTCTTCCCCCTTTCAGCTTAAAACCATCACATCTCATCCTATTACCACACTCCCTGATAAAAATTCCCTCCCCATCCTTCCTGTAGGCCCCCTTGAAGTACTGGAAGACCACTATACAGTCTCCTCAGAGCCTTCTTTTCCGCAGACTAAACAAGTCCAACTCTCTCAGCCTGTCCTCATAAAGGAGGTGCTCCAGCCCTTTAATCATCTGCATGGCTCTCCTCTGGACTCTCTCCAACAGATTCATGTTATCTGACGTCAGTTGACACTACAGATACACCAAACTACAGACAACACCAAAGCATAGTCCCATCCTCATGTCACCTGCAGCTCTGCCCTGGATGCTGTGGTCTAGGAGATACATATGCCCAAAGTTGTTTGGCACTGAAGCCAGTGCCATGGACCACTAGTAAACAGCAAAATAACTAACCTAGCCCTAGTCCATACCCATGCCTGAAGGCACATCTACCTGCTGTGTGTTTCTCATGTCTGTGCTAACATCATCCTTCTGATGGGGTCAGTACAAACAACATGTAGGCCAGAGCTCTCCTATGTGTCCCCTTGGTACTTTGGTTTTGGGAGCTGCCCGCTAGCTCTCGCCGTCAAACACACTTTTAATTGCTGTTTTTGTTTTGTTATTCGGTTGAAATGAAGAGATTGATCTCTATTGATCTGTGGAAAGGCTCGCTTCATTTGCTTAACCTTTCTGTTGCTTATCAGGGTTGTGCCAAGAGCTTGACACACACAGAATGAGAAGTAAATTTCAAAAAGTATTGAGTGAGTGATAGCAAACTCACACCAGCCTCATTCACTATCAGACTTTGCTGCAAAAGGAAGGTCAACAGCTTCTAGTTATTGTCTTAGGCGTGCCAGCAACATCAGGAATTTGTTTTGATTTTCACATTAATCTAATGCATCCATATTGATGCATAATAAACAGAAACAGGTTCTCTTTATAGGCAGAAGAGAATCTAGGCATCGCATTTTTATTTCCCCGAGCAGCTTTTCCATTATTCTCTGTTCTCCCGTTTAGCTTCTCTCCAGGTGTTTACACACATCACCTTGGCTTGTTTATTCATATTCTTAAAGGCACTGCTAAAAGCTCATCCAACTGCATCCTCACAAGAAAGAAAAAAAAAAGTGACCGCAATGTACCAGCCATACAACAAGTTCTTCTCTTCATTCACCACTCTCTAAGGCCGTAAGAGTCCTGCTGCTGCAAGTGGGAGTGTTTTCTCTGCTCGTGCCTACAGTACAGGAACAAAAGACTTGGAAAGCAGCAATGTTCTTCCAGCTGTCAATCACGCCACTGAACAACCACCATCAGATGTCTTTCTCTTTCTATCAACACCAAAACAAAAGTAGCTAGAAAGCAGGCGGCTTTCTGCTCTAAACTAGTTTCCCCCAAATCCACCAAGATGTTACGTGGGTCAGAGCCCTCTGCAAACAACTTGGGGGCCATGTCAACATCCTACCTTTATCCTCTTTGACTGAAGCTCCTTCTGCCAAATTCATAGCCAAGTGTGCAATTCTTACAGGCCGTTGCTGCCTGGGGATTAGCTCTCCCTAGTCCCTTGCTCAGGTGGAACCTTTTCAGCTAATGCATCTCTTTGGAGGACTACACCACCAGGTTTAGGGCCTTCCAGGCCTTATTACAGGGTCTTAGGCCCTACAATAGTATCTACTACGCCTTCTCTAAGCATTGCTTTTGTACAGCAGCAGATCAACTCTTATGCTCTGTGAGAAAAGGACAGCAAAATACTCATCATTAACCCAATAAGCTGATGACAAATAGCCTCTCTTTTCTAGCTAGTAAAATACTGAGTCTCCCCCAACAGTGATTAAAAAATAAAAAATAAAAAAAAATAATATCCTTAAATTGTACTTGGTGTCATCTGACTGCAATAAAACATGGATTCATTTACCCTTGGAACTCTTTTACTTGCATAGGTGATGCTTCCCATGGAAAGCCAAGGCCAGAACCGTTAACCAGAGAATCCTATGAACTAGTAGCCAGAGAGATACAAGTAGTGATCTAAACCATCTGTGTATCAGACTTTCAAAGTTCTCTGCCTGAACTGTCCTTGGTCCATAGAAAAGCTTCACCTAGCAGAGATGTTAATTCAGCTCATCAGAGAAACACTGATTCCTCCCAGAAGTCTTTGAGAGGATACTCTGAAAGGCTAATCCTATTGGCATATCAAGTAGGTTTTGCATTTCTCTGCCCTGTTCCTTGTTACAGGAGAGTTTTGCATGAATTGTCTGATTCTCAAAAAAAAATTCTCAACTCTTTCCATGTGAAAAATCTGGTCTTCCGTGGAAGCGATATCACCACAGACTTTTTCACTTCATCACTTGAAGTCACTAGACAGAACTAGTGCTCCAGAGAAGGGTTCAGTGTCAGAGTCAAGACTTATTTACTGAATAAAAACCCTGCTTTCATGAAAAGACCTAGACAGCAATAAAATACAACAGAAATAGTCAACGCATAGATCCTGATACACCAAGTTTCATGAAGGATGAAGATAGTCCTGAAATGAGCCAAAAAAACAGTTCAACCTAGGTTTATATTGGAATAAATCACAGGTAGCCCTAATATACCCTCACAGTGGATGGCTCATAGCTAGTAATCATGGTCCAGGACTACACCTGTCAACTAATCAGTTCCTCACCTATGCTGTTTTGGGATGAGGTACAGAGCTGGCTGTGGTTGCTCTTCTGGCCAAGGAGAATTCACCATACAAGACAGGTTCTCCCCAGGCCAAATCAGGAAGGCCATTTAAAAATTATTTGCCTACAGTTTTCCATTCAGTGTGCAGCATACCTTCTTACAGGTTATTTTATTGTTCTGTAATAGGACTGGTAATTTATTATCTCTCAAAGTGTACTCATTTGATTACCTTTCAAATAAGATGACAGCTAAGATTACTTGCAGGTAAAACTCTGACTACAAGTATGTTATCTTGCTGTGCATATCAGTTGTCATGACATGAGGGCATTAGTTTGGAGTCCAATTCATATGTGGCAGAAAATCCACAGCATCTACACATATTCCAAAGGAGAACACTTTTGAAACTATTACTGATCTTAGCTGCTCACTCTCAGATCTCTCAGGACCTAACTTTCAGTAGATGCTGAGGAATCCCCACTTCGTACACTGAATTCACTACCAGTCTTTTAAGATTCTTTTGCCATTATTTTTAAGAGAAAATCATCACTAACATAGATAATGGATTCCAGGTTGGCCAGTAAGCTTTCACTTGAAAATTATTATGGTGGTTGGTTGGTTTTTTAATATCTTTAGAAAAAACATTATCCTTGATACAGTGTTTTGCAATGGTCTTTTCAGGAGATACACTGCATGATCTCTGGCACTACAGGAGGCAGCATTGTCTAGCACTTTAGAGCAGTGGGAGTCCAAAGACCTGAGTTCTGTTTCTGGCTCTCCCACTCACTCTCTGCATGACATTTAGCAGGTCAATTAACTTTCCCCTAACTCTTTTTATGCCTGTGAAGTGGGTGTACTGGGGTTGTATTCCTCCTTTGGCACCTTGTTTAAGTCAGAAGGGTCTTGAGTGGAGACCACTGCCCAAAGCGTTTCAAGACACTGAACTGGACAGTGTCAGCAGCAGTGTTAACAGGAAAGTGTAAAGGTGGGATCTTAATTATCGCCAAAATACCAAAAAAAAATCTGTAAACTCAGGAAGCACTTTTGTCTTTATAAATCTACTGAGGATTTTGCACCCAGATACTGATTTCACATTATTTTTATTTCAAAATATCTGTTATTGTTTCAGTAGAATTATTATTGTGGTACAAATATAAGTAAAACCAAACTCTTAATCCCCAGCCTGTTGGTCCCTTCTAATGATGATCCTCTTTGTATGTGGATTCATACCACGACTGACTTCCTCCCAGTACTAGAGAAAAATGTTAAGCTTCGCCTTGGCAGTTTAACACTTTTCTTGCCATGGCAACACAATCAGGCACAAGAGCAAGTTATAAGGAATTGCATTACATCATGCTCAAATATGCAATTATAACACGCTGCCGAATGGATTCTACAAGGAAGACTGATTTAGTATGTGCCTATGATGATTAGCAGAGAGCAGATAGTACCAAGCTAATGCATTGCTAAAGACTATATCAGATAAAACAAAACCGGTAATTCAGCCACCTCCTAGTCCCCTCCCATAAAATTTTCATAAACCCAATCTTAAGGGAAGAAAGAAAAGACAGGGACCCTACTGAATTATTTACAGTCTTAGTTGTGTATGGCAAAGAAGTCCCTCTTAGGTCAGTAAGTGATATTCTTCCATTGATTTTCTTCTCTCAGGGTATCTAGGTGAGAATCAAGTTGGGGGGGGGACACACCATAAACAAACAGGGATGCAAAGGGCAAGCCAGAAAAGACAAAGTTGATAGAGGCAGAGATGAGAGAGAGTTTGTATTTATGAAAGAGATATTGATTGATTGCACAGTCCAGCAGCAAATAGACTCAAATTAGCTGTCATAATTCCAGTGATGCAGAGGGACATGCAGACTCTAGCTCCACTAAATATAACCTACATCCAGAGCAGCCAGATGAGATTTGCAAGACTGAACTCGGAAATCCCACAGGAGATACCTGCAGTGATTTATATTCCTGATTTCCTATTCCCTCACCAGCTGTGCAATCAGTTCCTGGAGGTGGGCAGGGAATAATTGAACAGCTAAACTGTGATTCACCCAGCCAATTAAGGAGTCTTGGGATAGGCCTGAAGATGAATCCTTCAGCTTCATCCAGTCTTCCTGGGCAAGAACTACATTCAGCTGTGACAATGTGGCCAAAACCATCATGGCCCAGTTAACAGCATAAGAATCAGAGGACATAAAGCTGCATTATAGTTTTCACATATTAATATTCACACATTTTAGACCTTTTCAGAGTAGCAAGTAGGAGAGTGTCCTGGTTGTGCATGAGGATCAGGTTTATTCTGTAATTCAGTGTACAAAGCACATCACTGCAAAACAGTAATTAAAATGGCAACCACTGCCTAGTAGCTATCAACATATAAAAATCACCTACAAGTTTCAGCCTGCAGCTTCTGTCAGGGTCAAAGCCAGGCTGTTTGATTCAAAGTTTGTTGGCATCTCTCTCATGCTGTGATGTTCCCTTGTGGATGGTGCATGGCTTCATGAGCAAATCACAATAATCTCATTTCCAAAATGTTCCACTTAAGTCCTCCTTCTTTCACTGAAGCAAGGAAGCACTTACTTCTTATTACTAACCCTGTGTGTGGCACATGGCATCTAATCACCTTGAAATATTTCAGTGGATGGCTTTCATCTTGCTAAGTGTGAGGTGGGGCATCCAACTGGGGTACAAATAAACTGGGATATAAATCATCATAAACCAGACATTAAATTGGTATATAAATCAAAAATTATAAAAGTCAGATGGAAGAGACCCATTAGATCATCCTGTTTGTTCTTTCCTGTGTTCTCACCCTAAGAATGCACAAGGCATCATTCTTGATTAGCCAAGAGACATAGAAAAACGCCCATCTCTCCCCCTGTCTCTCTCAAGAGGGAGAGAAGGAAAACAGAGAGCTCTGTATGCATATTAATAAAGCTATATTTTGACTGGCTGAATGACTGGAAATGATTAGCAATGGTATGTTTTACCTGTCAACATTTCCACACTGCAACAGGCAAAATGTCTCTAAAACTGCTTTGCAAAAAAATCACCAGTAAGGCTGGAGGGGCTTTGCTTTCAGTTTTCCTGCATTCACAACAGCCCTGTAAACATCCTAAGATTCTTCTCAATTATGAAGATTAAAAGACGCCTTCTTTTTTCCAATATAACAGCAGAAAACACAGTAAAATATCACCTAAGCCAAGGTGAAATCAAGTGCCTGCACTAATAAATAACACCACAAAAAAGCAACAAAAAAAATATTATCAAAGCATTATGAAGGTTGCTGAGTCAAGCGTAACAAAGTTCAGAAATACAAGACTGTGACCCTTTGAAAGGGTCAGTGTGAAAGGTGAAAACACATGCAGCACTGCAGCTAAGGGCAGTAGGAGCTGAGATCAGTCAGTTGACATACACCACCTCCTCTTCCCCCTCACACAAGTGCATTCTTTCACACTTAGACAGAAGTCCTTGGTGATAAGTCAATTAGTCAAAGAAATCGCTTTAGAGGTGGTCCCTAGCCATGTTTTCCTCATTTACTCTGACCCAGTGAGACTTGGGTGACCATTTGAAATCTGATTTACAGTGTGTGGAGCACTTACAGTTGCTCTGAGAGTCAATGAGGAAGTCAATGTATGCTCTGAACATACAAAGGATATTTAATTTTAAGTACTGTAAAACCCAAGACTTCGTCATCTCCAACAGGACACCCAAAAAAGCCCAAAACAGTTTATTTCGATTGCCAGGTCTAAAATGGAATTTATAGCCCACCTCAGAAGGTTATTGGATATTAACATCTTTACATGCCATGCTTCAGCACAATAATTAGAAATGTGACGAAGCTCATGAAATGGTTAACTCTGTCTTTGGATCTGGAGTCACATGCTCTGCAACAAAGAGGCCAGCAATCACAGGTTAACCAATGAATGGAAACAGAATATCCCAAATGTATGGCACAAGGCAGGGGGTCCTGTGGAAAAAAATCACACACCAAAACACACAGAGTACATGATTACAGTAATTAAAGACTTGATAATGAGTGTGCTCAGAGGAGATAAATTAAGGCCTAGTATGCAGCATGAACTGTGTCATCTCCAAACTTTACACACTTGCGTTTGCAACCTTTAAAATGCTCATCTGGTTTTAAGTTCTTAACTTTAAAACAACCAACCAACTGCAAACGCAGGAATTCTAGTGTAGGGTTTCTCAGTGATCCAGAAGAGTGGTTAGTGGTTCCTCAGCAGAGCAAGACTCTTTCGATTCACCTCTAAGCCCCATTGCATGAGCTGGTGGAAGGGGCTGCTGGCTGAGGGAGCAGAATGATACCTCTCCCTGCCACTGTTTTGCAGGTGTATTAGTGGTAGGCATACATTAAGACTCCTGAGTTGTGCACTTTGGAGGAAATCCTTCCCTGTCTGTTCCCTGCCCTCCACCAACACACACAAGTAGGGAGCTTGGCCATTTTTGCACTGTCCCTTCCAAATTGTTCCAAGCAACCATTCCAGCCCTTATGCCAGTCTCAGTGTTCAGTAATCCCTTGTTTTACCTCTCCCAACTCACCAGCAGGGGTTTCACCCCTTTCCCTGTCCTCATTTCCTCCCTTCTCAAGTCTTGACCCCGTTTCCTAATCGGACACCTCTTGCCAACTCAGGACTGGGAGGTCAACTGATGTCCTCTCTTACCACTGCCCTGCTCTTCTAAGAGGCAAATGCAGTATGGGAAATGAAGAGGAGTATGCAGCTAGGAAAGCTATTCACTAGTGTAGGTATTAAGGTCACAGCCATATTAGCAGATCCTAAGACGAAGCCTCACCGAACAAAATCCCTTACAGATTTCAAAATAGGTCTTAGATTTTGATGCCAAAAACCCATTTCTGTAACTTAGCTAGAAATAGCAGGATATGAAGAAAACCCTACAGCAGGGAGAGAGAGGGAAATAAGGTCTGTCACTACCACCTGGTCATTAGTTATAGGAATGATGAATATGATGGAGATCCAACAACACTAGACCTCCAGGCATGTGAGCACCTGCTGCCTGACTAACCTCCAGGATGCCTGCCCCATCTGCTTCAATAACCCATGCATTCAGGAATGACATCATATTGTCAGCCAAATGGCACTGACCAGCAGGACAGTGTCATACTTCAGGGTGTACCTCCATCTGGGGGTCAAGGTACCTAATTAAAAATGAAACAATATTGCCTCATAGAGGAAGGGAAGGAGACCCAAGGGAGTATGGAAAAAAGAGTGGAAGAATGGAACAAGTAAAGTATGATGATGCCTACTTACTTCAAACACTACTTTCAGTAGTGCTGAGGGGAAAGAAAAAAAAAAAAGGCAAAAAAAATCTCAGGTCAGCACTTAATACAGATACAACAATGAAATATTTATTGTAGTGTATAAAACCAGACAGGGTCAAGCCCATGAGCCTACTGGTGTTACTAATGTATTGTCAAGCTATCAACTAAGCTTCTCTCCAAGTCTCAACATCTTGTTCCATAAAGCAGGAAGGCTTGGGAAGCCTGTAGAAATTAGAGGCATAAACATTACAGTCTTTTCCAAAGTGCTAATTGTTGCCACTGCCATCAGTACCATAACTGACTTCCACACGAGGAGATTTTTTCCACCTCCCCCCTCAGTAGTTTTACTGATTTTAAGGAGGTGTTTGAGTGCTTTGTAGGCCTAAATGAGGAAGCCTTAATGTCCTGTAAAGTTTGAACCATTAAGGCTGATAAAATCCACTCAGCTTCCAGCATAGATGCCACATGAATTAAAATATTACCCCTCTCTACATCCTGCAGAAGTCCTTCATCTCCTCCTCTCAGAACGTGCCAGGCTATTACTTTTGACTACCCAATTCATTTTTTATGCAAATGGCTTTTAGACCACCACAAACACAGGATTATTACAGTTTTCAGCAGCACAGACAAGTGTTATCATTCCAATTAACACAAAGCATTATGGCTCCTCTTCTCCTGACAATGCAGCTCCCCATGCCAATGCTCTAAATTCAGAGCCCACATCCCATGGTACTGCAGCAGAAGTGAGGGGGCAGAAGACAAGTAAAGGAGATCCCACAGTGCCAGACAAGGAACATTTCCAAAAAAAGCAGAAGATTCTAAACACTTCTCAGGAAGCATCAGCTACCTATTTGTGAACCGGTTCTCTCTAAAGCGGTCTGGTGACACAGTTTCTAAGCTGTGCAGGAAGGTATCAGTTTCCATAGCAATTCTAGCCACTTTCTGCCCAGCTGCAGCACTCTCCATGTTCCTGGACACAAAACACAGCTGCTGTGGAAGACAGGCCTAGGATGCCATGGCAGGCTGGAAAAGAAGGCACAAACAGAAATTCCATCTTTTGTAGATACATTTAATCCCAAGAACAAATCAGGTTATTGATATATAGGGAAGAAGGAACAATAACAGACTTAAAGACCTAGCTATCTACCTCACATGATAGGCTCTGTGAGTCAGCAAAATAAAAGCTTCTGGAGAAAAGGAAGAATTTTTCATCTCTCTTCTGATGTGGAGACTTTCATGTGATACAGCAAAAGGCACCGAGAGCTCTGCCATACAAAGGCTCTGGGCACCCCACAGCATTTGCCCCATTTCTGCTACCAAGGCAGGAGGAAGGGAAGAGGCAGTGATTTTACTTGTTGCGAGAGAAAAAGAAACCTCACTCTTCAAGAAAAAAATACATCAGCAACTTGGTTGTTTACAGCTCTTTAAATCCACAATATTTTCTTCACCTTCCAGGGAAAGAAGATAGCCCTGTAAAAGCCCACTTTTACTTTTTCCTTGCCAAGACCTTAAAGAAGATTGCTAAGTGACCCACACGTGTTAGTCCTGTGAAGCTCCAGGCAGGTCTGAGCCCACAGAGTAGGCTAATCCACAATCCTGTAATACCCACACAGTTGTTCTTGTTGAAATCGTTCAATGAATGGATACACAAAAGAAGTCCCATGGCAAATACAAGTATGTTCAAAGGTTAAAAAAAGTGAGGAAGCATAAGGTCTAAACAAAAGCAGCTAGAGGCAAAAAAATAAAACATCATCATGCTACACTGGCTCCCAGGAAGTATGAAGAAAATCTCCTCTCTTATCTGCATCTTCCTCCTTTTTTTTTTTGCACTATTTTGCTTCCTCAAAATAAGTTTCGCATCCTAACTCTCCCAGCAAGAAAACAAAACGCAGATAGCTGGTTTACTTAGAAACTCCTCTCCACATGTATCTCCTGTGCTGTGGTTATTCTTTTTCACAAAGCAGTCGTTTTTTTAAAGACTGCAGCAGAAGATCAATTTAGAGCCTGGGTTGTCTATAGCCTATTTGAAAAGCAAACAAACAAAAAAAGAGTGGAATGGTCTTCCTACAGTCCTTCTGATGGTATAAAACAGCATCAACCCATCAGGTTCCTGGTTTGCTCCAAGGAATAAGCCCACAGACTAAACACTCCCAGGGCTTTCAGTGCCTCACCCCTCACAGTGGGGTACCAGCGCTGCTGGTTCCTGGAAGATGCTAAACTGAATATAACACATCCCCTCATTGGCTTGGCAGTACTACCACTTCAAAGCAAACACAGGCTTCCACCTTCTTTACCATAATATACCAGATAACGGTTTCCTGAAGTTTTTAGGACAAGTAGGGAAAGAAAAAAAAAAAGAAGAAAAAAAAGATTACCATCAACACAGCCTCCTTTTTACAGTCAACTGTCTTAGAGTACAAGTATCCAGTTAAAATGCTTTTTCCATTAAGTGCCTCTTACCCCTCCCCCAAAGCCCAAACCATATCACAGCTCAAACCCCTGCCTGCCATAATCATTTCCCCCATGTTTTGCGAATACAAACTGGTATCACACTGAAAGTGAACCTACAAGAACAGCATAAAACTCACGCAACTGAATAAGTGAATAAATATAGAACTGTCCAGATTTTTTTTATTCTAATATACCACCATTTCTAATATATACCATGCATCAGTGATGCTGCTAGAATTTTTCAGAAGCCAGAACTACAGACCAAGTTTCTGTGCACAGACTGGGGCCAAAACATGACACAGTAAATGCCTAATACTGACTGAGTCATATTATTACACTGGCATCTTCCATAAAGAGATAGCTACTCATGCTCAAAGTTGTTGGACATAGCTTTCTTTCCCTTCTCCTCCCAGCTCATATAGGCACTCATTTTGTCTAATCAGATGAATGCTTATCTCCTGACAGGTGAGAGCTCTCAATACTACAATCATCCTTCCCTCCATTCCTGTTTAACCAGAGATAGATAAGAGGAAGTGATTGCAGAGAAGTGAAGTCCTATTTCTCCAGCTCATACTGCCATAGGCAATCAATTTGGAAAAAGGTTCCATCTTGAAAATGTCAAACAGAATGAAAAAAGATAAAATCAAGAATTATAAAATCACCTCCAACCATTCCTCCAGGTCCAGTTGCTCCCCTGGGTTCTTCTAGCATAGCCAACAGCACAGCTAGAAGAATATCTGCTTTCTGTGCTGACTGGTGCCATGGGGCCCTCAGTCTCAAATTAATTGTCCCTCACCCACTCCTGCAATTCAAGAGAAACTGCTGGAGCATCAGTCCTGCCTGCCAGTCTGAAAAAAGCAGTCTGCCAGGCATGGCTGGAGCCTTTTTCTCTTCTACTCCCCCAACCCAGCATGCAGGCAAAGCAAGAGATTTTCCAGTTTGCTGCCCATGCACCAGGGAAGCAAACTAACCACTACTGAAATACAGATACGTCAAAGCACCGCAGTAGCTTCAGCCTGGAAATGGCATTTTCTTTAGTAGAGTGATCAGACAGTCTGGTTTCACCTTTTCAGTTCCTCTGAAATTCTCCAGGATTCCATTTTGCCCCAGTGTTTCATCAGGACAGTGTTGGTTGTGGGGGTTTTTTGTTTTGGTTTGGTTTTTTTCCCTTTCTTCCATCTTATGCTGCAGAACTGAGAAATTACCCATGTCAAGAGCGTAAGAAACAACAGGCCTAGGCCTTGCTCCTTCACCATTTGTCACAACACTCGGTGAAAAGGAAGTTCTGAACAGAGATTTTTTCAGAGGAAAATAATGGCCAGGTTGAACTGAAAGTGCTATTCTGCTTCAGGATGAGCAGTGGTGGGCTGATGTAGCTGCACCCTAGATAAAATTAGTCCAGAGGTACAGAACCAGGTCAGCTGCTAAGGCAGGGACTAATATTACAGGGACTTTCTGAAGGGACTAGAGTCTTACCCCACTTTATGTCTACTCCATTGCAAATATTTTCTAAAGGGAGAATATCCCCCATCAACCAAAACCAGATTTGAAGAGATTGCTATTGCTCTTGTCTTTTAAAACAGATGTTTCACAGGAACTTCACTGTTCCTACACAGGAACTAGTCATATAGGTTTGGTTCATTCTTAAATGTTGCAATCTCCAGATCCTTCAATGGCTAACCCATATATCAAACACTCACCATTACACTTAACTGCTCTGGGGAAGAGAGAGTTTCAAAGTATTTCTTTCCTTTCCTGTATTTAGATAGGGAGATTAAAGCTTCAGTTCTATCTGTCTCTACTACCTACACTTATCCGACTCATGAACCAGCAAAAAAATCTGGGTCAGAAATATGCATGCACACCCACACACTCGGTGTACCCTCCCCACGGAGGGCACGAACGGCCTCAACCTGGAAGTGCCTCGGACCAAATCAGATACGTAAGTGTGTGAGCACAGTGTCTAGACTGACACTTTGGAGACTGGGGAATGCCCTGCTGCAGGCTCTTGTCAGCTGCCAACACACCAGGCTCTGGAACTTCCTGATCCCAGCCCAAGGATGCACACACCAAGGGACTAACATGGCCAGCCATATTAGCAATTATATTTAGGACAAAAAAATACAAATACAGGTTAGAAATAGCCCATTACCTGAGTCATTGCTGGAATAAAAATGACCTTTAAGACAATAATTCATGCATTCATTAGCGAGATTCCCAGTAGATAGGTGTAGAAAAGTCATTGCTGCTCACAGCAGTGGCAAAAGCACATACACAGCCAAAAGCACAGACCAAAGACCCTTCCCTACTGCCATATGAACTTAACAGATGTCATCTTTGTTAGGGAGTACATTTCTTTTTGCCCACACATGAGAAATGTTATCATAAAATTGATACCAGTAGAAGTGACAGGTGCTAGCAGAAAACCTAAAGGGAACCAGACTGTCTGATTTTCAGATTTCAGGGACAAAAGAGCACAGCACAGTACTTTGCAAGATGAGCCTCTTAGAAGGTTGTAAGAGGCATGAGTTCAATATTCCTTTTCTTCTTCATGTCACAATAAAAATATGTATTTATCCACCAACACATAAAAAAACCCCCAACCCAGTAGTTTAGCAAGACCTTGTAGAACTTTCTTAAAGTTTTACCAGATTTGACAAGGTAAGCCTATAAGCACCAATAAGACTCACACCAGGCCTGACCTTACCAATGCAAGAAATTGACTATACCATTACATCTTCTCCTCCCCAGCACTTAAAAGGACCTTCCCAAAGCAACAGCTACATAAGGCAAGAGTGAAACAGGAACTGAGAGCCCTGGGAACACCAGAGGCATTACATGTTTCTCAAACCGTCAGAGTCTGGACAGTAGCTGCTCACTATCACCTTGCAAGGCTTTCAACCAGAATCAGCATCCCTTGATCCCTGCCATCTTCAAGGATCCATTAACTGTTCCCTCTGAGACAGAGGAGCTCAGGACATTCATCAGTCCCCATGACTGTGTATTAACAAGAGCAAGCTGCAGTGGCATCCTTCCTTGTGAAATCCTACCTCTTCCATTTTAGCAGAGAAACCCCTTTTTTTAATCTCCAAGGAAAGGAGAAAAAAAAAAAAAACCACAACTTTTAAGGCCAGCCAGTACATCTCAAGGCAATTCCACCGCTGCCAGATCTTGTTGCTTCAGCAAATGTTACAAGTTGGTGACCACTGGCTACAATTATCACCAAGGGCTAAGCTCCTTCCCTATGCCTTAAAGGATACAGCATTTCTTATAGATCATCAAAGGAGAGTGATGCCACACACACCCAGGAGCTGCAGACAGCAGGACATATTCTACAATAAAAGCCAGCAATGAATTCTGCTGGAAGCAGGGAACTCAGTAGCAGCATGAACTGCATGAGAATATGCTCACGTATAGAGCATTCCACTGAATTAAAAAATAGGGCATTGATTTTGTTATTAATTTTTGTATTTAACTCAATATTCATCTCTGCATACGAATGCCTCTTCCCCACTGCCACTTTTTCATGCCTCAGCAGAAATTCTAGTCAGCAGCAAACAGAGATGTAGGTCCTAAGAACAAATCGATCAGTCTGCTGCAAAGACAAACTATATGTGAGAAGAGGGCTCTGAGTGGGTTGCCAGTCAAAGCCTCCGTTCTCTTTCATCAGCGAGTACCTCCCTTAGGTCTGCACACGAGGAAAAGAAAAGAAGAAAGAAGAAAACAGAAGAAAACCAGGGATACTTACGCAAGGCATGCCACTCATCCTGGCGGATTGTCTTGGTGATGTTGTAGGTGAGGTTCTTGGGAATGGTCGCTGAGGAGTAGTGGTACTTGATGTATGTGCACCGCTCAATTGCTCCTGGGAAAGGCAAAAACACAGAAGAGAAAGTGCTGTTAAACGAATGCAATGCATCCTCCCAGCTGGAGGCTAGATAGGCTTGACTACCAAATGCAAAGGCCACGAGCAAAGCAATCTATACTGTCAGTCCACTGAGACAACCAGTGCTATCTTTAGCCCACGACTGGCACAAGTTATGTGTAGCGTAAGCTCACATTCAGACTTACGATACACCAAAGGCCCTGCAGTAGCTGCCAGCGTCTGCCTTCACCATCAGATATATGTGGCAAATCACCCTTTCTTTCATTTATTTTCCCTGAACCGTGAGCTAGAAGCAGGCATGCCAGCACTTACTGCATAGAAACTGTAAATTCGTGTCTTCGCTTATTGAGCGGTGATGTGTCCTAATGCCCACACTCCAGGCAATACACAATGCAAACATCTTTGATCTTTCCTTCAGTAATAAAAAACAGCACAAGGAAAATATATATAGATAGTGAACAATTTTCCTGACCCACTTCCACCTCACAGCCAAGAAGCAAGACAAGCAGAAGAATACATGACAGGTTATGGTATGTCTACTGAAGATACTCAGACACTTTCATAGCGAGCTCAGAAACAGAATTTATTGGCATCCCTGAATAATGAGCCTCAGATGGCAACATGAATGGCTGAAATGGGCAATTCTTCTCCTGCCTATAGTCAGGGTCTCATCTCTGTTCCATGGAAAATAGCACCACATGCTGCTTCTGTTTGTCTCCTGGTTACATTATTACATTCTCCTTCAACAGCCAACTTTCCTTCCTCTACAATCAGCACACCTCCAGGCCCTGATCTCCTGGCATCTCTCCGCATAGTTAGTGTCCTTAGAGGAATGGGTCTGGCATAGCCTGATGCTTTCCATGAATTACAGCCTAGCCAAATTTTGCATCTGATCAGAAACCTGTGGTAGCTCAGCTATTCCTGCACTGATGAAAACCAGCAAGGTTTCCACATCCCTTTTGCCAGCATCCTCAACTAACAGTGGCTTTATTAGACCTTTTCAATAAGCAGTCAGATTCAAAGCTCATTAAAGCCATTTTTCTATTAATATTCTGGTATTTTGGATCAAGCCTTTAATAACTAAATAGACATCCTTTATGTGGTTGGCCACACTGTTTGCTACTAGCTGCCACTGGTGAGAGAAGCAACTATGCTAGAAATGCTTTTATGTATTAAAAATACATTAAAACAGGCACTCAATAGAATAAATTAAATGAAGCAATGAATTATATAACTGAGTGCCATACACCAAGAGGCAGGTGGAGAACACTTACCAACAGCCTGAACTGAAAAGGCAAAGCCATTAGCCTTATATCTACAGCTTCAAGGGGTTAAATATGCTTTTATACCACTAGAAATAAAAGTTTCTACCTCAGGTTGTAAAATATTACTTGGTGTGAACTTAGATGATACAGCATGAATTCACAGCCTGAATAAGAAAACCCTTAAAACAAAATTATTAGTTACATCACAGTCTACTAGCATCTTCCAAAGTTAGAGCAATACAAACATTCGAGGTCCTCATTGTTTGCTCCTCTTAAGCTTTCTTCACATTCTGCCTTTGACAGCAATTAGATTAGACAAAGCCAAATATTATAGGGGAAAAAGGCAAAATATTTACATATGTATCCGCCTGCCCTGACAGCGTGATGGGCTTCTGTGTGAGTCTGCACCATCTGGGCACCAAATGTACGCCCAGAATTAAAGTTTCAAACTAAGAATAGTATTTAAAAAAAAGACAGCTAGTGTGCAAAGAGCTGTAAAAAAAGCCCCAAATCACAACCCAGTCTTCTTACAGGTTTTTCTATCCCCTTTTTTCAGCTGCTTTCACGGATCAGAAGCATTGGCAAGAAAATGGAAAATGCTTATTTGTCAGAAAATCATCTCTAAGGTATCAGATACCTGCCCAGAGAAAAGATTTATAGAAGATAGCAGAAACAGAGTTGAGTCAAAATAAAAACACACAGAAGGAAGGAATAAAAAAAAATAAAAAGTCCTGTTCCATTTGCTATAACTTCTTAGAGTAATAAGCAAAAAGCACATCCTTACACCAAAGAGGTTAATTTCTAGCAAGGTCCATCAAACTTTTTATTCTTACTACAAATACTGTTATTAGTAATGCAGTGAGCTGTTCGCTATCTTATGCCACCAAAGCCTAAAGCAGAAAAAGATTATGGTCACCGTTTCACCATATATATAATTTTGGGCTTCTGCTTACATCCTCATGGCTTTAATGAAACTTAAATACATGCTTAAAGATGGTCTAGAACTCAGAGTACAACTGCAGTGGCAATGGTTCAACGACAGCTGAAGTACTGGCAGATTTTTAATGTCAAATTCCATGACGATCTCCTTCCCAGCCACACAAAGTATTTCAACACTGTTCTCACCTCCAAATAACATGCTATTAGCCAATAAACATCATTACTCCAGCCAAGAGCTTGTAGGGACCAGAAGGTAAAGTGCTCTTCAGTGCACAGCAAGATATAAGTAGAGGAAAAAGGAGAATGTCTCTGAAATATCAGGGCTGGCCACAGCATCCATTCAACAGGGCTGAGCAGAGTACAGAGATTTCACTTGTATCTGCAAATTGCCCCCGCTGTTTGTCTTACACAGGGAAGCAGACCCCCAGGTCAGGCAGACAAGGATGCTGCTCCTGGGTTTTCACCCTTCTCTGAAGCATTAAGCACAGGTTCACTACTAGAATAGGTAAGCCAAATTAATTTTTTATTACAGAGCTCAAAATACTTCAGTATAATCCATGTTACTGTGGGCTCTAATAAAGGGATAAATGGGTGAAATGTAATGGTCTATGTTATACCAGAGGTCAGCCCACATGAGCTAATGGGACTTTCTGGCTTTAGGCTATTAAACTCAACGCTCACAGGAGTGTTTAATACATTCAGGAGAATGTAGTTCAGCATGTTTCAGTACTGTCTTCTGCTAGCTTTCATCACTTCAATCACTTCAGACAGTAGAACAGCAGCCACTGGAGAGAGCATGTGGCCATCTTCATCTGCATGACCACTGCTAGTAAGAGACAGGTGGGATCTTACCAGGAACCTCAAGGTTTTCTTATCCCAAACTGACAAAGTTTGGGATTGCTTGGCATTTAAACAGAAGTCATTTATCTAAACCTAATCCCACAGGTATATTAACAGAGTTAATGCTACTGCATCAACATATGTCTAGCTAGAGGTGACAACTAGCTTTTGAAACTTAGAAAAAGGCTTCCATTTCCATAATCTCTAAGGTATCAGATACCTGCAGCAAGGATCAGAAGTACCTGGAAAGTCCTCAGAAAGCCCAAGAAATCCTTACCTTCAGATGAATTAATAGCAATGCTTACTCCAGTCTTTGAGGTGAGAGGGGAAGCAAGAGTAAGAAGGGGAGGTTGGGGGGAACCAAAACTTTCCCTTCCATTCCTCATTAAGGTGACTGCAATTTATGGAGCATCTCCAGCCTTCAGCACTAACTTAGAAAAAACCAAAACACAACTGCAGCTGAGCTCTGCACTTTGTTCAAATAACTGGGAATAGCATTTATACAGCAAACCAGTAAGGAGGTTTTTTAACCTATGCAGCTGTGGTAGCAAGTGTATAACTGGCCATGCAAAACAAGCACAAAGCTCCTCCACTGACAGATGCAGTATATTCAATGTTCCTCCAACCAAAGAGGAAATATTTTTTGAAAAACCTAAAGAAAAGTGGCTGACATCTCCAAATATAGTGCTAGGAAAGGGATCGGCAGGAAGATACAACTAGAGCCATGCAGAGCAAAACACTGCCATTCCATCCTCACATAAGCACAGATGCTCAAAGGGGATTTGGCAGCTGTAACTCTGTGGTTGGCAAACCCCTGTTCCAGCAAAGTTCAGATGCCAAGTAAAACTGAGATAAGGAAAGCAGAGATAGCTTCAAACAGAGTAGCTAAGCATTCACAGCATCAAATATGCCAGTCCTCTCACTGATCCCCTTCCCTGCTCAATTCCCCCCCTGCATCCATTAAGCATTGCTCCATCCTGTCACCTTATTATCATATATTTCCTCCTCTCCATTGCAGGATAAAAATCCTTGGATTGTGTTACAGCAGGAATATCACTTGAAAACACTGTACAATACTTTTCTCTGCAATTTTCAAAACTATCTCAATAACCTGACATCACTTCAGCTGCTAGTGAAACTCAGCTCTCATTGCATTACTAGGGCTGCAAACACTACACTAGTAGAAGCCCCAAGGTGTTTGGCATCTGAACAATTCTCCCACCCTAGGCTGAACAGGGTTGAGAAATTAAAAGAAAGGTCATACTGCATTTGTCCAGTGGGTAAACAGACAACTTCTTTCAGAACTTTAAGGGTGGGAGGTTGTTTGACACTGGCCCTAAAGATAACAGTATTTCAACACATCAAACCACTCCAAGAAACAGTCTTTACCCACGGTTAATTTAAGAAATAGAAGGAAAATTCAAAATGTCACCAGGGTATTGGTCACATTAGTCCTAAAATTTGGATCTCCAAATTGCCCAGAGACATCTGCCCTGGGAGGTCAGCATGACTTTTGCAAAGGCAGTTTGTCAAGTTCCAGGAAATTACACTGTCACTGTGATCATATCGTTTAGTCATCTGCAGAATGCAGACCATCTCATCTGACAACTAGCAGAAAGAAGTAGTCCTCCAGGTAGTCTTTCATGAAACTGGTATTCTGTGAGAGCAGTCAAGTAACTATCAGTAATGTCACTTCAGATCCAGCCCAAAATGGCACACGCAAGTTACTTGCACAGGTTTTCTAACTGTACTCCCTTCCTTCTAACAAGAGCTCCGAGACTTCACATTTCCACCACTCCTCTTCCCCGACTTCTAGGGCTGCATGTTGTAGAACCATCCTTAAAGTTCAGGTACAGATTAGCCCAATGCCTGCATGTAAGTTGCCTTTGGTAGCTGGAGGGCTCACAGCTACATATAAGAATTTCTCCCACTCCAAGACTCTTTGCAGCAATCCTTGGGCAAGAGCAACCAGGAATCTCAGACAGAAGCAGGGAACTAGCAATTCATTCGCTCAGGATGAACTGTGGCATGGCCATTCCAGACTCCACAGCACACTAGCTCTGATATGACAGTCCCCTTGCTTTCTGTAACACGCAGAGATCTGAAAACGGGAGGTACCATTCTTCTACTGTAGTATGTGTGTTGATTTCCAAGAAGGATCCAGCTGTACACATAGTATTTGTTTTATTACATTACCGGCCAAGGCTTTTGATAGGATGAGCTTCCTTGAAAAGACTGACATGGATGTTCTGAGCCTTTGCTACCTGTGGGCAGCTTTTCCTCCTTCTGTGTTGTAGATACCGCTGGATGAACTGTTTGTAGCAAGCAATTTATTCCACAAAATTCACCCTTTGTGCTAGCTTTAATTTTTACAAATCTGTTCGAGAATAACTACACAAACATTTCCTAGTAAAAGGAATCTTCGCCTCTGGCTTGCAAACTGCACTTACTACATATGTTTGCTATTCATGATAAGAAATTGCCTTCTGTATGAGAGATTGCCTTAATCCCATGGTTCGGTTACTGTTCCCTCACTGGATGACTACACCCATACCAACCAGGAAGAAAATGTAGATTGGTCATTAAACCTCTAATTGTTTCACATTATGTTCAGAAAATCTGCAAAGAAAGTTTACAGTTTTTCCTTAGCTTAAGTAAGGGTTCCAGGGCTAAAATCATAATTAGGGTTAGAAAAAGCAATTGCATGTGACATACATATCCATTAATGTCTTAAAATCCTTGTCTCCTTTGGAAAAGTTTATCATTGGATTGTGCTAGCATTTTATGCAGCCTCCAAACCAGGCTGGTGCATCTTAAGAATCATCACCTTCAGCTATATGTGCTGCCCTCGGTCTCTTAATTCACTTCACATGAATCATCAGAACTCATCTAGAGGTACCTTAATATAGGCAAGGTTGTTGTTGCAGTTCCATCATGCATTAACTGATCATACTAAACCCTGGAGGAAGGTAGGAAGAGAAACTAGGCACTACCCTGACCAGCTGCTATGGCAGAATTGCAATCAGATATGCTGGTTAGTTTAATGAAGTCATGATGAGTAACTATCTTCTAAATGAAGGCAGAGACTTCATTAGGAAGTATTGCAACATATTTAACAGGATTATTTCATTACCTCTGGATTAATACTAACCATGAAAGTACTGGTTACATATTTATACCCATCTATAAATCCATTAATGCCAAAAATGGAGGAACATTATTCTTCTGCATTAATAGTAGAATCATTTATGTTAGAAGGGACCTCTAGATGTCAACCCAAACCCCTGCTTAGAGGAGAAATAACTTCACAGTTCAAATCAAATTCAAAGACAGTTCAGCAATGTTCAGGGCCTTGTCCAGTTAAGTTTTAGATGCACCTCCATTCTTGGAGGTGCACAACAACCTTGAGCAATGGTCCCAACATTTGACCACCTTTATCATTTTTTTTTCCCCTCCCTAATACCTAATCAGAATTTCCCTTGGTGCCACATGAATATCTTGAGTACTAGAATACCTAAGGGTAAAGGTCTAAAAATCTAGGAAGAATATGCAAATAGCATCACCATAATCAACACATCTAATGAATATTCATTAACTCATATGCATAAATAGAAGCCAATGTTCTAATTAATGGAACTCAAGATAGATTTTCAGTCACAGCACAGACCAAATATTTAGAACAGGAGATCATATTCATTCCTGCCTGGCTCTGGCATCATCCTCAGCTGAGGTTCAGCTTGGTCTGCCAGTAGGACTTGTTGCTACTTGTCCTAGATAAAGTGAAACAACTTCTGGTACTGGCTGCTGCTAGCTGTGGGCTGCAAGAAAGTTGGGCTGATGCCTCCTTCCATTCACAAGCTGGGGTTTAAGCCTTTTGGATTTAAGTTACCAGTCTCTAGACACTATGTGTATAGGAGGGGAGAAGTGTACTGTCAGCTTCTACTCACTCTTTGCAGGTTCCCATAAAGGTCAGAGAGAGGGACATGATACAGTCCCCTTCCCTATTCACAGACAGATCCAAAACTCACGTACTGGGAGAGACAACAAATGTGCCCATGGTAACACTTAGCATGTATCAGGAGCGCACTTCTGAAATTGGCCTCCTGACCACCTCCAGTTGTCATGCTTTAGCTCATAACACGATGTGCTATAGGACCACACCAATTAGCTTCTCCACAAATAAAGCTAAATTGAAAGATGAGATAACAGACATCTAACTAATGGTACAATAGCAGAGCCAGTCTGAAGTAACATCTGCTCCCTAAAAACACATACAGAGTGAGTGTTTGGGCCTAAGCACTAATTGTTTCTTACAAGATCACCTTCATCGTACAGCACTATTTACAAATGTAGATCTAAGCTTATACTGTGTCTCTGCAGTTACAACCATCCTAGTAAGGACTGCCAAAGGAAATTGAGCCCTGGATGACCATAGCTCTAGGAAAGCCACCTACTTTGATGGTTGAATTCCCAGACTAGAGAAGTGTACAGAGCAGCCACCATGGCATGAACACAGGTCTACAGTCAGGCTCTGTAGAGCTGCAGTCATCACCGATATGGTCACATTGGCCACACTCACAAATACAGGTAGGCAAACAGTCTGTGGTTTGGGTTCAAAGGGCAACTTGAAAAAGTGGAAGGGGGAGCTGGAGAGGGGACCCTGACACAATCAGGGAAAAAATAAATAAACCAGTATTTCAGATGAGCTGAAATTTTCTGTACAGACACAAAATTATATTCATCTGTAATTTATTTTGACACCTTCAAAGACTAATTTTAAAAGCGTATTTCAATTGACAGTATGAAAAAAATGTATTTAGAGAATTCTGAAACACTGACATTTTCCTTTATTTCAGTGGGGGTTTTTTTCCAGCTGAAGCCATCAGCCATATTAGAGCAAGTTTCAAAAGTGGTTCTGCTCCTTTGCCAGCTCCTTGTTATTTATTTTCATGCAAAAATTTGTCACTGAAGCAATTCGCTAACTGTACTTACTATAAGCATACTTAGAAGCATCCTATCTGCCTATATCTTCCCTGCTGGGTAAAATGCAGAAATCCTTTGAGGTTGCCAGTGGCAAAGAGATATTTCAAGAGCCAGAACTCTACAATATCACCTAAATTTACTTTTTTACATGTAGATATCTTTACTGACCATCAAAAGATATAATGAACACAGAACTGCAGCAAAACATACTCAGAAGATAACAGCATCCCCTGTTTTACCTGAAGAAAAAAAGCTTGCTTGTATTCCCCAAGTTGGCAGTCACTGAAAGGATGAGACATGCATAAGATAAATATTACTTCGTCCCTGAAATGGCACATACCCAGAAAATACATTAACAGAGCATACGGCTTAAAGATTTTCATTAGGAAAGCGAGCAAAGGTTTTTTCAGAGTGACAAGCAGAACCTTCCAGCTCTTTTCTTCCTCCCATTTTTCTTTCACAGTTCATCTCACTTGATTTCCAAATAAATGTTTTCTCCGAGCCTCCATAGCTTAGTAAAACTTGTTAGACAATGCTTAGCTGGTGAAGAAGTCTTGTTAAAACACAGTGGAGGGGTGGTTGAAAGGATCTATGTATTATACGATACCCTATTTCTGTATATATAGTACAGTAATAGATGACAGTGTGCCACTTCCATTCTTCCCAGGTCATCTGGGATGAAAACCTGCTAGCTCACTTTCAGTACTGATCCATTAACCTCTAGAGATACGGAAAAAGAAAAAAGATACAGAGTACACATGAAATTAAAGCAATCCATGCAGCTTATGGATCTCCAGATGTACACAACAGCTTTCTCACCTGTGGGCTGTATGGTGACCAGATTCCACACAGAATTCAAATATTTCAGACTGAAACACCTACATTTTGATTTCAACATCTGTTTCCACACCAAAATTTCTAAATTTCCTCATCAACTACTGTGTGAATAAAGATAGAGGTGCAAACATGCGTGCGTGCACTGAGCAGACAACATTTTCAGAGTACAGGAGAAATGAAAGTGCCTGAACAGCTTTTGCCAGGCCTGTTCCCCACATGCTCTCTGGATATCCCAGCAAATGGCAGCTTGCTTGAAGAGACCAGCTGGCAGAAGATAAATATTCCACCCATGATAAGAATCCAAGTATGAGACCAAAAACCAAATTTGCATTGGAAAGTGATGAGCTCACACTTTCTCTCCAGGGACTAAGGAAAGGGGGCTGGCAAGGAAGCTGGAGCAAGAAGATGGTTATGAAACACTTTTTTTACTTCAGCTATTAATAACAGTCTCCAAGCCACAGGGCACTTGAGGGGAGGAAGGCATCTCCTTGCTTCTATTAATCTTTTTGTCCACCTATTTGCATTGGGCTGGCCACAGGGGAGAGGGAAGCAGAGCACAAATGAAAAGTTAAGGAGGTTAAAAGGGCTGAAAAATATTTGCTCCTGCTTGTTTCGAGGCAGAAATTAAATGATCAATAAAAAGTCACTGAGACAGCAATTACCAGTAAAAACTCACTGATGACCCAATAGCTCATGGAACAAAGCATTATCTCAGCACTGCTGTCAAGCCAAAGAAAAAGCATAGCAAAAGCTATGCCATGGACAGATTTCTTTTATATGAATGTACATCTTCTGATTCTCAGAGTAAGATACTCCCATGAAGGTCGGTATTTATTGAAACATCTTTGAAAGCTATTTCAAAGAGAGATCTGGACAATCTTGCCTGAGTGCCAAGAAGAAAATAAGGGTGGATCAACTGATATCACTAATTCTGCAGAAGATCTGTGATCACATGAAGTGAAATTTAAGGATGTCTGTCTCTGTGCCTTAGAAAGCTATTTTATATGCTGCTTTACAATATAAGGGTGCCTTTCCATACATATGTACTCCTTTTTATTTCTTAAAGTGAGAGGAATGTAAGCCCTTCTCTTTGTCTCCGTACTTTTAGTTTGCAGCTAGCTCCACGAATTGCTGAGCTGGAGAAAGCGCTTAGCTTTCTTGTAGCACTTCAAACTCTTGTTTAAACAGCAAAAAAATCACAACATGACAGAATCATCGAGCTGCTTTGCATCCCACATTAAGGAATTTATGCAGAGACCTAACACAGACTAGTCCCCAAAAAGGTTCCACTTACACGTTCAGCCTCATCCAGCACCTACAGCAGTCTCTGAAGAACACCACATTAATGAAAGGATTTGTGTGCTATGCAACATATCGATATGATGCTATTTTCATGTAGGTTTTGTCCCTCAACTGAGCTTGGGGAGTGGTGTGAGAATTTCACAACTTTCATTTGAATATAAATTGATGTGAGGAAAAAAAAAGGAAAGAGTTAGAGTAGCACAGTTGGAAAAAAGGCATTTTTAAGACATTACTTCATACACAAAGAAGTATTTCCCTGGCAAAGGTACCCTGCAGTTATTAAACATACAAGCAGTGTAAAGCTAACAGGCAAGGTCATCCCTAAATGAACACTGTTTCTCCTGCAAGTTCATAAAGTCTTTCCCCATAAACTCTATCAACTGAATATCTACACAGATCATGCAGCCTGATAGACAAAAGCTACTAAAACTACACTGAAATAAACCTTGGGACTGTTTACTGACAAGTAGAGATCACTAAATTGTAAAGATAGCGTATATAATGGCTCTCCAAAATAAGTAGTATTTTCATGTTTGTCCATGCTCCTTCCTTGTAAAGTCATTCCCTGGATTGTCCTTGTTCAAATAATTAACTGGTGAGTTGCCATCACTAAATTACAAGGATGCTCCATCTTCCTTTGTAAAGGAGTATGCTTTCAGAGGGACAAGAGATTTCACAGCTGACTGCCCTTTCCCTGCAAGGCCATTTGCTGCACTATTATAACTGGACTCACTATCATACATGAAGGCTCGAATCAAATAAAGGCCTTCAGAAATTAAACGTTGTGTAGATATTTAAAAAGTAGTCCTTGAATAGTCAAACAAATTGAAAGACACAACTAGAGGGAAAGGGAGAAGATGATAAAGATGATGGTAAGAAGATCAGACAACTGTACTGTGAAATCCGAGATGAGTTAAAACACAATTTGGTCATTCTAAAAACCTACGAACCACAGATATTGTTAATCTCCCTGTAGCTGTCTGAAATCATAAGTGGTTTCTCCCTTACAGAAGGAAATAATTCTCAAAGATGTATTTGAAATAGGAAAGGCTGGCGGATGTGATCAAAAAATATTTTTCCAATTGACTGGACTGTGCCCTTCCTTATCCAGTGATGAATTTTGCAATATCAACATATACCCTTGCATCCAGAAGGCTTAGATACCAAATATCTCTTCTCAAATACTAGAAAAATTCTTTTTTTGGTGCTAACATCACATTCTGGTGAAGCTCAAATGTACCTAATTCAAGAAATTAAATGTTAGAATCTCAACATCACTGTAGACACCCTGTGCCAAATGAGTAACATATCTTTCAGAACGGTTGACAATATTGAAGGGATAAATGCCCTCATACTGGTATACAGCAGGGCAGAAACTGAAAAGGGACAAGCTTTTCTCAAGCCTCAATCTTTCCTTTGTTTATTCTCAGTACAAAATTGGGAGGACCAGGGTACACCAATAACTGCCAGCTACAGGAAAGTTAGTGATGAGCACACCTTTTCCCAGCATGGCCTTAAATGGGAATTAAGTTACCCTAGCCAAATCCCACAGGCATCTAGTCTCCAAGCACATTAGCTAAGATTCACGGCATTCCTTTTCTCAAGACATGTGCCATTTAATGTAGAAATAAAAAACAGCAGAAGCCAGCCCAGCATATGTAACAATGCAGCAAAACAGAGAAAAGTGAGTAACTCTAGTGCATCTATTACTTTTTGGGTTCTTTAACATGCCAAAGAAAGTTACAGGCTGTTGTAAAGCCACGTGGCCCTAGCAAAGGCCCAGAACTGGTGTATATGTAAGTGTAAAAAGTCTATTGTGAGATGAGAATTTCTCATACAGTAAGTACATGTCTACTGCTGGGTCAGTATAGACTGGTGGAAAGACAGGACTTTCACTGCTGCTGTTTGATTTGGGGTTTACTGCAGAGACTTCAATGTTGCTTCACTTTGGGAGGGTGTTGTGGCACGAAGTTTCCTTGCCTGTAACATCCGCTTGTCTTTTGGTAAAAGTAATCTATCACTTCTTACATCTTTGTCTAAAATGTCAAATCAAATTAGAGAGTCACAGCAGGAAAATCTCTCACTCACTACAATGCAAGATATTCTGGCCAGGGAAAACTGGACTAGATATTTCTGCTGCCTGTCAAGAAGAATTCAGAGCTTGAAAGATACGATTCAAAACACAGAGTGCCATTTGTTAATACAACTATTGATGGCAGCAACAACCATTATTTAAAAGGCAAGCTTCTCGTCTCTGAAGACATTTGTCATTAGCCATCCTATCCCACCACCCCTATGCCTGAAAAGCCAGCAAAATCCTACTTGGGCTTATAGCCCTACACATTATTCAGCCCTTTACAGTTCAAGAATCTGCTTTATGATCCTCATTCTGACACGAGAGGGATCAACTGTATCCCAAAACATCCATCACCATACATGGAACCAGAGAAGGCGGCACTTCCTAGTACCACTTACAGGGTACAGAATAGCCCTTTAGCTCCACATTGGAATTTCTCCAGTTTTAATCCTTGCTTCACGTTTAGAGGGAAGGAGCTATGGAAACAGGCATTTACTCAGACACTGCCAGCTCAGGATTTATTTTCTTTTATCCTTTACTCCTACTCCAAGCTGTAATAAATGCCTGTCTCACTAGCATTTGATAACACCCAATGGGACAGAGGTACTCTTGAGGCAGAACGCTGTACAAATACAGCGAGTAGAGTCTGTGCCCTGGAAGACTTTTACTGTTTCTCTGCTTTGTACCTTCCCTCCCCATCTAGTGGCTCATTTTGTTTAATATGCAAAGATAAGTCTTGAACTATAGTGGTTGATTTTAGAAATTATTAATTTTATGATTCAGCATCGTACGTGCTTCTGGACTCGTACTTCTATCAGTACATTTAATTCTAAATCCAAGTGTTATTACAGACCATTGCATTCTACTCATGCTTTACTTTCTATTCTAATTACTCCTCCAGCGATACATTTCACAGGGTATTTCTTAATAATATTTCAAAGTATTAAATGAAGACAGTATTGCTGCCCAGCATTAAATTGCATGCTACCCCCCCAAAAAAAGCCATGCATTCTGTTCCCCACCTTTGTACACTAACCTGTGGACAATACAATCAATCCCCTTTGAAATAGGTCTAAATGCAGACTTGAATCCATCATTCCATTAACTATAAATTAAACTAAGAGACAGCAGATCTCTAGTCTGTACCCACACACCCCCACCAGACATCCTAATTAAAAATTAAGGCAACAGAAACATAGATAACAAGTAATTAGCCCTCATCTCAAGTTAGGGACCAACATCTTATCACAATATGGAATTCTTTCCACACTAAATTCGAACGTGGCTTAGGAGAAGGTCTGGGCAGATACTAATCTACTCCCTAATTTTCTTTCCTCTTATTTTGCCAGGCACCATGTTCAGTCTCTCAGCCTCCAAAAGCATGAGGCTTCAGTTCACTAACTGCAGGATCAGGTGAAGAAGATCCAGGATGATTCATAACATGCCTCCACTGGACCATCAGCCACTCTGATGAAGGGTACGAAGAGAACATGTCAACTTAATGGAAAACACACTCTTTGGAAAACATCCAAACCTTTAAGAAAATATGCCATTAGCTTTATTCTTATCCCCTAGGGTTCTTCAATATCAGGTTTAATTACAACAACTGTGACAATAATCACAGTAAAGAGCTATAGCTGCAAGCTGATCTTGCCCAGAGATTCCACCCACCAGGGTAAGAGCCAAATGCAGCACTAGGAAGAGACTGCAGTACAAGCTCAGTGAAGAAACTACATTCAAATCACTTTCAGCAAAAATATTACTAAGTACAGCCTACCTCAAAGGGAACAAGAGATTAAGGTGGCAGGTACATGGCTGAGATTCAGGGAAGCTCTCCCAGGACAAGGAGACTTAGGAAGAAGCAAAAAGCTAGTTCCATACTTCAGTAGAAAGGCAGTGAGGGTAAACAGGGGCCAGACTCACTGGCAGACCAGTCAATGCCCCAAATTGTCATACAATAGACTTATTTTTCATCGCTGGAATCAGCCAAAGAGACAAACACTGACGTGGCCTTCTCTGGCAATTGATTAGCCTGATGATGCCTAGAGAGCGGAGTACCCAAGCTTCCATGGTTAACAGGGTGGGTTACGGCAATTATGTTTGTAGCTATACAACTGTGCAACTGGCAAAAACACAAGAGCTTCGCAGCACAGAGCTCTAGAAGGGCAGAGGAATAAAAGACAAAATAGCCCAGTTTCTCAAAGTGATAACATCATTCTACATCTCTGCATAACTCATTTGCAAATGTGGTGGATTTTACACTATAAGGATTAAACAGCTTTTCTGAAGATATTTACAGTAGCTGCAGGATACAAGGGTAACCATTCTTGGTGCAGGGATACAGTTTTGGTAAAATACTCCAATCCTGGGATACCAGAAAACGAATAGCTTGAACTTGCATGAATGGGACTTCCTCCATGTAAAAGAGAAGCCTTTGCCAGGAGCATGCACAGGATGTCAGTACTCCATAATGGATCACATTAAAGAAAAGACACCTCAGTGAAATGAAATCCCAGAAGTTTGACAATTACCTGTCCAAAATAAGTGAGCAAGTGGCCTAGAAGCAGAGAAATCCTCAGTAGGTAGAAAACAGAAATTTCTAGGTAGCGTTTCCCACCTCTCTGCAAACATCCTTCCTACAGGAAAGCAACCAAGTTACCCTAAGGAGTGAGAAATAAAATATTCATCCATTTCTCCACAGATTTTCAGCTACGGAAGAAAGATTTGGCTATGAAGTGGCATAACAATAAGCTACTTCAAAGAAAAGCGTGCAGTACTCCATGTCATATAGACTACAGTGTTTAAGAACAATTAGGTTGTCATCAAAAGGAAGGACCAAGAGAAAATACTTTTATTCTCTGTTTACATTTCCTACAGACTTCGAGCCATTTGCTGTATTTCACCTCTTCTGTGGCAATGCCTGGGAACCTCAGTCTTGGATCTAAGTGCTGTACAATCATGGAATTAAACTTTCCCACATCCAATTGCTACATGATTTTGCAAAAATTTCAAGTGCTTTTGAGTGTTTCCAATGCCATATCTAATAAGCTGATTTTGTACCGAGGTGGGGAGATGTCCTTGAAAGTCAGCAAAAGACAAAAAAGCTGTACATATAATTACTAATATTCAAGGTCTAAGAAAAGACATGACCAGGTGGAACAGTCTCATTATGCTCAACCATACTTCTCACCTACCCACATGGTCTCATTACGCTCAACTATACATGTCTCCTACACACAAGAATTCTTCCTTTAGGACAAGCCTGTAATTTTATTATTCATTTTATACCTGGGCAGAGAACAGAATTTGAAATAGTCCTGGTTGCTAAGAAGACCCAACATCCTGTACCTCAAGAGGAAGTAATGAGGAGGTAGTAATGGTCATATAGACTGCAGATTGGCTCTGCAGCCTTCTTGAGCCCTTTTTGAGCTCTGCAACATTCTTGAGCCCCCTTCTTGAGCTCCTCTGATTTAATCTTAAAACCGATACCAGATGTCTGTCTTTTGTCTGATTAGGATAAATGAAGTCTGAGGTTTTCATCATCCTGTGGCCCTGATTCCATGCCACAAAGTACAAAATGACTGGGGAGAGGGGGAGTACCGTAAACGATTGCACACAATCCATGGCAGTAGCATAACACCTGAAGCATTTCAGCAGTATATGGCTCTGCAACTTCTTACCTCTGACACTGCAGAACCAGATACCCAAATATGCCGCCCTGGGCATCAAGCTAAGCATAGTTTCCTCTCAATTATTAGTCCTAATACCATGACGTGGATTTGAGTAATGCCACGTGGCCTTTGTGCACGATAGCTGAAGGATGTCAGTCTCACTTTTAATAGTAAAAGAGTAGACTCCTGTCACTACAGATACTCAAGAGCAGATATTTTCCAGGAGGAGAATGTATTTTTTGTTGGT